>JAWNOT010000095.1:3000000-3531550 GCA_035045825.1 Drosophila eohydei
TGTATGAATAAGCAGATTTGAGCGAACATGCCGCGTCTCTTTCTTCTGTTTTTGCTTCTGACTGCTTTGTCAGGTGGTGGTGGTACCGGCAACTTCTCTTGCCAACACCACCGTTTTTTTTGTTGCCTTTTCGTGTTTTGTTGTTATTGTTTTCTGGCCGCCAGGGCAGGTTCTTAAAAGTTGGTTCTTTGGTCGTATTCTTAATCTGTTATATGTGTCAGTATGTCTGAATCAGTTGTAAACCCTACAGACTGATTTGAGCAATCTAAGCATTCCTTGATCGACAAGTTAGTGCACGCAGTAGTTTGACTTACCGGTGGAGGTGTCCTATACTGCTGCGATGGGCCCAACTGTGGACTGTAAGGTCTTGGGGGTGGTGCCCACCCGCCCTGTTGCGCTCCGTATTGTTGGTGTTGTGGTGGCGGCGGTCCATGGCCCGGTAGTGGGGGCGGTGGCACGCCTGGTTGTTGCTGAGCACTTTGCTGATGCTGCTGTTGTGCTGCGGCAGCGGCTGCAGCTGCATTGGCAACTTGCTGTGTATCATAGTTATTCGCATAGCGATGTTGTGGTGGTGGGGGAGGATTTGACGATTGCAATAATGAATTCAATGTTGGTGTTGGACCCTGCGGCGGCTGTCCGGGTATATAACGCTGTTGTGGGGGTCGATTAGGCGAGCCCCCTGTGCCTTGCGACTGTTGTTGCTGGTGCGGCGGTTTACTCCCCGGAGGTGGTTGCTGCGGTGGCGCATGGCCGTATCGGTAGGGATCTACGTTGGGATCACCCGAATGATAACGCGCGTAAGCAGGATGAGCATGTGGATGTTGCACGCCAGGTGGAGGTGGCAAATGTGCTGAACCATATTCATCCTTGACACCAGGCGTATGCTCCAGTGGAAGCGGTAGTGGTCCCTGTGGTGGCGGTGGTCCACCATGGTGTTGCATGTGTGGTGGCAGCGGTGGACCTTGTGGCTGCTGCTGCTGTTGTTGTTGTTGTTGATGTAAATGATGATAGTGCGACATAGCTGCAGCTGAGTCGGGAGCTACGCCGGGCACAGCGCCAGGAGGTGGTCCACCATAAGGATGTGGTACAGTGTTACCTTGTTGTATAATAGGATCATTGCCGTTGTTCGGCGTGGGCGGGCCCGATGTAGGTGGTGTAGCCCCACCTGTACTAGCTGCCGCCGTTGGGGTTACATTTCCCCCAGATGCACCACTACCCTGGGTTGAGGGCGATTTAATTTTTTCATTCATGGCGTCCTCGTTTTGCTGGCGATGCTTATCGAATCAAGTAGTTGTGGCTGTGGAATAACCACCAACAACGCTGACGGTGATGACGACGACTTCCCCGACTGCAGCGGCAAGTTTGAGGTTATGTTAGCTGCAAGTTTGAAAAGTATTCGTTAGTCTACTTAACTCAAATCCCATAATATAAACAGCACCATGGAACACATAATCAAAACCAGAGGACATTAACAGCCTCAATACGTATTTCATTTAGCCGCCAAAGATTTTGTAACTCTTCATTCTGTGTATTGAAAAATCAGCTACCACTACTATAGCATTTTGACTGTCCGTTTACAAATTGTCGCGCGTTGACAGCCACACAGTGCTCTCTCAATTTTCTCTCGCGCTCTTTACATTTGGCAGCAAAACACGCAAACGCCATCTCACTTGCATGAGAGTGTGCCTCTCACTGTCGCACTTACATGTGCGCTTATGGGATGTCTGTATTAGTTTTTGTTTAATAGGGGAAATAAATAATTCATTAATTATATTTTATACGTTGACTTGATTATTGGAACAGTTTTAAATTATAGTTTTCTACACTCGCATAGATCTACATATTGCATACAGATTTTTCAAATATAAAATACTATATGTAAATCAGGTTAAATAAATTGAATGGAAAGCCGCTAATATTAACCGGTCAGTGTTTTTAAATTTTATTTGCAATATTTTAAATTTATGGAATATTAAATATTGTCAAGTTAAATACTGATTATTTAACTGTTTAACATTTAAAAATGAAGAGTATATTTAAAAAATGTTTTAGTTCAAGTTGGATTTATTTGCAAATTTCAAAGCCAACGAATTTTTTATTTGACGAGTTCAAGTATTCCGATAGCACTTCGTGTAGCCATTCGCTCAAATTATGCGGTGTGAAAATAGAGAATCCAATTGCGGGCTGTTTATCTTTAGAATAAGTAAGACAATAGACCATTTTCATTATTCTTGGCCGCTAAATTGCAGCTATCATCATACAGTACAATAATATGTCTTTATATGAGACAGTCAAGTTTAGCAAGCTATATGCCGTTCATTCCATAACATAACATTTAGCATTTTAGTATTTGTTTTATACATTTTTATTTATCCACTTGCAGTTGAATTCTTTTTGTTTAATTTGCTTTACGATTTTTTGCGCGCTCCCACTGATTTTCAGTTTTGGAGTGCTATTTATCTCGCTTGTATTGAATGCGGCCTTTTTAGTATTGCAAAAACGTGTGTAAGAGCGAGACCACTACTGTTACACATACATTTTTAATGCCGAGTGCGAGAGTAAAACGAGTTTAGCTATCGCGTTTTTTACAATTTGTTTTTGGCTATTTCTTATTTTGTTGGTTATTCTTATTTCTTTACAAAAATTGCCACTGTCAACTAATAATTTAATTAAAAATTGTTTTATTCGATAGTCGCTTTATAGCCTCGTGAAACAGTTGTAATTGTACTGCTCGCGATTGCTGACGTTTGTCGTTCTCGTCGTCTCGTTTATGCTTCATTAAAGACTTTTCTTTTTTTTTTCATTTTTTTTTTTAAATTTTTTGCGTGATTATCTTTTTGGTTTAGTGCCTTTGGCTGGTTGGCTCAGATTAATACATATTGACGTTGGTTTGACCCCTTGGTGATGATGATGCAAGGATGTGTCCCGACAAATTAATAAAATATGTATACACACACATGTATCTGTACCGTACCGAACTTTGAGCCTGCATGTATGTACATATTTGATTTTTACGTAGCAGGCTTGTACTTTTCACTCGCTAGTAGAACGAGTCCGGTAAATTATTGGTGATTTAAGTCTTTTTTCTGAACTAATCGAAACACATGCACACACCCACACTTACACATAGAAATATATTCACGCATCGACCGTCCATAGACTGGCTATATACACTAAAAACGAACTCGCGTGAGAAGACAAGCTCGGTACGAGTACGAACATTAAATTGTATGCGAGTCTTGTCGGCCGAAAAAAATCATTCATTACTGTAGTGCACAAGAAAAAACACCTGGTATTTGGAAAATTCACATCCGGGTTTTAACTCGACGAATTCTGCACATAATCTATACACTTTATCTTTTTTATCCAGTGTATTTTACTTATTTTTCATTATTTCTCAGCATGACGACGAGCTGGCCCTATACAAAGCGATTTTTAGCGTTGCCAGATATTTTTACTGACGCGAGCAAATATGGCGGATAGTACATTAAAAATTGTTCAATGGATATCGATACTATCGATATTGAGATTTACCAGATTAAATATTTCATGAGTTGATACAAAAGCTATCGATATTTAGTAATATAGACTTTTAATACTAGAAAACAAAATCTAAGCAATATTCATTAGACATTATAACCTACAGTGATGTAAATAAATTGAGGATATAAAGATATTTTTACATATATAAATCAAACTACAGTTGATGTATTAATTTTTTACAGTATTTCGTAGGTATTTTTAAAAATATTTTAATTTTACTGTAGCTGGGCACACTACATGTAAGAAGCACCGTTATTAGTCAAATGGACCTGGTTTCCTGTTTCCAACACATGCAATTATATATTCGAATAAACTTGTGAAATGCGTAATATTTATATTCTTTTAATATGGTGGCATGTATTATATGTGCATTTCGAATTTAAATATGTGGAGGCATTTTCATTACGGAAAAATGATTTGGTTGGAGAGAAAGAGTACAATGAAGATTTAGGTAAGATCGGCCATTATAATCTGAAAAAGTTCTGCTTGTATATGCAATTGAAAATGGACTCTTTTACGGTTACAATTTTAATTTTGGCTATCTCACTCTTTCGTATTTTATTTTACTGACATAGTTGAAATACATGAATATTATGTATAAGTTAGTTACGTTGCTTATAAATTACATTTGATTATTATGTAAGAAAACTACTTTTGGTTGCAGACGTTGCTAAAACTGGGTTGCTAAAAATGTGCAAAAGCTGCAAATCTGTAAAATGTGTGCCCCAAATTCAATGTCCTGCACATGTACGAATGGCAGACCATGAGAAGCCACAAATTTGTGATCTGCCCGCCGGCAAGTTTGGTTATTGCTGCAAAACAGGCCAAAACCACACAGCGGGACAACATAAAGCACGCCGAGCGGCTTTTCAAACGATCCTACCACCTGACGTGATTGAAGATGCAAGAAAAAATTTTAAGCATCTTATGCATGGGGTAGCTCAAATGCCAGTGAATCGTGGACATCCTGAGTTTACTCATGGTATTATGTTTCACTCGTCACCCAAAGACGATTTGCACAATTTTGCATTGTCTAATAGCGCATTCGAATTAGTGATTGCCAGTCAGGTGTTTCGCAAGAAAGAGCAGGTGCCGTTAGACGATCTTATCACTAACAATGTACAAGTGGAATTTTCAAAGACACCATTAGCTCAGAATTGCCAATCATTGCCCATTTGTCGAGGCATACACAAATATCGAACTATGGATGGCACATGCAACAATCCGTTGTCGCAGCGTTTGCATTGGGGTGCTGCTGGTCAGCCAATGGAGCGCCTGCTTCCACCTGCCTATGAAGATGGGATTTGGACTCCCCGTGCACACTCAAAGGATGGAACACCTTTGTTAAGCGCCCGTGACATCTCGAGCGCTCTATTTGCGGATGTTCATCGACCTCATCCAAAGTATAACCTGTTGATCATGCAGTTCGCCCAACTATTGGCGCACGACGTTTCTCAATCGGCGTCGGTACGTCTCGATGAAAGGGGGGGCTTAGTGCAATGTTGTTCGCCAGGCGGCAGAAGCATTTTGCCACCAGAAAAATCACACTTTGCCTGTCTGCCCATACCTGTATCTGAAAACGATGAGTTTTATAGATCTTTTGGGGTGAGATGTTTGAACATGGTGAGACTATCGTTGGTACCGAGTGCCGACTGCCAGTTGAGCTATGGAAAGCAACGCAACAAAGTAACACACTACTTGGATGCTTCTCCAATATATGGGTCAAATGAGGAGTCGGCTCGAGACTTGCGAACTTTCCGTGGCGGCCAATTGCAAATGTTTAATGATTTTGGTCGTAACTTGCTGCCCTTAACGCATGATAAGAATGCTTGTGGCAGCGAGGAACCGGGAAGTACTTGTTTTAAGTCGGGTGAGTGATATTCGATATTCAGTTTTTACAAATAAAAACTATCTCATATAATACTAAAGGTGATGGGCGCACAAATCAAATTATCTCTCTTATAACTTTACACATTGTTTTTGCACGGGAGCATAATCGTATTGCCGACATCTTATCTAAATTGAATCCGTCGTCAAGTGATGAATGGCTCTATCAGGAGGCTCGACGTATTGTGATTGCAGAGCTGCAGCATATTACTTATAATGAATTCCTCCCGGCACTAATTGGTCCACACCAAATGAAGCGATTCCGTTTAATGCCTCGCCAAAAAGGATACTCAACAGACTATAATATTGACGTGAATCCCGCTATTACTAATGAATTCTCGGGAGCTGCCTTCCGAATGGGTCATTCTAGGCAAGTAATACAGGTCGAAGTCATAGATATGCTTTACAAATTATACTCCACTTAAACTTTAGTGTTGTTGGCAAGTTTCATATACGTGATGAAATTATAAATATTCCTGATGTTATGTTTAATCCTTCGCGCATGCGCAAACGTGAGTTCTACGACGATATGCTGCAAACTCTTTATACACAGCCGATGCAAGAAGTCGACAGTTCTATTACACATGGGGTATGTATTTTAAAGCTAGTAATAACATCATCTATACTTATGATTTCCCTTAAAGCTTAGTAGATTTCTGTTTCGTGGTCACAGTCCGTTCGGCTTGGACTTAGCAGCAATTAACATTCAACGCGGTCGCGACCAAGGCATACGCTGCTACAACGATTACCTCCAAGTGATGGGAGCACCAAAACTGAACAATTTTGATCAGTTTCCAAAGGATGTAAGTATTATTTATGTTTAGTCAGACTTTTAATCAAATTTTGCGGCTTCATAGATTGGAGCAAAGCTGTCGCGGGTCTATAGAACGCCTGATGACATTGATTTATGGGTCGGCGGCCTATTAGAAAGAGCGGTTGAGGATGGAATTGTTGGAATTACTTTTGCCGAAATAATTGCCGATCAGTTTGCACGCTTTAAGCATGGAGATCGGTATTTTTACGAATATAATGATAAGGTAAATCCAGGAGCGTTTACTCTAGCTCAACTACAGGAACTGCGTAAGGCGAGTATTAGTCGTTTAATATGCGATAATGCTGATCACTTGACTTTACATTCTGTGCCCGTTGCCGGATTCGTACGTGCGGACTTTCCAGGGTAAATTGAGAAGAGAGTCAGGTATACAACTGCCCCTAAAAATAACTTCTCTTCCATACCTTTGCAGAAATCGGCAAGTACGTTGCGATGATCCGAACCTTCCCTCAGTTAATCTAAACGCATGGCGTTTGTAAAAATAAATTTTAATTATTTATTATTTATTATGAGATTAAATTATAAAAAAAAATATATATGTCCCTGCCTCATCTACACAAATATGGTTTTATTGTAGAGTTTATAAGTGTAAATTAAAACGGGTGCATTTGTCAAGGTTTAAAACGAAATATACATTTTTTAAAGAACTCAATTTTTTCAACAAGTCGCAGTAAATATCAATAAAGTTGCGAAAAATAAATAGTTAAATCATGAGTTTTGATTAAGGCATTTTACTTGTGATAAAAATCGATCAACATCGTATATAAAAATATATACATAAGTGCTAAAAATGGTAATGGAATCTGGGTTGATCTTTGGCAAACACCCCTTCTCGAGTTGTATCCGTAGACAACTAAATTAACAATAGCATTTAACTAACAAATGTAGCTTTCAGATTGACGCTATACTGTTAATTAAATTTACAACGATTTTTTGCTTTTAATATCAGTTAACATTCGTCTAGTGATTTAGTGTTTCAACGTATTTTTGAACATTCATATCAGGTTAAATGGTTGACAGTCTTTAGTTATGGATTAAGATATGCAAATTTTGTTCTATTAATAATACTCGGTTGTTTTTGTTCATCTATACACATTTATGCCTTTAATATCGGAATTTAATTTTGTTTCACCTACTGACTAAATGACAATCTTATTTCTGTGAATTTCTGGAATATTTGTTAAGTCGTTAAATAATTTCATTGATCGACTGTAATTTGTGCTAATAAACCAGATAACTTTTAAATTCGAATGCATTCGAAAAGAAAATTTGGCAGTATTGATGAACTACATCTGAGATTGTTCCTGCCCGTAGACATTCTCATCGGAGTAAGCCATGTACAAGAAAAAGTCTTTATCACGGTGTTCATGGTACAGTAAGCCCATGGAAGCCGATGTTGGTGGTATTACGTTGTTTACGAAGAAGAAGAGGGCGTCGTCGGGCCGCAAGTTTATACGTTTGCGTATTAGAAAATAAAACTGCCCAACTGTTAGATCATTGGGCACCAAATACTTCTTCTTGTCCAAAGCTGCGTGACGGGTCTTCGGCGCCTTCTCCACGATGACTGGCACGCGGTCTGGATACTTCCGGCGTATCTTGTCGCCCTCTGCTCGCCGCTTCTCAAAGGAGTGATCCTTCTTAAACTGAAAATTCACATTCATTCTAAGGCAATCGTTTTTCGTCGTCGTTTAATAAAAATAATAATAATAAGAGGAACTTTTTGTATGTAGATGCGAATCAGATAGGATTTATGCTGGTAGTTTGATCAAAATTTATGATTGTTGTTTTTATTTTGAAACTTTTGTTTTTTCTGAAAGCTTACTATGTGAAACCTATTTAAGAACGTACAAATAGTTTTACTAGTCATGCTTACTACATCTGAAAGGCTTTTATGCATGTGCACAGAGTATATTTATTCCAGCTACCCTGACGGAGCTGGCGCAGCTAAATAGGTTCATGGAAGCGAAAGCTTTTGCACCTAAAAATAGTGCAAGCTTAGCCCCCACAAAAGCTAACAGCCAGAACCTTGTGTAGCATTGGGCATAGCCTATGGCGCCCTGTTACGCTTTCGAAGCTTATTTCTCGCTATATATTAGCTATAATAGGTTGGATGTGCTCTCTTTGGTTGCGCTCGGTTTCGTCACTCGGGTTTCTTTGTAATATAGACGATGTTGTGAATCGACTCGGTGATTTCGGTGTTTCTGATTTCCGGTTTCCATTGAAGCTTCTCTTGCTAATCACATACTTCAGTTGCTGCCATTCAACAGGTGCACGAAGTCGCTATCAGTAATACGGTCCGAGGCAAGTGCTAAGAGAGCTACCTGAATTTGACACAGTTAGCTGCAGTGCATAAATAGATGTGGTTGATTTTAACTGTAATTAATACAGAAGCTTTTGTGCGTTAAAAAATTAAAATAAAATTCACATCAAAATCAAATAAAGTTTCGAGCGAACAAAAAAGTTCCCTGTGAAAAAAAACCCCAAAAATTCAACAATAATTATTAATGCACAAATTAATGTGAGTGTGAGGTAATAATTGTCTTCTGCTAAAGCTAGACTAATAAAATATTCGAATTGAAAAAATAATTAAATAAGAAAGTTTTTTGAAATAAAACAAATTAATGCAGTGCGGTAAGTGTTGAAAACAAACACTTTATTAGAAAGAAACCCATAAATACGTCGTTATCTAAATAATTTTATAACATAATAATATATACAAACATATATAAACATATGTATATATTATTTTATATCTTTTCAATCCCGTTTACAATTAAAATCCGTTAATAAAACACCAAAAATTATGTGCCTGCGTTGACCTTTCTGCTTTACTCTGTGTTTTTGTTGTATTTCTAAAAGTTCTATAAAAATGCTTAAGTTTGAAGTACCAAAATGTACAACTAGTGCATAATGAAATCTAATGATAATTATTTACGCATTGTAATTGTGTTCGTGAAAACTTTTTACACTCAAAGTTTTTTTTGACGAAAAATATGATTCACCCATTAAAAATGGAAATTTAGGGTATATTACTTTTGCTAGAATGCATGCAATAGGCTGAACTCACAGCTTAGTCGCTTTATCCCTGTCTAGGAACCTGGAGATCCATTAGAGCTAGAGATTGGTCTTTGTATATTGGTCGAAAAATTACGTTTGTAGTAGTTCCCGGTATTGGATCGTCGGGCACTTCCGACAGGAGCGCACTTGTTGTTGAGCACCTTTTAAAAGTAAGGATCATAGCAAAAGAGCAAATCAAGTTTAAAATTTATAACTCAATATTCTGCAGTATGCCTCAAATATTATATATTATTTGATATATATATATATATATATATATATATATATATATATATATATATATATATATATATATTTAAAAGTTTTTACAAAAATAGCAAGCAACTAAAATATTTTTTATTATACCTCCTCATAAATTCCAAGCTCTTGTTATTATAGCTAGTATATTTGTAGCTGTGTGTTTTTAGATGGTATTATCATTCTTCTACCCAGATAGAAAAAGAGCAGACTGTGCATATTTAACAAACAAATATTTGCTAATTAAAAATGTAGAAATCGACGGAGACGTTTGGCGGCGTCGCTTTCATTTATTTCCTGAGCTTATATCTAGTAATGTACACAGATACTTTTATGTGAGCCAAGGTTTCTGGCGAAGTATTTATAGGGCCGATTGTAAAAGATTACTTTTACTTAAAGAACATAACTGTGTGCATATATCAGAGAGGGTGTCCCTTCCAATGGACCGTAAATAAATGACGATGAGAAAAGATGAAAAAGGTAGGATATCTTTTAGTTGGGCACTGCCGACTGGAGCACTCTTACTTGTTTGACTTGTTGTTAAATATTTTTGGCTTACCTCGTCGAAATATTAATTATAATTTATATGCAACTAATTGGCTTATTTTTGTTCGCGCTAGGTAAGTGTGATTAATAAATTTTTTTCTATAAATATTAACAAAACAATAAAAATAAATAATCTGGTAATGCTAGCAGACAGTCTATGAAAGAATATCATTGACTGGGCCCAAAAGACATCCAGAGCTCTGTTTGCCCTTCTTATTTTCTGGTAAATTTACTCGGGCATGGATTTCAGTTTGCATATTAAACAACAATCACGGAATCAAATCATAACTCTGTATAAATTGAAAAGTCAATCAAACATGTGTTCGGGGCGATACGTGAAATTTCAATTCACAGCTTCATTAATAGGTGCAAAATTTTTGAGGTTGTTTTGTAAATATGTTATTCACTCTTTGGGCACATACATATACAATATGCATAAATACAATATTTGAACTCTGATCTGATTGAGGGTGTTTGATATGGAACAACTCCAACTATCTATGGGTCGTGGTACTTGCAATAAATTAAAGTAGAGCAATTTCTATCTGAAACACCAATCTTTACAGAGCACAACAAGTGAGGCGAAATACTACACCTGATCAGCGTACTATAAGAAGTCTAGCAAAATGAATCAAAAGACGACTTATTACAAGACCAGAGTCGAGTTGATTACCCAACAGGTGAACACCTCAGCCTCAATATATCTGTAATCGAAGCGACGCAAGCAAATCTGAACAACAATAAGATTAACATTGGACGTGCAACTCATCAGCAAACATGAAGTGCACGCTAATTATAGCTAGATTTGATTACTTGGCACTCATCTTGCTCTCACTGGTCTATTGTTCTCGACAAGCAAACACTAATTGCTATGACAGCGACAACGGGTTTAATACCTTTATTAATAATCTGCCGCCTGATAAGGCGAATGTCACCCAGGCGCCGACAGTAGCAATGACAACCAATGCGACTATTGATACCTACGTTTGGAAGTGTTGCTGCTGGGAAGCAACCAATCAAGTAAGTGCCTGTCGTCTGCATGAGCAACTGAATACTTCCCAGAACACACAGTTTGCTCTTCTACAATTTCATGCAGCACTTAGACACATATCTTAAGCCGCGTATCTTTAAGTTATGACTCGCTCACGAAGTCAAGTGGGTATATGGGCTTTCTAATAATAACAAATAATAAATTTCCAATTTGTACACTGTTCATATAAAATTCTACGATTTTTGTATACACCCACTGCCAGCATTACTATTAATGCTGGACTCTGAAGGACATTCGGATAAGAAGGTCAAGGTTCAGCACTCATTGGGTTCAAACTGTGTGTTCTTTAGGAATACAGTCAGATTAAAATTCATCAATTTGCTTACCCTTCTCTATAGAAGGACCTATCTTTTAATTTTTTGGGGTACGTGTCTGCCTTTTTTTAGTTTTCCTATCTTCTTCAAATATGGTTAACACATCATGGCAAATCTTAAATTAGTAAATAGGGTTTGGTATAGATTCTATAATACTTTGAGCGACCAGTGACCAGATCCTAAGAATAGGTAATTTTGTAACTGTATTTTGCACATATAAAATCTGAAAAGATTATATCATCCTCAGTTAAACAGTTCGATTCGCTCATTTTGCTGGCGAATATTTGATTAGCTTGTTAACTTTTAGACCTACAAATGAATTTTTGAATAATGTTGACTGTTTTTGAATCCAGTCGGTTATGTCCGACGTTAACAAGGTTATTCGTTCATTTATGTATATTTCTCATGAATGTGTTTGCGCAGAACGAGTTCGAATGCCGTTGCGAGGGCGCAGCGTTGACACGAGTGCCGCAAACTTTAAAGTTGCCACTGCAGAGGCTCACAATTGCATCAGCGGGGCTCCCTCGCCTGCGGTCGATGGGGCTAAAAGTTTATGCATCTACTTTATTGGATGTGTGAGTAGCACTTAAATACGAAATGTCAAATGCGCAGGAATTAAAACTCCAAAATTTGCTTTGCTTTCAGAGCTTTTATAGACTGTTTGCAGCTTGAGGCCATACAGAACGGAGCTTTCTCGAACTTAACGGTTCTTCGCACCATGTACGTATATCAATCTAGATGTTTGTGTGTCGTCAATCAATTATTTATTCTTTTTTATAGCTACATTTCGAATGCGCCCAAATTAAGTTACCTCTCCAAAAATGTGTTTGAGGGAATTTCCGACACCATTGAAATCATGTAAGAAAAACTCATTCATCGTGCAAAAAAATTGATCATTTATAAATTCAGTTCAGTCTGCCAATGAGATGAAAGAGGCTTTTATAATACTCTATGCACTTTAGCAC
The DNA here is from genome assembly GCA_035045825.1 of Drosophila eohydei. Lineage (NCBI taxonomy): Eukaryota > Metazoa > Arthropoda > Insecta > Diptera > Drosophilidae > Drosophila > Drosophila eohydei. Next base: position 3,012,454 of record JAWNOT010000095.1, read on the forward strand.
AAAAGAACATTTAATGCTGACAAATTCCATAAGCGCATTAACCTGAAGCGTCGCAGCGTGTCGTTATGTAAATGTAATTTTTATTGCCTAATAGCAAAAATGTTACTACATATATAATAAGCTAAAGGTAATATTGAATAAGACAAATTTCTGGGCTTTTAAAGAGGCATCTCAAGCAGACATACAATGCACATGCAGCATCTAGTGGCTCTCAGTGATTGTTGATTGTTCGTTTATTTGAGTAAATTTAGAATGTATTTTGTATATCATAAGCAAATGTGTTTCTCACTTTTATATTCCAATCACATTGAGAAGAACGGGTATGATGTTTTGCGCCAATCTGTTTAACAGGCAGAAGGAGATGGAAGATAGACCAGCTGCGTCGATAAATTAAGTATCGATGAAGCTATCGATGAATTTATCCCATCTGTCGGTCCGCATCAACTACCACAACTAGCTTTAAATTTTAAATATATAACTTCTTATTTATAATACAATGCAGAGTTAATTTTCGTTAACTCATGGAGTTGTCTTAATTTGACTTTTTGAGTTTGTTTTTAGAGCATAACTTGAAGCCTATAACTAGAGACAATAAATGAATAAACTATGAATAATTATCGTTATATTTCAAGTCGAAGAAAAGACTTTGTGAGCCGAGTTACAACTGGAACTAAAGATGTTCTAGATCTGTATTTCTAAAGTTGCATAAAGCGCAGTCAAGTGCATTTATAGTAATCTATATATCTATGTATCTTGGCTATTCCAAAAACTTACTAAAATTGCCAACAAATTGCAATTCATAGAGAAGTATGTCAGCGACTCGATGCTAAGATTTTCGTATGTGCATCGAGGCGAGTAAACAACGCATAACTCATGTTGAATGTTTTCCATTTTATGTATACAAGAAGAAAGACTCAAAATCTAAACTAAACTTTTTACACAGACGGATTATAAATAGTGGATTAACAACTGTGCCAGATCTGGGACATTTACCGCCCAATAATATATTGCAAATGATGTAAGTCCGCAGTAAACGATGTTATTTAAACTGAACTGAACTAAGATATTTATATATTCGTATGCATATAGAGATCTCGATAACAATCAAATTTCTCGAATTGATTCTAAATCCATCCAAGTGAAGACTGCACAATTGTAAGTACGCACTTTGTAATACTTCTCAAACTGATAATCTTGTTTTCACTGATTAGTGTTTTAGCAAACAATGACATAGCTTTTATTGACGATTCTGCCTTTCTGGGTTCGAAAATAGCAAAACTGTAAGACGACTGCAAGTACTGCCTTCAATTGCGAAAAATAACTTCTGCTTCTTATTCACACTCTTTAGTTCGTTGAATGATAATCCCAGACTTAGCGATATTCACCCGAATGCATTCAATGGCATCATAGACATGACAGAACTGTAAGCAGTATATTATATATCTAAATCTACATATGTATATTTATATGTATTCCAACCATAGGGATCTCTCAAGCACATCTCTTGAACGCCTACCATCAGCTGGACTTCAGACCGTCGAAGTATTATACATAACCAATACGCACACCTTGAAGACAATACCTTCCATATATAATTTTCAGGTAGATATCTGCACAGTAGCAGCTAGAGCCATTGCTTCACTCTTGTCATCTATCATCATTGCAGAACTTACAGCGGGCTCACTTGACGCACTCGTTTCACTGCTGTGCATTTCAATTTCCGTCGAGGCATGATCCCAAGAGGCACGCTCAACGCATGCAAGAATTGCAGAAGTGGAGGGATCAATGCAACAGCAACCGCAATTTGCACACAAGTCTTGAAAGAAGCTTAAAAGATAACAATCTCACGCCATTGGCGCATTTGTCGGAAGTGCATCATAGGTAAGCATGGACCATATTTACAGCTAGACGTGTGATAATAGAAGTCTTCTTGTTGCACCTCAAGTGACACTACTGTAAACAATCTGCTGGCAGATCCTACGCCCAACTCGTACGACTATATGGCTGATTCCACATTGAACAACATTGGAATTTTCCATGAGCAGATAACAATCAATCCCGAAGATGACCAACTGGCTGAGTATTGCGGCAACTTCACATTTAGGTGATTATTCAAAACGCCTTCAGGTATTGTTTCATCAGACTCAACAATTCACAGAAAGCCAAACATTGAGTGTTATCCCATGCCCAACGCTTTAAATCCGTGTGAGGACGTCATGGGCTATCAGTGGCTTCGCATAGCTGTGTGGATTGTAGTTGCTCTGGCTATTGTTGGCAACGTGGCCGTTCTCACAGTTATACTTTCAATTAGGTGAGTTCGTCCAATCAACTTTCAACTCATATTCAATTTGGCACTCATTATCACTTACTTTAGATCCGAGAGTCCCTCAGTGCCACGCTTCCTTATATGCCATCTTGCTTTTGCCGACTTGTGCTTGGGGCTCTACTTGCTACTTATTGCCTCAATCGATGCTCACTCAATGGGCGAATACTTCAACTATGCCTTTGATTGGCAGTATGGTTAGCACAACTATCTTGCTCTCTGATGTTGTGGGAGATGTTTTAAGTATTCTTTTCGCAGGCTGGGGTTGCCAGATAGCTGGATTTTTAACCGTTTTTGCTAGTCACCTGTCGCTCTTCACCTTGACTGTCATCACGATTGAACGCTGGTTTGCCATCACGCACGCAATGTATCTAAATAAACGCATAAAGTTGCGTCCAGCTGCCTTCATTATGCTACTGGGCTGGATCTACTCCATAGCAATGTCCTCGCTGCCCTTGTTTGGGATAAGTAATTATTCATCAACTAGGTAAGATAAGTCTTTTACCTTCATTGCATAGCTAATTTAATTTCCTTTAGCATTTGTCTACCCATGGAGAAACGCGATATATACGACTCCATATATTTGATATTGATTTTGGGCTGCAACTTTCTAGCATTCACAATTATTGCCATATGCTACTCTCAAATATATCTGTCTCTCGGTGAGGAAACGCGTCGGGCACGACAGAATAATCCGGGCGAGATGAGTGTGGCCAAGAAGATGGCACTTCTGGTAAGTGCACCTTGAAAAACCTATTTTCAGATTGTTTAATAAACTATTTTTGTTTCTCGCAGGTCTTCATAAATTTTAGCTGTGGAGCACCAATTGCATTTTTTGGTCTTACTGCATTAGCTGGCTGCCCGTTAATTAACGTTACCAAGTCCAAAATATTACTTGTCTTCTTCTATCCTCTGAATTCTTGTGCGGATCCATACTTATACGCCATCTTAACATCCCAATATCGACAGGATTTGTTGACCCTATTGTCAAAGTATGTATCTGAATCCTAACGATCTACAGTCTGTACATTAATTATGCCCCACAGGTTTGGTATCTGTCGTCAAAGCGCTCTCAAGTACAAGCACAGCGATTCGATGCATGGCACATCCCACTATACCATTCGCGGCTCCATTGACCGGGAGCATTGCGTTGGCCAAAAGTGCCAAAAAGTGGTGGCTGCGGAGGCGCAAAGCATGCTAAAAAATAAGGAGGATTATGTGTAAATAACACAGGTCAACCAAGTTTAAGAAGAACTTTATGAACAAGAAAAACACTCTACTTTTCTGATCGACTTTTTGCTGTGCTAAACTCAGAATAAGCCTGTTATGACACGTTACTCGGGTACAATTCTTGTCTACTCTTATATCAAGATAAATGCTGTCTTTCAATATGACATAGCAAAAGAGTTGACAGAGAAAGAAATAAAGACAGAGTAAGGACGGGAGGGGAGTACGTTCAACTTGAAGACGGAATAAATTTTCCGATACTGTAACGGTTCTCTTCTATGCTGTGCAGCTATATCGGTTTCAGCTTCGAATTCAACACGTCAAAAAGGGATTCGCTCAGAAGAGTTGTCTTCGGATAGTAACTACTGTTGGCCTGTATAATTTATTGAATATTGTAGTTAATTTTTAGTGCAGAGCATCATCATCAATTGAAAGTGTTTTTAACCAGCCTAACATCATTTGTTACATAACTGTCTAAGCTTATTTATGAGTAAAGCATCTACTAAATAGGTATATTTATATATGCATACAGAAGAATATATATAACCATAAATTCATATGATAATCAATATTTGGATCTAAGCCTCTAAATAAATATCGGAATAAATATATTGGAAAATATTAATATGCAAATGAAACATGCTTTTTACTAAGGGAAGCGAATAAATTAATAATTGAAAATGAATTCGAATTCTTCCAACGGACCATTCTGCAGTTGTCTGTTCTGTGCAGTCAGCGGTATTAAAATACTTTCCTTGGAGACGAGATGCAGCCCTAAAAAATGCCAAACAGAAAATATACTAAACAAGGAATATACCAAGAGTGGATGTTATTTGACAGTCTGTCAAAATGTCGCGTCTTTTTAATACGTTAGCTGCAATTGTAGCTTTAAAAATGGTCCTATGTGCTTCGGAAAACTATAGAGATAACAAGACGCCATCTAAGGCAGCTACATTTCATTTTCCTGAGTACGCGTACAAAGAAACAAGCAAAAATGTATGGACTTATAGGCGTTGAATGCGTATTATTGATTTTTCAAATAAATTGTCGCTTTGCTTGTTTTTCAGGAAATCATTTATCACGACTTCGAGCTGGCCTGTGGACAGAACTCACTGTGTGTCAATGCCAATCCAGCAATGGCCTCCAAGCTGAACTGCTTGAGGCAATGCATATCCCATTCGTGCTATCAAGACATCTACGCCTTTGATGAGGTATGTCTGAAAACCAAATTAGTATAATTAGTCGAACTAATTGTTGTGCTTCCTTAATGCAGCTCGAGGATGGCGAAATTGATGTCAGGATGAACTCGTTTAAAGGCTGCGTTATACAGCGCATGTAGCATAAGGCCCCCATCCTGCATCGATTGTACTTCACAAACTACCTGCAGGAGTTACACTGGAAGATCTCCCAGTATATTTTTAAATGGACATAAGCTAGCATAAGTAATATACGTGAAGCGTGGAAAGATTCTCATCTTTCCTCCTAGTTATTAATTAATTGTTCACAGATTAGAAATGGCCTCACGACAAATATCTGCTTATGTATCTGAACAGAGTTGGTCTAAATATAGTAAACTATGTGACTGCCCTGTGTATTTACAGACATGTCATTTAGTGCTTTAGCTTGGTAAAACAGTAATTGATAAGAATATATTTACTTTTGCATATGCCCGACACGATACATGTTAATCTACTCTATACACTTTAGTTATTAATTTGTATTTAATTTAGTGGCTACAGGGTATACAGGTCAACTGATACTCTCAATGCTAGATTTATTATACATACAAGCTTTATTACGATTGGAAATAGACGTCCATAGCTATGTACAAATGTGTTAAATACGTCACTGGGTTGTTAAATAGCGAGTTATATACTTGAGCCTATTTGTATGTTGGTTAACAAGATCGAGAAATGTTTTATTGAGACAAATATCGACGTGCTAGGAACTGAGACTTGGCACTGAATTACTTCTGTATCAAAATAACTAGGAAATAACTTATAAAAATTAGAAATACATATTTAAAATATTTCTTTTTTTTTCAGAAATAGATGAAATCTTTTCGACGAAATATATGTATTCTTGATGAAGATTAACAGTTGAGCTAATCTTATATTTTCCTGATGTAGGTCTGTGTGTCTGTATATATATTTAGACAGCTGATAAAGCTGATAATGTGCACTTAACAACAGTAAATATGCCAAAGATACTGCACCTGTTAAGTATGTGCAGATCAAGTCGATACATTTTACTGAAGCCCTGAAATGCATTCAACTCAATATCAAACTTCAGCTATTAGAGTAAAGATCAAGTCGATACATTTTACTGAAGCCCTGAAATGCATTCATTTCAATATCAAACTTCAGCTATGAGAGTAAACTTTTAGCAGTCGCACAATTTGGTGTAATCATTGTACAAGTATATCTAGTCTATAGATGTATATAAATATTGAGTACGCCATGGCACAGATAGGGTGAATTGCGGCTTGGTCGGGTTGGAGAGTATATCCTAGTCGAGCATAACCGACGAAAGCCATTTTCTTTTATTTTGATTAAATTCTAAACAAATATCGTGTACTCCTCGGCAGAACTACAGCGAGAGAATGAGCTGCGTACGCTGCTATCTTTGTATGAGAGATTTTTGCTAGCTGCTCAGTCGAGCCTATGAAAATATCCTAGTCGAGCACAGCCGAGACAGTTGTAGGCCCATAACAACTTTGATAAGCTGATGTTATTTGATAATTGCTCAAAAATGGGTAATAAATGTAAGTCATTCCAGTCCACTAGAGCAGCCTTGACTGTTTTTAATGCACGAATTATTGCAAGTGAAACCTTTTTAATTATCCGAGTCATTATCTAAGGAGAATTAGAGGCACACACTCAACAAGCAGAAAGCCGCACACACACAAACATCTGCATGGTTTACCCTATATACATACTCCGCTAGTGAAAGGCAGTACAGGGCGAAAAGTTGGAAATGACTAACCAAACCGCGTTGGGAAATTAGCAAAATGTTTTGCCCAGCGAGAAGTGCTTTAGTCTAACACGACACGTCCTGGCGATTGGTTGCGAAGAGAAAGTTCTCTACTAAAACTGAAATAGCAAATTTGATCAAATCATTCCTCATAATGGATTGCAAATCATTCTGCATTCTATTTGGCCCTCGAAGCTGTTATTAACTGAAGTTGACATATGCTTGAATTAACACCGATTTCAAATGTGAGATACCAGAACTGTGCATGTGTGGTTGCCCTTATCTTAAATTAATTATGCAGCAAATAAAAATAAATTGGAAAACACGTCAACAGCCATTCGAGCGGTAATCAACACATAAATCTATCAATTATCAGAGCGCTCGATCAAAAGGTATTCGTCATAGCAAAACTTATGGTCAAATTTAAGTGAAACTATTTTTTTGTAGATATTTTATGAGAAGGTAATTGTAAATATTAAATTATTTGTCAAGTGAACTGAAATTATTTGAAATGAAATTATTTATTTTTTAATTTAATTAATTTTATTCTATAAAAATAGTAAATTAAAATGAAATTATTTATTTTTCAATTTATTTAATTTTATTCTATCAAAATAGTAAAACAACTAAGAGAATGTGTTTAAAAAATGTTGATAAATTGTTCAGTTTATTAAATATATATATATATATATATATATATATATATATATATATATATATATATATATATATCTATATATATATATATATATGTATATAAATATATATATATATATCTATATAGATATATATTTATAAAAATATATATACCAATGATTAACGGTAATTCTTCGTTGTAGCTGCCGCTATAAAGGTTTCTAAATAAATTAATCAATGGATTGTGGTTAAGGACCTAGACACAGTTTTATTACATTTAAAGGCAGAGAGATCTTACCGAATACATAAAAATCATCAACGATTATATTCAAGCACACGAACCGACGCTAACGCACGCAACGAGGCTATGCTACGTGTCTTCATGTTGCATTAATTTGATATACAAACATTTAACTAATTTCATGTAAACAAAAGTTTACTTTGCGCGACTCGTAATGAGTTTCTTCCCTAGTGCTTGCTTGCTTGGTTAACGACGTTCCCCAAAAAAGGGAAAAAAGGACAATGACGCCATTGCATGTGTTGACACCGCTTGATGAGGCTGTTCAAGCCTTAAAGGACCCAAATTTAATTGCTGTTAATTGTCCTGTTTTATAGCCTGAACCCATTCAAAATTAGAACTCAAGGTATAACGTCAATAACATAACATTTATGCAATAGGCCGAGCACGTAAAGTGTATATCATTTCGATGAGGACCAACTGTTGAGTTGATTGAGCGCTATCGCTTTGTTTAGTCATATATCTGATAATCTGACTTAGACACAGCCCTTATAGCTTTACATATAGGTCCTCATCTGCCAGATAATTTCATTCCATTTCCACTGTATACTTCGATAATTGAAGTCCTCATTACACGTCTTATGAGCTAGACTTACCAAATATGATTTTTAAATTCTCCCGCTATACTCAAATTACGAGTATTCCATTTTCTATATACCTAGCTCACCGCCCAATAAATGGTTGGTTAGAAAGCTGTAGTTGGCTCAAGCACAGTTCAATGCTCGCATTATTTCAATAAGATCAGGCAACATACACCAATATTCTTAATTCTTAGGATTTCCATCAAGAAGCACACAGATGGCTTATAATGTGAAGACAGCGGCCAGCGTGTTGGCTGTTTGCTGTTTATGTTTATTTTGAATGTTTCTCCTCTAGTCAAGCAGTTCCGAATAAAGCACACTTTGATTTTTCGAATCCCATTAAAAATTTGTAAATAAGTTATAATGATTTTCTGCAAATAATGAATATATATAGGCGTTCTTCATTGGGATTGTATTCCACCTCTAAACAAATATATTTTTTCATATTACTCAATTCATAAAATGAATATAGTTTATTGTTGCGATCAAGCAGATATACAGCTGTAAGAAAGCTTTAGAGGCAAGATCTATGTGTTCTGAAGTGGTTTTAGCCATAAAAACGTGAGCATTTAATGAGTGGCTTCATGAATGGAACTGGTAGTCGCAAATATTAAATATATAAAAATAAAGGCTATAAAAATAATATATAATATATATAACTATGTAATAACAAATAATATAAAATAAAATAAATAATATAATAAATAAATAATATTTAATATATATAAATATGTAATAACAAATAATATAAAATAAAATAAATAATATAAAAAGGTTATCATTTCAAGGAAGAGTATTTGAATCCGAAGATACCGAATTTGAAGAGATTGAAGCTGATTACTGGATATGAAAAAGTTATTAATATTAGGCTGCTATAAAGGTGAAAAAGTAAAAAAGTCAAGCTTTTATATAAGAGAAAAGGTGGACGAGTGAGCTCGTCTGTTGTTCTTGATCCAGAATTCTAGGTTGACAACGCCTCCTTCTGACTAACACACGTATACAAAAAAATATATCCTTAATTTCTCTTTTCAGTGGGAACAGACTAGATTTTTTAATATGTAGTTAAAGTCTCACACAATGAACTTCAAAGTTATAGAAGGACTTATATGTTAAGTACTCATAGAGTTTTCGATTAAGGCTCCTAAATTGAATTGCTATTTATCAATGTAATTTGAAAACTAATTAGTTCTAAAAATTTAATTGAATTTATATAGAACTTAAGAGCAATTTGTTAATATTTGTGTGATTTTTAATTAATGTAAAGTAATTATTCAGAATCTCCTAAACATATCAGCAATAGGAACGGGTGTTCGGGCTTATTAATAAAGCTAAAAATAATAATAAAAAAAAAAAAAACAAAACAAAATCCAAAAGCAACAAAACGAAAAGGCGTTGAACGGCCGAAGAATTTGCCCATGTTGTTGGTTTAGTGCGCTGTATTTTGTGTACTTTAGCAGCCAATAATAAAATATATTGTTCATACGCAGCATTGCCTACGCTCGGTTCCAGCAGCGTCCAAACGGCAAAAAGTTGCTCTGTCAGTTGGGAACAACGTCTGCGTTAGGCAGCTGTGCGCCGTATAGACAGTTTGCATCGCAAGATGTTTCTTAATTAAAACAAATAATACGGTCAATTTTATACATTAATTGCAAATATAAAGAAGCATTGGAAAACAAGAAAAAATAATTTACGAAAACCAAATAGCTCATCCATAAGAAACGGCTAAAACGATGGGATATTTGCAAAATTTCCACGATTCGGAGTATGCAAAGTTTTGTGTGTAAGTTTGTATATGTAATACATATTTGTTTAGAAGGTGTGTCCAAAACAAAAAAAAAACAAAATCAGTGAATAATACTTGCAAAATCATAAGCTGTGCATTGTTTAGTATTGACTAACAGTTTTATTTGCAGCGACTCACAAAGTGAAAACGGGTATACGCGTTTCTTGCCCTTTGCAGTGAAGTGAGTTAACAATTTGAATTGAATTAAAAAATAGCAAAAATTCAAAATTCCATTTTGAATGTCAGATATATGAATATGTTCCCAAATTTTGTTTTTTATAGTGTGGCCCTGAGCGTATTCGAGCACAGCTGTCTCTTCAAGGCTTGCGGCTGCAGCGGGTGTTTATGTTTATGTGTATGAAAGTGTGAGTAAAGTGTGCTCTACAAAAATTCGACTCTTGTTTATGTGTTCTCAAATGCATCTTCGAATCACAGTCAAGCTGACTAGCATAGAAGTAGCCGGATCATGTGTGACAGCTATGCAACTTATCTATAATCAACGTCTGGCCTAGCTGAGAAAATAACGAGTTTTGTGCAAAAGTCGACTTAATTTTATTTATATTCTAAGGTAATTTAGTGCTCTGAGCACTGAACACTCAAACAATTAATGTAAGTTTAATAGTTTTAACTTATTGAAATCACAATATTACAATTGAATTCCCTGGATCATCGGTTACAAACCTGATGTATATAAGAAATCAATTTGCAATTTAGTTCGAGCAGCTGGCGCTTTATTGTAGACAAATATTCAGCAAATACTCTGAACCCTCAACTCTCTTATATCTTCAACTTCTAGACTGATATTTTTTAGCTTTCGTATAGCTTTCGAATCAGTTGGCAACTGTCTGTCTGAATATGGCTAAGTTCGGCTTATGAGATCGGTGTTCTCGACAGATTAATCAATTGGAAATCAATGCTTTCACAGCACGCGAAATAGAGACACTTGTATTTTACTAACCAGCCTGTACGAAACACCGTAACTGTTAGCCGAATAATCCTGGTATGGCTTAAAGTGAGAACGGCTTAATTTGAAAGCATTCAACGCTTAACATTTATAATTTGCATCGCCATCACTTAGTATATAAATTCTTATGTGAGCAAAATAATATGCCACAAAGTTGAATGTTTACTAAATTAATGTATTTGTTTTTCTGCCTTTGATTTAGGTAATCAATGCAGTTTCGACAGTTGGAAACAATATTTATTACTGTAATCAGAATGTACAAAGAATGCCAATTCAAGAAATATTAGAATAATTTCAATAAGCTTACCCTCAACTGAGAGCTTAACTTATTTTATATGAATAATGAACTCCGCTTGGAAGACTATGACCTGGTCGACGATTGTAGCTGTCGCTACATTCTTGCTGCTTATATTGGTGACCGTTGTTGGAAATATGCTTGTTATACTGTCTGTATTGACAACGAGAAGACTGCGCACCGTTACGAATTGCTTTGTAATGAGCTTAGCAGTTGCCGATTTACTTGTGGGCATATTCGTAATGCCCCCGGCAGTTGCCTTACATGTCATTGGTAAGTATCCATGCGCGAGTCAACTGTGATTTGTGGCGACCCTTTCAGCCAGCCTCAGATATAAGTAACTTTACATACAATATAATTAATTTACGAACAAACAATTTAAGCAACTTTTGGTTTGTTTTTTTTTGTGTTTTTTGATCAAATTTCACTGCATAAAAGAATTATATAAACAATTTGCGCTACGGCAAAAAAGTAGTCGCCAGCCAAAGGCAACACAAAATGTAATTACATGCTTTTATGATTCCCAAAATGCCAGGTATTAAAACTTTTTCTTAAAAGGGCAAAGTTTCCACAAGCAAATGGTCAAATTAAAAAATGTAAAATGTAAAATGTAAAGCTGACTAGTCCCTCAAAGCATATAGATGCTGTAGGTACTATGCCTTAATAGGTATGCGTGTTGTTTTAGATGCCTAACAAATTCGGTTGAAGTTGCCAAAACAAAAACTTTGCCTGCACAAGTCCTTTTGTGTGTTGGGAGAAACAATTTTAGTTTTGCACAATTTATTTGTACATACTTTGCACATACTTCGAAGCCTTTGTTGAGCCTGGTGTAATCTAAAGGTTGCCTGTAGGAGAGACTCAAACCAATAAAAGCATTTGCAAGGAATGGATTGTCTTTGATTTTATATTAGTTAATAATAAGTTTCACCTTTGGTTAGTGAACACTAACCTTGCTTCAAGTGTTTTCTTGGTATTTTTGCTCGATACAGAAAGCTGAATGAAAATGATTAAAGGGTATTTCAGGGCAACATGCATAAAGTATATAAAGTAAGTGTGTGTCGGTCGATTAGCTTGTCTACTAGTCTATCAGGTTGAACGCTCGTCCTCTATATACTTTATTTTAGCTAGGCATTCCTATATCACATTTGATTTTATTCTTTGTCACTCGAAGTGACATAGTCTCAAGGTATCTCTCAGTCGGGCACTCCCGACTCGAACACTCTCTCTGCTGTCATTCAATAAATGCTCTATGCAGGTTCATGGCAACTTGGCTGGGTACTCTGCGACGTCTGGATCTTCTTCGACATATTGCTGTGCACGGCATCCATTCTCAGTTTGTGTGCCATAAGCTTGGACAGGTAAGTTACCAAGCAACGATAATTTCCAACAAAGTCTCTGAAGAATACAGTTTATATTTTGCAAATACAGTGTACGTGTGCATATATGAGCATGTACTCTAGACTTTGAAGTGAGCTAATGACTAATATATAGGGAGAAGACCCGTGCACCTATGTAAACAACCCCTTAATTTTAATGTCGTGCGTTAATTTGTCCGTATAAAAAAGCGTAATTCATTGCCATGACGTCATTGACGCATAAAAAGGTGAAAATACTGTGCAAAAATATTTTATTGACCCATTCTGTGCAAGGCGTTTAAAGTTAACTTAAACGCCAAGTGGACGAAGGCTACACTAGTGCCGAGCTCCCGACTGTAGCAGCTGTGGGCGGGTCATACGTATGTGTGTATGTATGTAGCCACACACATACGCAGCGCTGGTTTCTTTTGTTGGAAGTTTCAATTACATTTAAATGGCATTTCCGAGTTGACGCCAGGCTGCGTTGTTTGCTGGGGACGTTTGTCAACAGCTTAATACACAATATGCTGCATGCTTTTTGTTTTCATTTACTCTATTTCATTTCGTTTTTGTTTTCTTAATATTACTTTACACTTAGGTATCTCGCCGTGACACAACCATTGACATATTCGAAAAAATGGCGCTGCAAACGTTTGGCATTGTTAATGATTCTCGTAGTTTGGATCCTAGCATTTGTAATTACTTGTCCCCCAATGCTTGGCTGGTGAGTAGGCCATAGTCCCTTAAATACAGTTGGTTCTACATTACATTTCATATACCAATATTCTTCATCTTCTGCTTTGCTCTTATCCAGGTACGAGCCGGGCAGAAAACGGCTTGAAAAGGAGTTTGTGGAATGCCGCTATAATCAGAACAAGGGATACGTCGTTTACTCAGCGATGGGCTCCTTTTTTATACCTCTCACTGTCATGCTGTATGTTTACGTTAAGATTGGCTTTGTGCTGACATCACGAAGGCAACGAATTGTGCACGATGCGGTATTTAGCTCGTTTTACTTTTGCTTCTTAGTTGTTTTTGTTTCGAAGTTAATTTTTCTCCCGCCAGAATACGGAACGCACCGCAGATCATGAGGTGGATGCTGATCATTTTATATCTGAATCGGAGCTTTATCGTTGTAATCCACACAAATGGCTGCCGAGCTGCGAGGCTCGTTGTAGCGTCATAGGATCTCAAGTTAACCCCATCTTTGGCTCCAACAACGTCAAATGCACCAAATGCCAGGAGGCGAAAATGGCTGACAAAAGAAAAAAGTTTAAGCATCAGCCGACATTCTATGAGCTGATAGAGATTTCGCGCATGTCTTCACTGATGCACTGTTCCGTGGACAATTGCCGATATCATGCGAAATGCGGTTCGACCTTGTCCATGCCGTCCTTGTACTACAAGGAGAGCCAGTGCATGGCCGACACCTCTATGGAAATGCCAAATAATAATCAAATAGGGGCCAAACGGGCGTCCACAACGTCGCATCATGCGCAGCGGCAATTGTCAAGTCATCGCATTCCAATGCGAGTGTCAACCAAAATTAAAACTAGCAAAACGACCAAAACACTGACCATTGTCATGGGAGGCCTAATCGCTTGTTGGACACCGTTCTTTACTTATTACATACTTGTGCCCTTCTTGCCTCAGCTGAAAAAGCTCGAAAGTCTTATGTCGTTTCTGACATGGGTTGGCTGGGTAAATTGTGCCATTAACCCGTTCATTTATGCCTTTAATCCGGATTTCCGAGCTGCCTTTTGGCGCCTGACCTGCCGGAGAATCTGTAAACAGAAACTGGCCCGCAACCACATAAATATGTTTCGCGCTTAAGCCCTTAAGCCCCAAGTGAAACAAGTGTATTTGGGTGTATAATAATTGATTAGGAAGTCCACAATTTTTATTTTAGTTTAAACAGATGTAAGAGCACGTATAAAATAAATAGATTTATTTAAAGCCTTTATTTATGTTCTTATTATTAGCATTAAAACAAAGTTACAATCTAAAATGGATTATAATGATTGATAATCAGCACTGGACCTGCCTGTCCTGTACCAATGAGGAGTAAATAAAAAACTATAATATAGTTGGGCAAGCCGAAAGAATCTCAATAGCTAAATCGATTCTCCTTGTCTATTATTTGTTATTTAGTTATAGTGCATGTTCAATAATTCTATATAAATATTTATTTTACTCTTCTCAAACTGACTGTTTTCTTTAATATCTAACTCTTGATTAAATCTTGCGAAATATACGATTCTCAGAAATTAAATTTGGCATTTAGAGTTATCTTCATAATACACAGAAGAGGAATTCCCCATACCCTATCCGAACCGTAATCTTAGTTATGCTTAAATGGCTTATAAACTATTTGAATAACTTAAAGCCATAACTAAAATTGAGGTCATCATAATTACGTAACCCCACATGTATGTACGTTAATAACATATGTTCCTTACCATGGATACATTGTACTAGGACGCCAGAAGAGGAGGTCTCCAATTAATTAAAACACACTTGCTTCTGTAGCTATTTGAGTGGCTGGTGGTCATATTTCTTGCACTGACATCATTTTAGCTGTGGTGCGTATACTACGAGGTATTAGCTTTTAGCTTTATTTAGAAATATATTCGAATTGTAATCTTGTAATAAATATGTAAGAAACAACATTTGCTCGGGCGAGCTGAGGGAAAAGAACTTTACTTTTCCGAACTGGATCTCATTCAATGAAAGAAGAGAAATTTTATAGTGAATTGTAGTTAAAGTTTCAGCTATGATGTCATATCATACATATTTATATATATCGCGAGGAACGTTGTAAAATATATCAATATCCTTACAGTTGAAAGCTACTTGCTTTGCGACATCAATGGAAATCGATCCCAGGTATTTCACTACAGCTAAGGTTGTAAATGTTGTTAAGGTTCAATTAAGGCTAAATCACAATTAAAAATTTAATACATATGTACATGTATATTCTCGATCATAGCGGATAGAACAATACTACGATGCTTCTATTGGAAGTTGTTATTTTTGTTTTACTGCTACGTCTTATTAAGAGGATAAGATGCAAAAACTGTGTAGGTACTGGATTTCTACTTATATATGTATTCATATCCACACACATACACACACATATATATATATTTTTCTATATATATTTATATTTACATATGCGTGTTAATTGATTCAGTTTATTGTAGCAGTTGCATTATTCTACGCTGCGTGTATTGACTTCTAGTTGTGTTGATCTGCTAATCTGGCTAATACTTAATACGTTATTAGATACTATATGCTGAAGAAAGTATTTGTTTAAAAAATATCCTTCAACGTAAGCTGCGTAAATGTAATTTTGATTATTTGGTGTAAATCGGGAGCAAGTCCTAAATTTTCATTTGCAATTTCTAGTTGTAAAATGTAAAAGCAATGTTGGAATTCGCGCTGGAAGTGCCGTGAGGTCGCCAATTGCAATTGCTAATTTCGCAGGTTTTGCGGTTTTGCGGGCGAATTTGAGGTGGCGACACGCCACGACTATCGCCTAATGGACATTGTGTTCGTGGGAAACTGTGGTTTTTGCTCGTCACTCAAAAATCGTTTGCAGGTCAAGCGCCAAAAGGCTGCACGGAAATCGACACTGTAAAACGCGTATATAAATGGATTGATAGCGCTGTTGAACCACCCGAGCCAGGTAAGGGCTTTGGCCAATGTGCCGCTGACTTGGTGCTCGGCCAGGAACGGTGTTATAAGATAGTAGACAAAAAATGGCAGCCAACAGGCAATAAAGCCCCCAACGACAATGCTTAATGTCTGGGTTGTTTTGTTCTCCTTTTTGAGTGACGTAATGCGGTTCGATAGCGATTTGATATTGGTGGTTGCTGTAGTAGTTGCAACGTCCGTCGTTCCCGACCCTGCGGTCTGATGCTGATGATGATGGTGGCTACGCAGCCTGTCCCCGCCGCTAACACTGAGATGAGAGTGCCGAAAACTGTGTGCACGCGCTTGTTGTTGCGTTTGTGTTTGTGTTTGGGCTTGCGATTGCGATTGCGTTTGCCACTGCGCATCTAACAGACTGCAGCTGGGACCTATACCACTTGTCATTGTGGTTATAGTAGTAGAAGCGGTGGAAGTGCGCTTCAGTGACAGTGAGGACGGTCGCGTTAGTTCGTAGCTACTGCTTTTGCCACTAGCACAATGAGTTGAGGGCAGAGCCAGCAAAGACTGGCAATTCCCACCAGTTGTTTGTCCTCCAAAATTGTCACTTTCGCTTAGAACAATTTCGTGTAATTCCTTGGATATTGTTTGGTTAGAGAATGTTTGCGTGGTAGTCTGTTTGTTTTTATAGCCCACGCTATGGTCCTGTTCGGAGTAATCATTTTCCACATCGGCGGCTGTGTATCGTTTAAACTTCTGTGTTTGGGAGATAAGTGTAGTAGGAATTAGTATTAACCAATCTGGCTGCACTTGAATTTCATTTCACAATGATAATGCGTGTCAACAAGAAGCATTAAATGATTTTTGAATCACAGTCGGATACTCCCGGCTATTTGTTTGCTTACCTTATTGTGAACATGAATATCAGTCATGTTGTCGTGTCTCTTAGCAATTACACAAGAAATCTTAGCATAGACATAAATCATAACTGCCATTGGTATAAAAAAGGATCCCATTGCTGAAAAGATGACATAGCCTTCGTTTTGGTTGTAACGACACTCTCGCAGGTCTCGACGGCCGGGCTCGTACCTACGAAGAAGGACATTTTGCATACGGGTGTAAGCAAGTTAGATTATATAACAAATACGCATTAGAAGGCTTTGAGCTTTGAGCATACAACATAAATCTCTGTATATGGACTACATAAATATAATTACCATCCTAGCATGGGCGGACATGTTATGGCTAATGCCAGAATCCAAACGATAAGAATCATTAAGAAGGCGAGGCGTTTTGAGCGCCGCTTCCGGGAATAAGTTAATGGCTGTGTAACAGCAAGGTATCTGGAGAAGAAGGAAAAATTCATTTTAATGCATTTTCAGCGCTGGCAATGAGCGCCGTAATACCTATCAACGCTGATAGCACACAAACTTAGAATCGATGCTGTGCACAGAAGGACATCAAATGATATCCAGATGTCGCAGAGCACCCAGCCGAGTTGCCACGAGCCTAAGTAAGAAGCGAATACGTAAATGTTAAGACAACATGGCAGAGCTTCAAATTGAATTGGCATTTAAATAAATATACTTGAGTTGCTTACCAATCAGGTGGACAGCCACTGCCGGTGGCATAACGAAAATCCCAACAAGCAAATCAGCTACTGCCAAGCTCATGACAAAACAGTTCGTAACGGTGCGAAGTCTCCGAGTGGTTAACACGGCTAAAATAATAAGAGTATTTCCTATGACGGTGACAACGATAAACGTGCAGAACACTGCAATTAAGCAAATGCCCTGCCATGAGAAAATGAGATCGTAGAAGTGGGCCCATTCGGCAGCCGCGGCAGATTCGTTGTAGTAATTGAGAACAGTTAAGGTGGGCACTGTATCCAACGTCAAATCAGCGGAGTCATTCAATTTGGACTGCACTGAGGCTGTGGGGGTCGCTGATGATGTCGGTGCCAAGCTGCGATTGCCAGTGTTCCATGCTTCTAAATAGCTATCGTAGCCTATCGAAATGTTCTGCTGCAATCCAAGAACACCGCTGCTGGCTAGCAAAGTGCCGGCCACGTACATCAGTGGTGGGAATAGGCCAATTCGAAAATCCAGCTGTGAATGGACAGCCATATATGCTGTTTCAGAGTCAGCCGTGCTTAGTGCTGTTGATGCCACATAGTTCAAGTTGCACAGTCTACGGACGATTCCTCAACTTCGATCGGTTTCCAGATGGTTTAGCATCGTTATGTTTCATATTGGTTATTTGAATACGTTCTGATCAGCCAATAATGTCCTATATGAGCCAAAAAAGCAAAAGAAAACTTCATATGTTATAGAAACTTTTATATTAATCTAGCTTCTTTATTTTAACTAGAGCTCAAAGATGAATGATGAAACACTGAAACATTTTATTTGTATATGGCTCATTTCTAAAAGTTGAAGGGAGTATATTGGGTTTGTAGAATGAACGACTGTCTTCCTGTCCGTTTTTTAAGGCAGACACTCGAAGCTTGAACTGTTCACTCGTAGATTCAAAACGAGAGTTACTATCGTTCAATACAAAATTTCTATTATTATTGACTGTTTTGAATCAACAAGAAAGCTCGCTTCAAATCACTTAGTATAAATATATATAATAATGAAATAGTGAATAATGACTTAAAGTTTTAAATATATGTATATATAGACCATCTAAAGCTTATATAACTACACACACTGAGAACGTGAACTCACTTTTACAGCTTCTAATTGAAAATATTTAAATTTGCTTTGCAGCTTTTCTCTAAAGTAACGAAAACTGATCCCAAAAAAAAATAAAACACTTGCAAAACTTCAATAGACTTAGGGCTAAAATCAACAAATTAAGCAAGTCGATGCCTCTTGTGGCACATCCGCAAATATTGCTTTTATCCAATTTTTTTGTTTGTGCTGGACTGCAATGGTCTTATTTGTTTCAAGTTGAATCAGATAACTGGGAATATAAATAAAACTTTTTGCGACAGAGTAACGCGGACCTTTTATTAACACTTGCTGCAGACTTTTTGTCTTCAAAGGGAAGATATGGAATAGCCTTGTAAAAGTCAACAGTTACACAATATGGCTAAAAAGCAATGTTACATTAGCTATAGTTACCAGCAAGTATTTAAACTTGAAGACCGTTTATTTACTTGGTCTAAAGACACTGTTAAGAGCGAATGTGTGCTCACAAGAGACTCAAGTTTTCTATAGAGAAATTTTCCATTTTCATCGCTAATATAATTATACACAATGCTGGCGTCGCACCAGCAAATAATTAGAAACTGACGGAAGAATGAAAGTGAGCTCGGCCTGCCCAAAATCGACAGTTCTCGACGTTGCCATTGACAATAATGTGGTATTAAGTATTATTTATTTTTCGTCTGATAGCGCTCACCAAATACCACGGCTGTGGCTGATTGCTATTGCTTATGTACATATATATATAAATGAATATAAATATGTATGTGCGTGTGTGTGATAAGCAAATTAAAGCCACAAGCGAGATAGACAATGTGACGTTGGTGAGTTTATGCATGCACACACACACACTTACACACACACACATACGCATATGACCAAAGAGTACCTTATGTAAGTATGAGGACTGTGCAAAGCTAATTTTACACAATATTCTTAACGTTTACATGGCTTTAGCTATACCTCTTCGATCTAAGTCGGGACTAAAACCGAACACTAAATATAGCCGTCAAAAAGCACATATGTCAGCAGTATTCATTGTCATGGAATTTCTTATCGCTTTCATGATAACAAATCAAACGATTTGCTAATGCAATTATTTATAAGCCCCCATATTTATACACATGCTAACTATTTATTTCCTCTCTTAAAATGTTACTTGATAGTTCATGGTGCACGTTTTTATGGCTTCGATAAGTTGTGCAGAGAAGCAAAGGGTCCTCCATAGTAGCTTTAGCCGTTATGAACTACCAAAAAATTCATGTCAATTTCACTTTGGGTTTATCATTTACTATCGTAACGTTTATAATCCTAATTTAATTATGGAGAGTTTGATTTCAACTAGAGCTAAAATTTAAAGTGATGTTCAGTGGGGGCTACCCGACTGTAAGGTACCATGACTTCTGTTCAGAACTGTTGTTTATTTTTATTTTTGATGGTAAACATCATTAAATATTTAAATTTAAAATGTAGCTTGCGAGATGGCTGAAATGTTTAGATTGCCTCAGGTCGTCCTCTCGAAGAGGAATATATAAACTTAATTTAGTCAATAAGGCGCCCTACTGTCTGTGACGTACAGTAAAACAAACTCATTACAACTTTTTAGCTACTCTCAGTGCAGGGTGCATTCTGCACAGTATAATAAATCATTCTAATTTAAGGCTTCCCACAATAATGGTCAAACAAACTGGAAAGTAAATTTATAAATTAACAATACATTGCTGCGCTGCTTCGATGTTTCGCGGTTAGAGCTCCACATATACACACCTACCATATGTGGATATGACCAAGTACTATGTAGGAAAATTTTCCCTTCCGTTGCTTTTTATACGCACATACACGGACACACATATGAACAACATTATCTGCCATTTGGTTTTCATGGGCAAAGCTGGCGACGACCTTCCCCTTATTGCCTTTCCCACAAAAAATAATTATTTATTACACAACAAAGCTTCTAATGGATATTTATATACTAACACATAGTTCCAGGGCGAATGAACGTATGAAATATGCATATTTGTTCTTTTTTATTTTTATTAATGTACACACACTTATGTGAATCAAAATTGTGTCTATGTAAATAACTCTATATACATCACTATAAAAAATAAAAATAAAAAAAATGGCAAGGAAGGCACTTTATTTGGGTTGAATCTGAGCATGAAAATGCCATTAAATTTACCAGCTGTCAATAATAGTTTTAACAACAGCTGTTGGAACATTTGCTTTTATTTTCTCAGTATCAGTACTTCTTGGCGTATGAGAATGATTTAATATTATAAAATGCATTTCTGGCCTTGTGCTCTACTTTTAGAAATGCTGCTCTGTAATTTGATTGTCATTACTATCGATTCGGAACTTCCTTTTCTGAAATAATGCCAGAGCTATTTGCCATGGTTTTAAGGGATGGTACGAGGCTACAAATTAAGCATACGGTAACTTTTTTGTAATTAATTTCATTAAAAAGTAATTACCTTAACAACATTTTGCGCTTGCTATTTATCTCTCATTTCTGAACGATGTTACACAAATATTATTTTCTAATTTACTAATTGTTACAGCGATTGTTCTTTATTTTCATTATCAGCACTTTCTTATATTACGAGTTGTCCAGGACACCTTTAAGACCATATCTTTAACTAAATGATCTGTCGACAGAGTTTTAATGGTTTTTATTTTACTTGATATGAATACAGGATAACTGATAGACCCAGCCAGTTGCAGAATTGCTTATTCGATTCAAGTTTTCATTGGAACTTTACTCTGTAGTATTCTCTATTGTATTTCACAATTGTAATATGAATATTTTGCACATTTTTCATTGATAACTTGTTTATATTGATATATAATAAACTTTAATTTAGTAACGTTTTTTCTTGTATTTATTGGCAAAGCTTGAAATAATATAATTATGCGCCACAGGGTTTTTTTAATGAAGCTATTATTCAGGAAATATATGATCTACTCGCTGTCTCTGCTACCGATATTGTATTATATTTAGTAATTCTTTGATAATGCAACATCATTTAGCCGAATTTAGAGACGCGACTGCATCGCTTCAGAGCGCTTCCAAAACTGCCGTCCACTTTGACAACCGTAACATACTACAACAGAGAGAACGTACATACATAAATGTATGCTTGTATGCATGTGGGTAAGTGTGTATGTGTATATGTGTATGTGTAAGTGGGCCTTTGAACACAAAAGATACATGCCACGAGTGTTCTGCACGTCTCCCTCACAGTGCGTATGTGGGGAAAATGTATACTTTCTGTGCAAGCGGCATACCTCAACAGTTTCCAATATGTGGGACTCGTTCATAAGTGTATAGGTGTGTGCAAGTCTGTGTGTGTGCGCAATGCATGTGTATTGTGTATTTGAGATTAGACAGTACAGTGTAGCCTGCTCTTAATCCTTTTATCGCGGTTGTGGTTTCTATTTGCTTTTCAAAGTTTTCTCTATAAAGGCAAATGCGTTCTACGCGTATTCAAATGAACACTTGAAGTGTGCTTTTTTACCAATGTGTAAATTTTATTTTGGAATTGCTTATTAATAGTTCGATGGCTCTAAAGTTGCTGGAATCGACAAAACAATATGTGTTAAGCCTGCAGGAACATTGAATCGCTTTAAAGATGAATATATATTTAATATAATACTCTTTCAATGACAAAGTATTTTATTTTACTCCGTCTAACTAGTTCATTTGCAAAAGGAACTTAGTCCATTTCCATGCTAATGGAATATACAATGTGGAACGTGGGTTAAAAGAACTAATGGAATGGATGCACGTTTCACGCGCATGCGTATTTTTTAATATTTGTTATCTGAAATTTATTTTGCTACTTGTTTTTGTAATGTAACTGATATATCAAGCAGACTGCCGACAGCGGCAATGAATGCTCTCTATTAGATTAAACCATCCAACACTAGAGTAATATATCCTCGAATATACATAACTATTTGCTCTAATTAGGCGTCTGCTGAGGAGTTTTTATGATGTTGAAAAAAGACGAGTTATCTCGCATGTTTACGTTCTTTGAAAATTACTCGTTCTGCTTTTTATATAACAGAATTAGTACAAATTTATTGCCCAATTACTTATAGGATTTGAAAATTAAGCCGAGCCGACAGTTATGAATATTAAATAAAAGCTTCTTTTATTTAGATAAACCTTTAATTATTACCATGCCACAAATAAAGAAGCATAAACATTGCAATTAGGCGCTACCGACTGCCTAATGCTCGTTCATGGCTCAACTCAGGTCATCATACAAATTTATTTTGATTTACATCCCATGCGCAAACTGTGTAGTTGAGGGTCCATTAGTAAAGGAGCTAATTAGATCAACCTGCAGCGATGGGTATTCCAGCTTCTATGTTGCTCCGTAATGGAGGTCAACAACAACCCAATTGCTATGTTTGAGGCTCCAGCTGTGAAATAGGGAACATATATCTCTTGCGAATTACTCCTTCAACAGGTGTAGAGACAACGTAACAGACGAGTAACATGTGCAGCAAAATACTTTTCATATTATAGACCAATATACTCTTTACACGCCCTGAACTAGTTTAAAATATGATAAGAAAGCAACGAAGTTCATGAGAAAACTCTTAAGCCATATTAGCAACGACAGTCCACCTTCAGCATGCGAGCATTAATTGTTAAGCTCGAAGCACATAAAAGTAGCTTTCCCTAAGAAGTGCTAAAAATATTCCGCTTGTACGTTCCATTACATTAGACACATATCGCTTGAAAGTAAATAAATGTTATAATTTGTTTTATGACAGAACGTCACAGGAGTGCACTGCCTGCCTCTCTTTATGATGTGAGTCACTTTATGACAGCATAACTATTTTTACGCCCTGCTATTGATTTGCTTATAAAGGGCAGTTAAAACAATTGTAATTATTTTTAGCTACTCTACAAATAGGCACTATCAGAATCTTGCTACAAACGTACATCACAAACAACTAACTCAATATATATATAAAATATATATTAGGCGAGGTGTAACTGAAATTCAATCTACTTAAGGCCTTGAAATATCAAACTAACAAATTGAGGACAAAAGTTTTCCCCCTACATTTGATGTCCATATGGCCGATGTCAGTGAAGTTATGAGCCACATGTTCTTGTGGCTGGAGCATCTGAGAAAGTTTTAAAGATTATACTATGTATAAATATGACAAATGGAGCTCAGTTTGAAAATTTGGTTTATTAAACAGGTAACATACACATATACATATAACCACATTTTTACATTTTACATATTTATTGTTAAATCTTACTTCGCAATTTGTAAAGGGGAAGTTATTGTTTCACAATCTATTATTACAGTTCTGTTTCAGATTTATTCTGGTATAATTATATCAATTTCTATTCTAACACCTGCTGGTATTCATAGAGGTAGGATAACAATTGTCAGATGCCATTGAAATAACATAAAAATAAAATATACCTATTGCAACTAGCATGTTGCAATTATTTTACAAAAATCTGCTAAAAAGCCGGCAAATTTTTTAATGTAATTTAATTCTTGATATATTTTGAAAGAAAAACATTTTATATGGATTATAGTTACATTAGGAGTATACAAACATTTAAGTCCAATTAACTACTATACTTGCAATAAAAATATAGTCTGATTATGTCCACTCTGTTGAAAAGGTGAGAGGTCACTTCTTAGGCAATGAGTGTGAGAACTAACACACCTTCATTAACCGTAAAGAGAGAGTAGCTTTGGCTTGTTTTGGATAGAAGGGGTTCAGTTATAGCTAAAACTGCAAACGTCGCTAACATTAGTCAAGCTTAGTAATATGCTGTTTCAAAAAATATACACATATGTAAATACATTCCCAAACACTTGAATATCACTTGGTATGTATGGGTAGTTAGTTTTTGAAATTCAATTCTCTTGCATGAAAGTTGCATTACATTGCATTTTTAAAACGCCGTTAAGTTATTTGTTAGAATAGGTCAAGTAGTTTCTTAACAAGTTAACATTAAATTTTTTACAAATATTTTATTCAAATATGTTTTGCCCATATAATATTATAATAATGAATGTATTGGAATTCAGTGATTACTTTTAGAATAAATTCGATAAAGTTTTCTTTTAATTTAATGTGTTTCAGGGCGACATTTTAATATTTAGTATTTATTTTTGTATTAAATATAAATAAACATGCTATATGTACATATTAATATTTTTGATATTAAGATACGTTTATACATATATAGTATATACATGTGTATATACATGTATGTAATAAATACAATTAATAATATTTAGTCAGCATATTTGCTAAATTTTACAAAAATAATGTTATACAAATGAGTTTGTAGTTATACGTGTTGGGCTTGGAATAAAACGCCATTGGGCCTAGCTAAAGGATTTTCTTTTAACATTTTAAATAATTTAATCCGAATGTTCGGCGCAATACATGTATATATTTGGCACTCGCAATTATGTTTTCCTTCTCCATTTAGTCTTGTATCAATACAAAAATTCTGCCCATTGCTATTGAGTTCAATATGTATATATTAAAACAATGGTATTTTTGTTTAATTTAAATATAGACGCGCGTACACTAACGCTGTGTGTAACACTAGTCTGTCCACATTTGTTCTTTGGCAACTTAGTACAATAAAAATCGCTGAAGTCTACTTGGAATTCGCAAGTTTAATTAGCTTACGGATTTGGAACTGTCAGAGGTGAGTTCAGTTGTTGTTTTTCCATCTCGAAAGCAATAAGCGCCAGCGATTTTTACGTCTTCTGCTTCAAATTTGCCATATTAATAAATGATTGGTGCTGTCTTCGCGACCAGCAATTTCACTTAAAGAGTTGGCACCAGAATTGCGAAAGTCTTCATAGCCATCACCACCAGATATAATAAGTATATTTTTGGTTTCCGATTTTGCTTTAGAGTTCTTAGTTGAACTGTTGGTCAAGAAATAATTTATAAAAGAAGAGCTCATTACATATAAATCAAATATTTAATATTGTGTAATGGCTCACCCTTGTTTTGTGTAGTCATCGCTGGTGCCGCTTCCAGTTTCACGTGATGTCGCAGCTGATATAATTTGTGAGCAACCCTCTAAGCCATGCGATGGTGACTCGACAAAGGTCAGGAATCGCACATGTCCCGTATGGCCGTGTGGTATGCCTGTTGGCACAATATTGTGTGCACCTTTCTCATAGCCCTGGGCTGGTATAGTTAACAAAACTCCTGCGCTCGTGCCAATCCAAATTAGATCCTTACAACACAGGAGAGAAGTTACGCGAAGGCAAGCCGCCTTATGTTGCCTAATTATTTCGTCACAATTCGACAACATCTTATTGACTGCAGGAGCAAGGTTTACCTCCGTAATTAGTTGGTGGCTAATGAACAAAGTTCAAAATTATAAAGGAAGTTATTTATAGTTCAAGGTGGATCATGGTAACACTTACGTATTGGAATGAAAGCACTTGATGTGAGCTGAGTTTTGTATTGATATCCACACTAAATTATTTGCTACTGTCATGTTCGTAATTGGCTTTGAGTCCGAGGATATTTGTATTTGATTAACAACCTGAAATATTTCAACAACATATATACTCAATGTACAAGCTGAAAGATCTTGTTTTCATACCGAAAAGGATTCAGTATCTAACACTTTAATAATCCCCTGTATTGAACACCACAACTTTCCATTTACATTGAGCAATTTAGTCACCGGGCTCGAAACTGTGCCAATTGAGAGACGGTGCGATGAGCACGTGTTCCAAGAAGTGGCTGCAAAGTAGTTAAAGCTGTAGCAAAATAATTGGAGTCTTCAGAATTACAAAACTTACCTCCATCTCTGAGATAAACACATATATCGCCATTTGCTAAGGATACAAAAACACGATTGTCCAGATATCTACAATAGATGAGTGAGTGATTAGCTGACAATTCTGTGTGACTTCTTGAGTAGGCACTTACAATATGGAAAATACAGCTGAATGATGTTCAATCTTAATACGATTTTTCTTTATGCGTATGTTATCAGTACTGTTGTAAACATGAATGCAGCCGTCTTCAGTGCCGATCCACATTGTTGATTGATTGCATTCGCTTTCGTCGGGAATAGAATCCTTTAAATAAACGAATGTCGATTAAACATTGGCAATAAAATTGATTAAAGTAAATTCTTACTTGCTGCCCATGATATGTGGCCTGTAACGAGGGCGCAGGGCTGGGCATACGCTGTTCTAGTGCTGCAGTGGAAACAGCATCCGCCTCGTCATCGCTTGAGCTTAGATTTAAATCCAGCTGGGTATCACTGTTCCCGCCAGCAGCATCAGAGCCGTTATCAATATTCGAAGTGGGGAGTTTCTTTTTATCCGATACGGTTAATGTAGAGGCTGGCTGGGCAATAGGCGAGATGCTTTTACGATAATCTCGCAATTGTTGTGTGTAGCTATTCTGCTGTGTAGTGGTCTGTTGCTTATCCTCCTGTCCACTATCACGTTCATTGGGGCTGTTGCTATACGCCGGCACAGAAGCTACGCAAAGTATGCGAGCATTGCAGACTCCATTGCAGCTGGTTACATTTGGCTCCGGATGTAAGGACATTATGCACACTTGGCCTACGTATCCATCACTATTGCATACCCAAACGTCTCGTTTGTCGCTTAGTGTAGCAGCCGCGCAAGTAAACTGGAGACCCGCTCGTGTTTTGCGTATAGGAATAGATGTAAGAAACTCTGGAATGGGATGCCGTTCTTGTGTGGCGGCTGCATATAAAAAAGGTGTAGAAGTTAAACACACACACATATATATATATTATCCGAATTCTGGTATTATCTCGGTACGTACCCAATTTTAGTTTAGCTTCATTAAATACTTCCTCCCAATTGGAGCGTCTATCTGTTTTGCTAAACACCACCGTCAACTTTTGACTTCCATTGCTGAAAAGGAAAGCAGTAGGTGTTCAGTTATTGCATTGAAACGAGTGCGAAAAATTCTTACGGCGAGCTAACTGTCAGTTCCAACATGTTTAGTTGCGTGTCATTTGCTTGACGCTCGGAGAGTTGTCTCTGAATGTCGCGATGTAACTCACGGATGACGTCTTCTAGATACTGGTGGGGATACTTTATAGATGCCGTAATTTCACTTATCTGTTGCAATTTATTGCAGTCTTCGATCAGATTTTCAATTTCGCTTACGATGCGTTTTATATTTTCATCTTTAGCTAGGAAATATTTAGGTTAGGCAAAGCTTGGCATTACGATATAACATGAATTCACTCACACTTGACAATCTCTAGGCAATCTAAAGAAATTTTGGTGAGGAACTTATATTTGTTAGTGTCCAAGGTGGTAGCCACTGACCCGGGACAAATGGAGCTATTGGGTTTCCTAATGGTCCCACTGCGTTTCTTTATGCTAGTGAGGACCAATAGATCATTAAACAGAAAAAATCCACGATCCTTGCGAGCACCTTGCCCCGATGGCATTGATACTAGATCGAATAACAAAAACTGCCGGTCTGGCGCTATTAAATCGGTTATGCCTTCTATAACGCCTTCCAATTCACGTAAGGTCGCTTCACGCTGTCCATTTTCCATTATCTCGCGCTCCTTACAGTTGATGTGGACTAATATATCGTGCACGAGCTTCAGCACTTCCTGCAAATGTTTCTGATCCGGATGATCGTGATCTGTGTGCTTTATGAGCCGTTGAAAGAGCAGTTCATAGCTACAGGAAATAAAGATCGTAAATCAGCAATCGTAACAAAGATGAAACACTTTTACGTACTTTGGAAATTTTTGCACCGGCTTTATAAGCAAATTGTCTAAGGTAAGCTTTCCCTTATGCTCACGGGCCGTAGACTCCAAGAATTTGGAAAAAGAAGGTCGCTGATGCTTCATCGAACGAATTGCATTTTTGGCTCTATTACAGTTGTTGACAAATGATGTATAGACCTCAAGAACTTCTAGCTTCGAAAACTGCAAAGTTTTCAGATGTCATATTAATAATTGTATATTTTACAGTCAATATATATCTAATATATAATATATAATATACCGTTTCAATAAATGCATCCCCAACTTTTTGCTGTACGTCCCAGTCGTCGAGCCGGTGCTTTAACTCAGACAAAAATTTCTCATGTATTTCCAGTATGTCGGGTACCATAAAGAATATCTCATCCACAGTCCGTGTGTCAATCATTCCTGCATGTTCTGGCGACTTCAGCACTTTTAGATACTTAAGCACAACTGTTTGCAGAGACTCAACGTAGGATTGCTCATTGCGGTAAATCTCTTGCACAACGTAAGTGCGAGTGTCCTATAAGTAAAAAGAAAACTATTCTTTTAGAAAGTAATCATTAAAACAAATGATTATAATCAAGTCATTACTACCACCGCACTTACGCCATCATAACCGCCCAGATTCCATTTGCAGTTGATGTCGAACTGTGCGCGCCTTTCCGAGTCATCTTCCGAATCGGAACAAGTGATTGAAGTCATTTTTTTAAGCCTATCACATTTGTCATTTTGATGGGCCGCTGCGCCAAAACCGGCTTTACTGAGTCGAGCAACCGCGGTAGTAGCCTGAGAGACGGCTTGCGATACACTGCTGCTGCTGCTGTTGCTGCTAGTCGGCAGTATCGATGCTGCCGCATGCGGTTGTGTCACCTGAGCCTGTGTTTGTGGCAACAGCGAGGCAGCAATTGTGTTCGAAGGTGCAGTTATGGTAGCTTGCAAATCCAACAAACTTAAGCGTAGATTTTCGCGATTGAGCGACATTTTTGATTTTAATTGTGATTTGTTAACGCGACTCGCTGCTTTTTCTGCTACTTATTTTTGTATACGTTGACTTTGAGTGTGCCCTGGTTGTTAAATAACACCACTTAATATTGTGAATTGATTGTCTCAACTCCTCAAACAAAATTGGTGAGACAAAATAAAGCCGCGTGCTTGTCCATCTATTAAAGGCAGCTAACTAAAATTGCAATACATTTTATTGGTCTAAGTGCACCGAAACAGGAAACACAGCGGAATCATCAGACTGGAGGAGCAGGAATTTCTGATACACTGAGGCTCATTGATAACTCTGCGTAGACGTGCGAGTGGGGGAACAGCTTCTCAGCCCACGAGGGTACATAGAGTTTGTGAAATTATTTATTTCGCTCTTACAGCGACACAGAACTACAGATACCTTATGCCTTCTTTAGCAACAGAAAACCAAAAAGGTGTTTGTGTGGGATTTTGTTGCTCACTCAGCTTGAACCCCAAAGCCTTCAACATATACATATGTGTATAGAAAAAACAGATATATATATAGGCATGTATGTAAGTATGTAAACACATACCATGCAAGGTATACATAGAAAAAATTAACTATATATAAAAAATGAAGGGTCAGGTGTATGGAACTAATTCAAAAATTCTTGCTAAATATCAATCGAATATTGAAAAATGTATGAACTGGTATTGATTGAGGTTTTCCACGCAAAACTATGCACACACTTGAGTTTAAGGAGTGATTACCAGTGCACATGCGAAACAGCACAACACAACACAACAGAGCACAACACAATTACAATTTGTTCGATCTGCGCGGCGCAACAAGAGGTTGGGTATTGTGGCCGAAATGGTTTTGTGTATACATAAGTATGTATGTAATTAGATACAGACATATGAACACTTTTCTACTAGTTATTTTATTCGCCTCGCAGCCATTCGCAGGCATTCCATTCTATCCTAATAGACAAGGATTTTCAATCGCTTTTATCTGTACACGCTTACTCGCGAGTACATAAGTTTATGTATATGAGTATACTCGTCTATCGTAGCGCAAAAATAATTTGTTGGTTTTGGCTGTTTGGCTGTTGTCTAAATCGAATATTATTTAATACTTAAAACTTTGTGAATTATAGCTGATATTTGGTGTATTGCTATTGTTGTCGAATTTTCAAGTAACTGTTTAGATTAATACATTTCCCACAACACCACAAAATAAAACAAACGAAACACGAAAAATTTCGCCATACAACTGAGGTACAAAAAGCAAACAAGAATTTAAACGCGCGCATTGACGTTGGCGGAGAAGATTCTGTTGCTGCGCGGGAGAGCATCGACTATTAATGTGTGTGAGGTGTGTGGGTATGTGAGTATGTGATGCGGTTTAATACTCACATTGTTGGTGGCGCATACAACTAGCTGCACAGGAGTGTGCTACTCAACACGTTGAAAAACATTCCATTGTGCCAAATACACACTTAAATTCCATTTTTCATATTCCAACTGAACTGAAACAGACACACTCCAGCAAGGCTAACTCTCACGATAAAACTGGAATAAAACTGGCCGTTTGCATGCGACAAGTGTCCAAGGAAGAGCATGCTATGTGGGAGCTCAAAGCATTTATTTTCATTCAGTTCTCGCCATTCAGTTATTATTCAAATACTTTAAGGCACCATGCAGAACGCACAAATGCCAAAGACAAACCTAAATAAATATTTATATATATCTACATATTTGTATCTATATGTCCAATGTTTATATACTAAGAGCTGAGTCCCACTTGCTCACACAAATAAAGATTCAAATTTACATTTTCTTAGAGACTGACTAACTCTCTTATATTAAAGATGAATTCAGATTTGTTTATATAACCAATTGGAACACAAAGTCTCCACATAAAACGAAACTAAAAAGCTTCACCCTTAACCACTGTGCACGATGCGAAACAAAGAGATGGAATAAACTTCAGAGGCTCTCTTCTAACACAGTGACACATTTCCAGCGCGCATTACTTGTTGGAGCATGCGCAGACTCGCACTTTCGGGTTTTCCAATCATTTTCCCAAATGCTCTGCAAACAATAAAAGACTCGCGTACGTATGTATGTATGCATGCATATATATGAGTCTTCTATATAGCTATATATTTTAATGCCCGATTTATATACTGCCCTAGTATATTGAGATTATAAAAACAGAAGAACTTCATAGATTCTGTTCAACGAGTAACGGCACAGCAATTAATCAAAATTTTGAATCAGCAAATACCGTTAAAGTTGCGTTGCCCCTAATTTAGAGGATTAAGAGATAGAAATATAATTGATATTACTTACCGCAGTCATTTTCTGACGCTGCTCGGAAATCATGTTTTCACTGGAGCCCTTAAGCAGCTCCGCCAGCAAAGCTGCTGTGGGTGGTACGCCAGCGGCATGCGGCAGCTTTGATTTGTTGCTGCTACTGTTATTGTCGTCAACGCTTCGTTTGGCATGTTGATGGTGATGATTATGATGATGCGGACTCTTGTTTTCATTAGTCATTGATAGATTGCGCTTGCTATGATGCGTTTTCGTTGTGGGTGCTTCGGATGCGGCACGCTTTATCTGATGCTGCGACTGCTTTTCTGCCATTAATATCGTCTCGCTAAGATCCTTGCTAGACATCGAAATTGGCATGTTAACATGCTCAATTTGTGAAGGAGTCGAAGCTGCTCGAGCATGGGTTGGCACTGGCAAATATGCGTTCGATTTACGCACACGCATCGAATTCGAGTATTGCGGCATATTGTTCCGCGTGGAGCCAAGCGAAGACTTTCTTTCAGACAAGCTGTGCTCATGGCGTGGGTATAGCCTAAGGTATAATTGTAACTCAACTTGATATTGATATAGTGTAATGACACTGGTTGCCACTTACCTATCGGTGCTGCGCATTTCCTCGCGGATCTCGTCGTATTGCTTACGATTTGGCTTTTTCAGCTCAGCTTCCAGCATCTGGCCGTATGGGCCGCGTACTGTAAGAGGTCGCTTTGAATAGCGTTTGCTTTCGTAATCCCCGCTAGGAGTTGGACTCCAACTAACGCGTTCTTCGGTATCTGACATTGAATCAGTATGTAGTATGCTATTGTTTTTGCTGTTATTATTGCTGATAGCGTCGTCCTTCTCTTCGCTGCTTTGGCAGCTAAAGCTGCTTAACAGTTGCGTTCGATCATTTGATCTTCTCCATAAGGGCGAACTTTTCTCCAGCTCTGGCGTTTTCGTTACAAACATGTCTGGACTGTTGGAATCTATCTGCGATTCATCCGGCGAATCTGGGCTAATGACTTGGAAATTGACAATAGATAAATCTAATGCCAGTCCACGATGTGGTTCAACTGGCTGATGCCAGTCCGAATTATCTATGTACATTCCCTTACGCTTCGTGGATTTATCCAAATGACGCTTTTGGCGCTCCCCAGTACTGTGCCGCGGTGTAGCTATTGCGTCTGAACCATGCAGATCCATATCAAGATCTTCTTGTTGACGTTGATCGTCAACTGAATCGAAATTACTGTGTCGATCCGATGTTGGTTCTGCCGGGGGTAAGATTATATCTTTCCTCTGTTCGTCACCTTCTTCAGAGCTGCGACTCACCGATATTGTTGGCAACAAATTACTGGGTATAGTCGTTAATGTCTCTGTTTGCATTATTTTGCATGCCGCATGTGGAACGGGCGGCTGCATTGTTTCGGGCACAATGCCAAATTCTGGTGCTAACTCAACCCATTCTTGAGCAGGTGCTTCCAACCACTCCTGTGAGGCACATTCATAAACCGGAACGGGTATGAGACAAGTCGTAGCTGTTTGCAGAATATTACTTGAAGAGGACTCAGTCTGAGGCTGAGGCTGCTCATCCAAATTAGCCAAATTCGAATTCGAATTCGAATTCGAATCCGATGCGTTAACTTCCGAGCTAACGTCCGGGGGCTCAACTATATTAGGTGTATCATTAACATTCACAATCACCGTCGCACTTTCTCCTTCCGAATGTACAGTATCCGATAGCGACTCCATTTTGGCGTGTGCCGCGATAACACTGCTCGCAGTGGCTGGTAATATGCCAGTGACACTGCAATTGTCTGTATTGAATATATCTTCTTCAGCTATGATATCTGGCACATCTTCTAGAACGTGCTCTAGTGACTTCTCCTGTCCGTAGTTTAAGTTAATAGACAGGCCCGTGCTCTTAAGCGGTATGTGTACCCAACCTGGGTCCGCTTTCACGCTCGGAATATCCAGAGATTCTATCGTTTTGGTGTTCCTTTGAATGGGAGTCGGGGCTTCAATGGCTTTGTCCCGCCGTAACCGATCGCGCAAAGCACTTAGGGTTGATTTACAGTCAATTTGAGAAAACGAAACAGAACGAAACGGCGAT
Organism: Drosophila eohydei; assembly: GCA_035045825.1. NCBI lineage: Eukaryota > Metazoa > Arthropoda > Insecta > Diptera > Drosophilidae > Drosophila > Drosophila eohydei. The sequence goes on from JAWNOT010000095.1 coordinate 3,046,433, forward strand.
ATCCCTTTCTGAGTGCTTGTGCTGCTTCCAGTGCGAGAGTCTGCTACAGACAGCTGCGTAGGCCATTCGCTACTGGTTGCGTCGACCTCGTCACCTACTGCCAGGGGCGGCGGTGATTTGGATTTCTCGCGAGTGCACAACATGAAAGCTTCCAAATTGGAGAGACTTGCGTTCGGTCTCATTGAGTGCAAGATTCGTGCTGCTGTAGCAGGCACGCTAGTATTGCCACAAGCACTCTTGTTGCTATTTGTACTGCTCTGTTTTTGTAATTGGCCAGTCATTGCTGGATCCGAATCATCCAAGCCACAAGATGACTGACTTTCCTGAATTTCAATGCTGCTAGTTGTCGAATTATTATGAGGTATTCGAGGCTTACGTGGTGGTGGCACTGGTGGTGGTGTGGGCGTTGATGAGGCACGTGAACTGTTGCCACCACGCAAAAGCTCCGTCAGTTCTTTGAGACGTTCTGATCTTTCGCAACTATTACGTTGCTTGTCTACACTGGACGCCCTACAACTTTCTGGAGAGGCAGCCTCAGAGGAAACCGTTGCCTTTGATTTGCGTCCAAAAGTCAGACGTTGAAATCGGTCTAAGGTGTTGCGTCGTTTATCCATCGTGTGCTAAAAGCCAAAAGTCAATAGAATTCAAAACGAAATTGCATTATTTGGAGTCAGCTGAAGCTATTCTAAATATCTGGTAATTGTTACAAATATTTATTTTAATAAAATATATATATATTCATATAAATTTAATATATATTTTAACCCCTAACTAACTTCACTAAGCTGCGTTTGTACCAAATTCTAAATACACAAAAGCATTGCAACAAATTTACAGATATGGCAATGGTTAAGATATTATTAAGTAAATCAATTTGACCTGATTTAATAGCTGTTTTATTAAAAAACATGTTAGAAGCTGGAACTGCTGAAGAAGAGTCATTTTTTGGTGCATTGTGATACATAAAGCACATTGTAAGAAAAAGAAAAATGCTATGGATTTAAGTATGTTGGAGCGTCGTTAGTATTTTCCATGGCTTCTAATAGCGCAGCGAGTTTCGATGCGCAGGCTTCTCGATTCAAAGTTGAACTGACTGACTTTTCGTTTCTCTGCCTCGCACCGAACCACACTCGACGACAGCGTTGTAGCGCTGTCGTCGCGCTATAACGGGACTTCTTAAAGCGACAAAATGCAAAGGACCAATCAGGGCGCAATTAGCGGCTGATGCAATATTTCTTTAGTATGATGAAATTAGGAATTCTGGTAATAACCAGAATTCTCATACAAAGCAATACACACACAGGAATTCTGGTAATAACCAGAATTCTCATACAAAGCAATACACACACAGCGCGTACGTGCAACATGCAGTAACAATCAAATACAGTGCGTACATACAGTACGCTCCGACACGGCCATCCTGACCTTGACACGTCCTCGTGTAATATGCCAAACATTAACTTTAAAAATGTCTTTGTAATAGATTTCAAACTTAATTCATCGTCTCTTTTAGACGGATATCCAACCAATAATCATCGTTTCTCTTAAACGGATAACCATTAACAATCGTCTCTCTTAGACGGACATCCAACCAATAATCATCGTTTCTCTTAAACGGATAACCATCTGATAAAATATTCAGTTCAACATTTCTTCATACAAACTTTTAACATTTATTCTTAATTAAAACATTTGAAAACATATTTCTTTCAATTCAATTCAATAACTTCACCTATGCAAGTTACAAAAATAAAACATGATGCTTGTTTTATTACATAATATTTTGCCAAATTGTCGATTTTACATTTTCTTTACTAAACTTCCAAATTTCATTCAAAAAGAAACAATCATCGTCTCACTTGGACGGATAACCTTCGTCTCACTTGGACGGCTCACCATCGTCTCACTTGGACGGATAACCTTCGTCTCACTTGGACGGCTCACCATCGTCTCACTTGGACGGATAACCTTCGTCTCACTTGGACGGCTCACCATCGTCTCACTGGGACGGATAACCTTCGTCTCACTTGGACGGCTCACCCTCTGCTTCTATCAGACCATTTGACGAGCCTGGATCTTCATCATCAATGTCCAGCTCATGGGGCACATTTCCCTCTGGAAATTTTCTTGTGTCCTCGTGACAGTATTTATATAATCGTTTACTCGATAACGACTTTAACATGTATCTGTCACCGTCTAGGACTTTAACTACCAAAAATGGACCCTTGAATTTTGGGTCTAGTTTTGTCTGGTGTCTCTTTCTTAAATTATTATTTTTATTTATTTATTTATTTATTTATTTATTACCATAAACCCAACTGGTTTCGATTTCCATCATCTTATGCGCCACACGCCATGATCAAAACATTCGTTTTGCACTTGTGCTTGCATTATGACATTCTTTAAATTTTATAACTAGCCTTTCAGGCATCCATACTGTCTCTTTCAACAGTTTCGTTTATATCAATACTGTCTCTTTCAACAGTTTCTTTCCAATCACTCCATTACTGTGTCTTTCAACAGTTTCGATTATATCAATACTGTCTCTTTCAACAGTTTCTTTTTCATTATCATTTAAAGCCTCTTCACTACTTTCTAGTTCAACTGGTACATACTCCTCTGGTAATTTTCGTATCTCTTCGTGAGCATACTTGTACTTTCTATTATTTGTCAAAGATCTAAGGATATATCTATCTCCGTCTAACAATTCAGCTATTTGCAACGAACCTCTAAGCTTTGGGCTTAACTTTGTTTGATGCCTTTCTTCATTCTTCAACAACACAAAATCTCCTACCAACAACCTTAGCCTTGGTTTTATCAAAGTGCGCTTACTATATGCTGTCGCTGCTGATATATTTTGCACTGCTCGAGCTCTTGATTCTGCCAAATCAACCTCTTGTGTCATGTCACATGGTGGAAGTAAACCCAACGGACGAGCGACCTTTCCAATAAACAATTCCAAAGGACTTGCCTTTGTCACTCGACTTACTGTACAATTTAAGGCTAACTGCACTTCGCCCAGTGCATCCTGCCAAGATCTGTTGCTAGTCTCAACTGCCGTTAGTAAGTTTTTTAAAGTGCTCATTATGCGTTCTACCTGTCCGTTGGCCCTACTTGTACTTGTTGCAATTAAATGCAATTTTATTTTTTTGTTGAGAACAAAACTCACTAAATTTAGAGCTGGCAAAACACCTACCCTGATCTGCTATTATGCGGTTTGGTACTCCAAACAAAGATACAGCCGATTTCACCGCACCTATACAATTGTCGGCATCGATTTTGAGTGTGTGCGTTAAATAAACAAATTTAGTAAAAGCGTCCACTTGGACAATGACATACTCTTTTTTTATCAGACTTGCCACTCAATTTTCCAGTTATATCTATGTGTATCGTGTGCCAAGGTGTGTCAATCTTTGGTATTGGATGAAGTCTAGCTTGAATTTTGCCTGACGATGACTTTGACATCTTGCAAGTAATACAGTTATCAACAAACTTTCGTATGTACTTAGACATTTGATCAAACCAGTAATAATCATATGCCTTATCTAAAGTCTTCTCCCAATCCAAGTGCATGATTGATTCGTGAATCTGATTTATTACAGACCACCTAAATGCTCTGGGAACAATTGGCAAGGATCGCGTTCTACCATTTCTCTGAATTTTTCGATAGATTATTCCTGCTCTTAGCTCGTAAGTTTTTGCAATGTCTTCGGCCAGAGAGTTATCTTTTAGTTTATTCACAATATTAATAATATCGGAATCTTTGCGCTGGTCAGCCAATAGCCATTCACTAGATATCTCCGCCAGATTGACTCGTTTTTTTTTTCAGAAATTTTACAAGTATCAATCGCATCCGCGGATGGGAGGTTTCTGGAAAAGAAGTCAACATGAGCCATTCGTTTACCTTCCCTATACTGTAAGTCAAATGAGAACGACTGTAAGTAAGCCCACCATCTTTGGGCCCTGGGAGATAGGTCACGTTTGGTTCTTGATGCTTTAAGTGAATTACAATCGGTAAAAACAACGAATTCTCTACCTGTTAAATAATGACGAAAATGCTTTATAGCCGTGACAACCGCAAGAGTCTCTAATTCATAAGAATGGTATCGTGATTCAGCCGGTGAAGCAGCCTTACTGAAAAACTCAACGACATGAGGATTATTATTGATTTTATGTAGTAGGATAGAGAACTTGCATCAGTATGCAGTTCGATTGGATATTGTGGGTCAAAAATAACTAAAACTGGCTTCTGTGTAAGGATGGAAATAACTTTCTGTCTTATTTGTTCATGTTCTGGCTTCCAAACAAAATCGTTCTTTTCCGATGTTAACATATACAAAGGCTTCATGAAGCAAGAAAATCCTTGCATAAATTGTCGAAAATATGACGCCAGTCCAATAAATTGTCTTAAAGCAGAGACCGACTCATATCCCAAATATTGAACTGTCGACTTTAGAAACGAACACTTTTTAATATTAAACAAAAATCCAGCTTTCGTTAAGATGTCAAGAGTAACCTGTAGTCTTTCCAAAGCCTCACTCTTTGTTGCAGCCACCACCAATACTTCGTCCATATAGACAACCACAAACGTATTTGCAAGTTCTCCAAGTGCATGCATCACTGTTTGTTGAAAAAAAACTGAAGGTGCTATATATGCCAGCATCGCCTATACCGTTTAGCATGATAATGCTGTTAAAACGCTTACCAGCTAGCTTACTACATATTTTCTCTTTAATGAGTGAACACTCTGCGCCAGAATTAAAAGAAATTGGGTAAGTCTCACCGAGCTGCATCATCACTCCAGTTGGCTCTGGTACAAAGCACTGGTTCACAGTTTTCCGTTGGAATGCTCCCTGTGTACTTGTTGATTCCTTTTTCGGACATTGATTTGCGAAGTGTCCAGGCTGGCCGCACTTGAAGCAAGTAACAGTTGGCTTGTCTCGCTGAGATGTCGCGTCGCCCTTTTGTCGCATTTTGGCTCTGCACTCAGCAATTTTATGTCCTGGTTTGCCACAGAAATGGCACACTATTGTCAATATTCTCCTCTTCTTGGCGTCAGGTCCAGGTCCGGAGTCGTCATCACGGTCAGCATTACGATGTTTTTTTTTTAAAGGAGAATGCGCCTAGTTCGGATTGCAAGTCACTTCTAGTTTGAACTTTTGACGTGAACACAATCCGTTCCAAGCGGTTATCCACATTGGCTAAATGCGCGAGCACAATTGAAACAGCAATTTCTTCGATGTTTTTGTTTTTCCAATTGGAAGTTAAAGTGGTCACCAAACGGCTAGCATAAACCGCAAGACATTCGCCGTTAGTTGGGCGACTGTTTAGTAGATTTAGAAACATTGCCGACGGCGTTTCACTATTTTCGTAGCGGCGGAGGAATAATTCCTTAAATTCAATCCACTTAATGCCGGGATATGCAATTTGAGTTAGCCACTGTGAGGCACTGCCCACCATAGCTTCGCTTAGTGCCATGATGAGTCTGCTTCCTTCTAGGGGCTGTTCCGTTAATATAATGTCAGCTGTGATGGACCACTTTGAGGCATCTGCACCTGCAGTGTCAGAGAAAAATTTTGGCAAAGTGACGCCACGAGTCTGCTGTTGCTCCCGTGTTGACGCTTGCATGGTTCTTGCAAGCTCCAGCAGATTCTGGTTCTGCATTTGTAAAATTATGCGCCACTGATCCTCTGAGAATGCAGGAGGTGGTGCTGATCCCACTTCTGATGTTGGAGCGTCGTTAGTATTTTCCATGGCTTCTAATAGCGCAGCGAGTTTCGATGCGCAGGCTTCTCGATTCAAAGTTGAACTGACTGACTTTTCGTTTCTCTGCCTCGCACCGAACCACACTCGACGACAGCGTTGTAGCGCTGTCGTCGCGCTATAACGGGACTTCTTAAAGCGACAAAATGCAAAGGACCAATCAGGGCGCAATTAGCGGCTGATGCAATATTTCTTTAGTATGATGAAATTAGGAATTCTGGTAATAACCAGAATTCTCATACAAAGCAATACACACACAGGAATTCTGGTAATAACCAGAATTCTCATACAAAGCAATACACACACAGCGCGTACGTGCAACATGCAGTAACAATCAAATACAGTGCGTACATACAGTACGCTCCGACAAGTATATATATATATATATATATGTATATATGTATGTATATATATATAAAACAACAAAAAACGCACACAGTGATATTTTTAGTATAAACAACAAGAATTTATACCGAACACAAAAGAGAGCGTGAGCGAGAGCGAGCGTGCAGAGCACCGAGAGGTTTGTAAATATGTAGATATATATGTACATATATACCAGGGAACATTTTAAAAGATTCTAACAAAAAGCACACCGTTGAGCAGCACAGAGAGCACGAATATCTCAAACAAATTGTGGCACAAATATCACATCTATATATAAGGTATATGTATATATATAAATATATATATATATACCTTATATATACATATATGTGTTTAATACATATGTATAGTCATAATTATATCTGTAAGTAAATACAAGTACGTAATCAAGCTAACTATATTATATGCCCAACGCAATTTGGCAAGGAAAATAATATGCAAATTTAAGTAAACGAATGACGAATGACGAATTTATTTGCGTGCCCAGCGGCTGCGAAATCAATCAAAAATTCTTTGAAATGTTGCACCAAGAAGCTTAACAAATATGATAAGATCAGCGCTGGGAATTGTAACCAGTTTAAACAACTAACTGCCTGACTAAGATGCATGCATCAATAAAATCTTTTTTTAATTGTATTAAAACAATTCGGTTTTTGTTTTTACAAGTTATTAATATTTGTAAATGGGTTTGAATGGATTCCACTCTCGTTTTGTCTTAAATATTTTTGAATAAATTACTACAAAATATTTGACTGAATATACCCTCTATCTACAAATCGGATTTTGTTACCTATTATACTTTTCCTATGACTCTTCAAAGTAACGCATTCATGCTTTAGTCTATTCACAAATCCTTTTTTAAAGCTATATTTTATTTCTATATCTATATTTTATAATCTATAATCCTTTTTATATCGGCAACACTTTGAAAATTACGCAATAATACTTACATCTCTGTCGCAGTTGAGTCCAACTGACGAACATGCATAAAGAGAACTGTCCAAAGTGTTAATAACTGGAGCGTTCTTTAACTGCAAAGAAGTAATCTTATGTTGAGGTGTAGCACAATTCAAAACACAGCAACCGGTATATCTAAGACTGTCCACAGAAATTCTAGCGTAGTTCGATTCTGATTGAGAACATTTTTTGTCAAAATTGCGAATACGCTTTGAAGCATCAATTGAAGAATCTGCGTCAGAAATTTGTACTTTGGTTGTTATCTCAGATGATTCGGATAAATGAAACTCATTCGAGTTTTCATTTTTAAGGAAATCACTGTGGCTGTTGTCCTTAGGCTTAACTGTTTTTCCAGCATTATAATATTCAGCAATTTCACCAATTTGGGCACTTAAATTGTCTTTATCTCCTGCTGGGTTCGCGACCTTCTTTTGATTTAAATTGCAGTTTGGATGAGATATTTTTTTAAGATATCCGAAATGATCGTAGCGCAGTATACAAGCTTTTTTGGATTGCAAATGTTTATTTGGCGATCCGTCGAATTTAAAATTATAGTTGTTGCGATTGGTGTCAGCTGCATGAGATTTGCAGCTATTTTCAGTTTTCACTGACGTCCATCCGTTAGCGTTCGAGTAGATGTTTTCTGAATCAGAGCAGCTCCTGGTCGCACGGTTCGAAGTATGAGTATCTGACAGAACAAATGGCACAAATCTCGGTTGGTTAAGTTTCTGTTTCTGAAAATTTTCCAATCGACGTGTTTTCAGAGCAGGTTCAGCATTATAGATGCCACTGCAGGCGGTGACTTCAAAGCAAATGCGATTGCGAGATTTGGGCTTCGGTGGCACTGGCGGCGGATAGCGACGACCACAACGTAAATAAGATCTATAATTATAATGCCTGCTAGAGCGGCACGCGTCATTGGGCCAATGTCCAATTGTAGCATAACTATTTCTAAATGGTGTTGGATCGGTCTCAGAAACTTTTAATAACTGCCGCTGCTGCTGCTGCTGCTGCTTCTGAGTAACATTGTTAGTATTGCTACAATGAATTATTGGTAACACACTCCGCGTTTCGTGGGGTAGAAAAAAAGATGCTGACGCGTGGGGCACTTCAACGTTTAAGGCCTTATCCGTCGTCGATTCTTTTCTGTATTGTGCTATAGTTGATGTTTTTGACTTGTGTTGTTCTATTTCTACACACGGCAGCGACAACGAGCCAACACTAACGTCATCATTAGCATCAACATCATTATCATAGGCTTCCTCCTCATCGGAGACAAAACGAAACGACGACAAATCAGACACTGAATCCATATACGAGCGATAAAAAGCTACGATGCCAGGCTGCTGCTGCTGCTGCTTCTGCTGGTGGTGCTGCTGTTGACGCTCTTGTTCTTGCTCTTGCTCTTGTTCTAGCTCTGGCTCTTGCTGCTGCCTCTCACCACAGCATCGTTCGCAGAACATCCACGCCCGCGAGCTTTCTGAAGCATTTTCGTTTGCGTACTGAAGCTTTTCACGCACTCGATGCATCTGGTTTTGTTTTTCTTTATCTTTTTGCATGGACGGATCGTAATCCTCATTGTTGTTGTTGTATTCTGCTGCCAGTTGTTGTTTTTTGTCTCGTTGTTTCACGTTTTCCGACACTGATATATTATTAATATTCATCAACTCCGACTGCTGGCTATAACAATGATGTAACACCTGATGAAGCATTGGTTCATATAATTTCAAATATCACTGATCGTCATATTTATACCTGTAATGGAATAACTGTAAATGATATATAAAATTTGTTTATTTTCGTATACTCACAGTATGAGCTGCGTTAAAAAGTGTATAAGGCTTCGTACGGTTAAGGCCAAAATGAAAAACTTTTATCTTTTCTGTGTCATGCACACCGTAGTTAATAATCTGTAAATAAAAACAAACGCAAATTTGTTATTGCTTTAAATGAACCAAGTCCAAGCATGTCCTACAAAGCGAAGAATTTCGGAATGAAAAGCCGTAAATCAATATATTTTTATATCCTATATGAAGAACGTGTATATATAGATACTCAAAACGCAAAGGGTATATTTATTCTCAGTCATTAGCTAAGATCGAATCGCTCAGTTGAAAAACTAGCTTAATGGAACTTGATAGATTTGTTTTCTGGTTGCGTAATACAGTTTCAATGGTAATATGATATCCGTAATCAAATGTATTAATATAATATCCCTCAACACATATGAAATTCGATGTATTCAAATTTGGAAGAGCATTGAGGCTTCGGTTATCCAGAGCCAAAATAAATATTTCGCCTGACGCACTTTTCAAAATCTGTTTACTGGAATGCTAAGGCATTCGTTTTATCTACAGCTTTATCTAAGTATTTTTAAAACAAATAAATAGTATTTTAAGCATTTAAATAAGGTTTAAAGAATGTATGCCTATGCGCATATTTCAGTTTATGTACATATGTACAATAATTATCAAGTAAAGCCAAAATTGATAAATATTACATTCTTAGCTTGTTCATGCTCTTCAGTTGTGTATAGACCGATCATACTTGCTGCTAAAGTAATCTAATATTAATGTGATGTATTCAATGTAATGACTAAAATTCTCCCCTTGAATTTACGATTTGCATGAAATCTGATCAGCTTGCTCAAGTACAAATCGGTTAAATAGTTTCAAAATACCTATTACTCTTGTGTCTAGCGATTATAATTGATCAATATTTGTATACTCTATAGATTATTTTTGAATATATAATTAAATATTTTATAATTGGATATACGATATTTAAATCGTCTACTAATCATACGCTAAACTATAGCCTTAGTCCTCAACACAGTCACCAGAATAAACCGATTACCAAATTTTCTGAATCATTTTCTTAAATTGACCTTTGATCTCTGACCTTTCACTCTCGACATTTACAATGCGATGGACCTGCCAATTCCTTAAGAGAAACACTTCTTTGTAGCATATAATTTTGCTGTTTTGCAACACTGTTTTTAGCATTAAAGTTTGAAGTGGATATGATTTTGGTGCGTGTGTCCACAACCGTCAAGATCGTAAGCATTATGCCCGGTATTGTGTATTTAAGCAAAGTAAGCATCTAACAAGACTCTTTATCTCGTGCTTATTATTATAAATTTATCTTTTTTATCTTTGTTTTTTTTTTTCGTTTCAATAACATTGACTTAATTTAGCATTACATCAGAAATAGTTTTTTTAGTCTGAAGCTACTGAAATGGGCATTGATAAAACAGCCATAATAAAGGCGTGACAGCCACAAACGCTTTATATATTTTTAACGATCTACAGAAGAGGCGATCAAGCCCAGGTTGTCTCTCTGTCTCTCTCTTTAAGAGCTACAGCTTTAAAGTTTTACATGTAGATTATACTATATGATGATACAGTACATTTTTCAGCTAATTTATGTGCCAAATAATCGATAAGAATTTCGTATTTTCTTACAATTGAATAAAACCGTTAGAAATCTTCAGTTCGTTTTAAAAGCTAAAGCCACATACTTGTCGTATATGTATAATCTCCTTAAGTTTAAGATTAAGATTTGGATTATGGAGAATAAAATAAAAACACTTAATTGGCAAACGAGGAATTCAACCGCTAACTGCTTAAAACTGTATATATTAATAACGGTTATTTAATAAAGTCTATCAAATATATGTAGTAACAGTTCAGTCAACGAAAATTAAATAATCAAGAGTTGAAATTGGCTGTTCCAATAATTACAATTATTTTAAAGTGTGATATATACATATATTTTACAAATAACTTTTATGAGAAATAAAAAAGGGTACTCAAATACTTCACACAGCTATTTGTTATCTTGCCTTTGAATTTTTACAAATTTAAAGAAAACATTAATCAGAAGTGGATGCCCGCCGAACAAAGTTTTGTAATATCAATATAAAAAGCGAAAGTGTGCCGCAGCTAAAAGTGAACACACAGTCGGTAAAGAGCATCTTCAAAATACAATCATACTGCTTTTTCAGTGCATCTGTATGCATATTCATGTATTTTACTTCTTTGCTTGAAGTTAAGTGAGTATTTGGATGACTGCAAAAGCTGCTTTTTATGTTGTTTTCTTTTGCAGCCTTTTTTTTTTAAATGTTGGTAAATGAAAGCAACACGAAATATTGGTCGTCTCCCGCTTTAACTGGATTGCCAAACTCCGAACATAGTGATTATTCTGGTAGCTTATGAGCATAAAATTAACAACAACATAGTGAAACAGCATTGATTTAATATTAAATATTATCATTAAGAATTGAACAAAATATATCAAATTTGCATGTGCTTTTGTGACCTATATTATAATACAAAGCCATGTACGCGCAAACCTAATTTTAGTTGCTACACAGAATTTATACCGATCTATACCCAATAATAAATAGGCAAATACCTTTTAATATATTCAAAATAAAAAATTAAATACTAATTTTTTATTCTCACACACATTACACTGACAATTTGTTGTAATATAGCAAAATTCGTAAATTACGAATCTAAAACAAACAAAAATCTAAATTTAATAATATTTACTCCGCACCAATTACCGAGTATGACCGTTGCTGTTCGCGTTCGATTGCACTCTATCAATTGCACTCTATCTCAGTTTAGAGCACTTAGTGCTTAAACCTATCGATAGTTTGATAAGCATATACCAAGATCCAGTGAGATTCTGACGAAAATGAATTTTCAGATCATTTATATTACTCACCGGCAGTTTTGTAGCTTACTTTCCACAATAAATAATCTAAATGCGTTGGACTTAAAATATGTGCTCTGCATGGTTTATTTTCCGTTGACCAAATTAAGCTTAATTGCTTATTTATTTAAATTTAATGTTATTGGCATTCCATTACCATTTGAGTAAAATGTTAATGTATATGTATATGTTAAATTCTATCGGTGCCATTCTGAGCTTTGTTACTATAAAAACCAAACTGTTAACTTAACAGGACACGTTTGAAATTTTCGCTCGCTTTTAAAATTAGATGTGGACTCTTTTTTTTCATTCCTAAAAGCATTGGTAAACTTAAGTATAATTTGAATACTAGAACTTTTTTAATTTTAAAAGTTGCACAAAATTCTGTAACCCTTTTAAAGACATTAGCATATTTCATAGATTGCTGCAAACAAGAAGCAGTTTATTTTGTCTGCGTCGATAGTAAGTTCTGGAAATACCACTTAGCAAACAAAAAAAACAAAAACAAGCAATCATCCACCAGCCATTAAGAATAGGTAACAAGCAGTTGCAAGCAGCCACAAGCCACAACAAGCAGTAACGAGTAGTCACAGGCAGTAACAAGCAGTAACAAGCGGTAACAAGCAGTAACAAGCAGTAACCAACAGTAACAAGCAGTAACAAGCAGTAACAAGTCGTAACAATCTGTAATAACACGTAATTACAGTAAAGGAAGCAGTTTACCTACCACCAGCAGATGTGCGTTAGAGCAGCACGCCACAGATTGTGGTTGATATGAGTGGGTTTTCGTAGGTCTAAACTTCCTTCCGAACAATTAAGTTTACGTATGCGTTTAAGTACCATTTTAACATGAAGAGATAATAACATAGATCAAAAAAATAATGATAAACAAAGCACTTCATTATACAACAAAATAAGGTAATGTAATAACTGAAACAGTGGTGTAAAGAAACTATATATAGTCTATAATTAAAATAAATGTAGTACAACTTTGCATAGGAGAAACTGAAATGGTGCTGAGAAAACGACTAACGGCTTGAATAAATTATTTGTGTTCGACTAAGTCTAGAACATAATTATTAACATATGAAGTCTGTGCGGAAAATTTTGCCGAACTTCGAATTCGCCTCGCTCTCACTCGCTCTAGGAAGCGGTTAGGTCTAGTGCACATTAAGCCATATTTTTAAAAATATTTTCATATACGTTTTTATATTTATTGAGCAATAATAGTTAGAGCTATGTGGGCGGTGGCGTTTGCGATGATTGATTTTTGTTATCTGAGGGTGAGTCCTTTTTGGGGTTGATCTCTGAAGACGGCGTATCAATTATAAACTCTTCCCTGTACCGTGTCCACTTAATAAGCGTTTCCGGTGATCTATAGAGAAATATGAGCTTGGCATATAAATCTTCTTCCAAACGATACTCTTTGGTCTCCCGCACCAAATAGATGTCGTTACACAGCTTCAATATTCGGTCTACATACGGTAGAGCCTCAAACATTATTCGTCGATGATTGTTGGATATAAGTGTCCTTATAAGGCGAGACACGACGTAGACACATGTCGTATAGAGGCCAATAATCCTAAAAAACACAATGATATGAAAAATATATTTTGTCTATAGACTGTTCAAAAATGTACATTAAGTAAAGAACTTTAAAAATATGTTGATACAGGCAATACGAGATGTAGACATTTCAGCACACCACCGAAGGAAAAACATAAATTTCAAATAATTTTAAAATTAAATTTAAAGTAATTTAAATGATGCATTTTTTAAGCCATACTTACCCAGTTTTTTCTAGAAAACTCATAGTTGAAGGGAATGATTTATCATTGAAAATATAAAAAACTATACCCTCTTCGCAGTCACTTGAGGGTAGGTTAGAAAGGACATTCTTGTAGAACTTGTCGTCACAGAAGTCATGCATTTCCCACCATGATTTACCTTCATCGTTTTTTTTTCTTAATATTATAGGCCTATAAGAATTTCCTGCAAAGGAAATAGTTTTAGCTGAATTAATTAATTTAATTGACGTGAATAGAGTTTTGCTGAAAGCCAGTGAGAACAATTAATAATTCTCATTTGTGGTAATTTTTAAAGAAGTTTCCTTAACAATTTATTAACTTAATTGTATAATAAAATTTAAGGAGAGTGGAATAGAATTAAATGAAATGGGCTGTCTACGAAATTTAAATTTATGGAAAATGGAATGGACTCTCCACGAAATTCAAAATTTTTTAAACTAAATATAAATGTATAACAATGAGTAAAAAATGAGATTATATAGTATAGGAAAAGCTATAAAAACTATCGTATTGCATACGGTATACAAAAGCATAAGTTCTGCCGTTTACCGATAGTTATCGACTCAGGGTATACTCTATTGGCCTAGGTATAGCTCAGACGTAAATTGGTCGAGGATAAATCTGCATTATCGAAAAGTGTAACACATTCGCTCTAGCATTTTTATTTTTTTATACGCACCATCATAATCTTTGATAAATTTAACATACACCCTCATTTTTTGGACGGTAAGGAATTTGGGTAATATGCTAGGCACTACGACATTGACATCCATATTATCATCAGATAATGTTTGTATAAGCATTTCACGAGTCAATTCTTTGTTCTTCGTAAGGGTGTATCTTGTTTCAAACAATACGGTATCCGTCATAACGCCGCTATTAAAGGAAAGTCTTACACGGATATCCAGATTCTTATCTAGTAAAAATGTTTTATTGGATATCATATTTAGTAATAGACTCAGGGCTTACTTGTCTTTAAGTCTTCCAATAAGCGCGTCTTATCAGGGGGTGACATGTCCCATAACGTCACAGAGTTACCATCAAATTTAACTGATGTTATATCAACGGCATCATATATCATAATGTGATCAGTGGCAAGTATATCAAAGCTAAAGGTTTTAAGTAGCTTTTTATAGTTTTCTTCTGAAAACTGGTGTATACCAGAGTAACTTTGGGAAACATAAATGGGTTCATAATGCCCAATCTTCACGGAAATATCAGCTCTCCTAGGAACATTTGGTTTTCCGACTGTTCCGACCAGGGCAAAAAGAAACAGTGGACTCCATATGAGAGTTATAAGCATTAATATAATAGTACCACCAATTAAACATTTGCTATAAAATTCCTTAGGCTTTCCCCGCAAAACTGGAAAATCCGCATCCATTTGCCTGTAGCAACGTACAATAAATACTGATTGGAAAATATCCTCCATTTTAATCCACTCCATTACTGTAAGTGTAGTTTTAATGCATAACCAATCCAGTAATGTGCGTAAAATGTAGAGAAATGGTATTTCCATGTATCTGAAATGGTTTATAATATTAATAACAATTAGAGTAATTTAAATCCTATTTATTTCAGCTTTTCTTACACTTTAAATACCACATAGTTTACCATTGAAAAACTTCGTGTAAAAACATTTCCCAGAATGCGCTTTGGATACCCGCAACGCACCTGGTAGGCTGAAAATAGCATGTGTAAGCACTTGATCAGATAGAACACAGTTGGTGCAGTAGCTCCGAAACTGTGCGCAGTAACGTAGGGCACCAAAAAGAACATCCATATATGTATTCCCACAACCGTAACGAAATGAAACACAATTTTGACGACCAAAGCTTTGCGTAAGTATATTGCACGTTCCGTTACAATTGTCAAAAATTGCACGACGAGCATGAAAAGGAAGCTGAATGGCACCTTGTTTCCTTGAATATACGTCTCTAAAACACTGGTACTATATTTATGGCGATACTAAAATAAATGCAAATAAATTTATTTAGATCATTTTGGCGCGCGAATATATAATTATGCAATAAGAAATATAAATACGTAAATATTATCAATACCTATTAAAATAATACTAATTCTGTGCAACAAAATTTGTTTACCTGATCCCATTGAAAATGGGAAATCAGGGTTTAATGGTTTTGTGCAAATGTATATAACAGGCAGAAGGAGGCGTGGCAGACCCCATAAAGTATATATACTCTAGATCAGGACGACAAGCCGAGTCGACTGAGCCCTGTCCGTCTGTCTGTCCGTCCGTCTGTCCGTATGTGTGAACGCGTGGATCTCAGCATCTATAAGAACTAGAGACTTGAAATTTTTTGTGGATGCGTGTATAGCAGGTCAAGTTTATTTCAAATATTCGATAACTATTCGCATTTAATTGTTATCGAATAAAAACATAATTGAAATTCAGTTAATAAATTATATCTCGAACGTCTTAAGAGCTAGAACCAATTTTTGTATTTAGTTTTATGTATATTTTATGCAATTTTGATTTTTGTTGGTTTTTGGATACTGGCTCCAAATTTCCCCAAATTCTTAAAATTTAAGTTTAGTTGGAACTAGGGCCGTTATGTGAAGGCGTTTGCATCTCAACCAAGCCAATAGGATATGTAGATCATATGCCGAAAATTTCATTAAAATCCATTAAGTAAAACAGAAGTTATTAAACAAAACGTTTGGCCAATTTGCAAAAGCACATGTCAGCAGCGCCACGCGCACGCATTTTTCCTATGCGTGTGCACACATACATTCAAATGCGTGTATTCTTTTCTATTCCAAGAATCGAAATTGCGATTGAATACTGCTTGAATTATCAGCTGCTACTGAACTTCGAATTTGCAACTCTTCTTCCAAGAGATGCAGTGGCTGATCAGGGTATCTCCTAGTCGGGCACCCCGACTAGAGCTTTCTTACTTGTTGAAATTAACATTGAACTTTATATAGTCCTTGCTGCGGTACGAGTCTGTGCCGACTGTCTGAATT
The DNA here is from genome assembly GCA_035045825.1 of Drosophila eohydei. Taxonomy (NCBI): domain Eukaryota; kingdom Metazoa; phylum Arthropoda; class Insecta; order Diptera; family Drosophilidae; genus Drosophila; species Drosophila eohydei. Next base: position 3,063,061 of record JAWNOT010000095.1, read on the forward strand.
ATCAATGGCAACTTCGATTTATATTCAATGCGATTCAATTTACCGTCAAATCAACGGTTTATTTTGTATGGCAACGTGCATATTGCATTCTGGCTAGCAAATCACCCTATGCTGTAGATGAGTTCAATGACAATGTGTAGCTGAAAATTCTTTTGATTTGCAAAGAAATGTCTGTTATAATCAGCCGTGATATGTCAAGTGTCCCTGTAAGCCTTATATATAGTCACATCACGCCCTCTCCCAGTACAAGTTATGAATAATTTGTTTTGTTTATCTATTAAACTAGAAATAGACTTTGCTTTGCATGCTTTTTCCTCCCTCTTTTCAACAAACGAAATGCGATAAGTTTTCCGAAAATTGATGCAAAATTTTGTCGAGTTAAATAAGTAGTTATATAAGTAATCAATATGTATGCAGTCATTATAAAATAAAAGGAACGCAAATATGTACCAATGAAATTGTGACACTTACCACAAACTTTGGAAATCCAAATAACAAAACGAAAAAATTAAGAAAGTCACATAAGAACAATAACGTATACACATCTGTTGATAGGCGTGCCTTGTAAAGTAAAGCAAAAAAGAACTCCTTAATTTGAGATACAAATCCACCTTTGTGTCTGTGGGTAGGGCACCGTTGGATACACTAACATATTTACCAATATATAATATGTTTATATATAATATATAATAAGAAATATCGAGCTGCTAACAAGCTCTGTTTATATTCAATCTTTATCTTCTGTAGATGTAGATGCTCGACGTTTCAAGTTATAGTTATCTATGTATGGCTTACCCTAAGTCTTTCATGCCAAGGCGATAATAGTCTGATTCAATGTTACGATAAGCATATTTATTTTCCATTCCAGGTCGTAATAAGTCATTTAAGTCCCGTTCCAAATCAGCTGTATTGGAGGTAATGTCATTCCTCTGTTCACTACCAGACTCTTCCCTAAGTACTTATAATCAATCAGAGCCAATTATCAGATAGGATAAGCGAACATACCTCAGTTTCTTCAATATATCCGCTGGTCGTTCTTTGAGTAAGGTTTTGCTACCTTGCGAATTTAAATTTATTTAATTATATATATAGATATTATATTATATAGGTATATTATACTTATTGTGTTTAATGAAATCAGCTCCGATCGTGGCATATTCCAAATTCCCTGCTTCTTAAGCATGTATCGATGCCAAAATAGTACAACCAATAGCAGAAGATCATAGACAGCCTTGCCATGCTTTGTGAACAGCTCAAAGTCAGGTGTCTTGGCTAGTTTTATAAGACTGGGGTCAAGAACAATTTTTTGATGCATTATGCATTTCAAGAAAATCATTGCCAATGTGTAAGTTATAAGCGTAACCCAGAAAGTCTTTGTTGGACGAGGTAATGTGAGGGCACCCCAGTACAGGACGAGAAATGGCATTGGCAATGAAATTATAGAGGAATTTGCAGCTTGATTTACGCATACAGCCAAATAGCAAACCGCTTCCGTATTGGCAATAATTGTATTCCATAAAGCAATCAACATTTGCACACAACAATTATGATCTATTGAAGTGAAAGATGGGCCCTTTGCTTTGAGAAGTAATGTCGATCCTTTTACTGAAGAGTTAATAGCGTTCAACTGTTTTCTAAATTTAAATAAAAAGTTGTTTCAGATATTATTATCAAATTTAAAAAGGAGTGCTCTAGTCGATGATGCTCGACTAGCTGATACCCTGAACCCTGCGATGAGGTGCTGATGATGGACGTTTACATATAAAAACAGTCAAAAAAATTAAATGAGCTATTTTGTTGGTTGTTGATGCTGATGCATAGTATATACACTTTATGAAGAGTTCCACGTCTCCTTCGCCGGTTACACATATTTTCACAAAACCATTACAGCCTAAATTCCGATTCCGATTCCGATTTTCCCTGTGTTCAGGGTATAAAAATACTTACTCATAGAGTGATTGATTTAAAAAACTAAACATTGCTGCAGTATTGACTAATCCAAGTCGATTCATTGTACTTATGTCCTGTAAGGTCTTCTTCTCGGCCGACAGAACTTTATGTACAAACCGATAGTTACAGGATAACCGATTTAGGCGAAACGTAACCAGTATAATTAGGTCGGATATAAGTTTTACTACAGGATTTGTATTAAAGTCAATTTCAGAATCCGAGCTATAATTGTTGCCTTGTGGTGTTCTGCGTTCTTTTTTTTTCTTACACTGTAAATAGAATACTTTCAGTAATCAGGTTCAACTGAAATGTGAACGATGATACAGATATAAGAAGTTCACGCGCGCGCCTATCCTCCCTTTCCAGGAAATCATACTCTTCGTACATAATAGGGTCATCAGTTTCAGTATGTTTCTCAAACATGTAGTAGTCTCCGGTTCTCACAGCATGGGGATGAAGACGCAAGTCTCGCTTCTTCACCGGATTTGACCTGGAATGTGGATTTAGTGAAGATGGTAAGCAAGAATTGTTGTTATTAGAACTTAACTGCTCCCGCGTATGGATTTCCGGATACTGAGTTACCGCATGAATCTCTATAAATACGAAAAGTCAATTTAGCGTTTCAACTAATTATTCCATAGGCATCGGGCTTACTTTTGTAGCTTTTTTTATTGCTAGCCCTGATTAGTTCCATCTTCGCCTTTACTCTTTCAAGCACATTCTTTTCGTACTCCCTTCGATCAAAAATTTGCTTATAATGCAAATTTTCAATAATTACAGCACCACTACGAATATATTATATAAAAGATTTATATAATAATTTATTATAATACTTCTGTATAAACCAGAAATATGCTAAACCAATTAGAACAAGAATATAGAGCAACGCTCAACAGGTAATCTGAAGACATTTGACAAATCGAGAGAAGTATTTTTCTTTATAGATCCACGTTTAATAAATATTAACGCAGATTAAAAAAATAAATCTTTCATAGTTTTAGAGCTAGGATTAAACATTTTCAGATACATCTCTGTTGATCTTCCCTACAAAATTACATTAGCTAGGAGCGGGATATAACTTACCGAGACGCTAAAACTGAATTGGCTTGAGTATCCATAATTATGTGACAAAAATAGTATGATCGAAATATACGATGCTGACAGATAAGAAAAGCGAAAATAATCGCATGCCAAATAAGGGAGTTTTTGAAGATGAAGCTGCTTGGACCATAATAGTAGTTGTCAACTTCTACGCTTCGCTTGTACTTTTCTAGTTGCGGCACTGCGGGACCATATTGCATTACAGCAAACAAACTCTGGTAATCTTGCTTATCTTTTATATTCAGCATATTTCCAATTACAATTACGCAGACTTTGATGGCTATGTTAAATACATTAAATGCGATAAGAAAGTTCCAGCGACAGATGATATAGTATATATTTTGCAAATAAACTTCCGATCCTTGGAGCATAAATACCAATGCAAATATCAAATAACCTAATGATAGCATATCCAGGCTGCACACGCCACCCATAAATACAATGGCAAGCGTGACCCAGAGAAAGCTACAGAATACGAAGGTCTTAAATACATCTGAATAGTTGCGAACGAATGAGCAAAAATCGTGCGTGGGATTTCTGAAGTACACATGGCCTAACTTTGCAATATTGTGAACAATATTTTTGTTATCTCCGCTGAAATGTGGATTTTCATGACTCATTTCTGCTTTAAATGCCTTTCTCTGGCGAGCTATTAATAAAAGAACAATAAAATCTAATAAAAGTTTCGATTTGATTGGAGATTCCAAAAGCGTAGTACTAGGCGAACTCCAGCCCCAGTTATGGCGAGAACTCAATTTTTCGTTTGAATCTGAAATAATTCGTATTAGTCGAGTTTTTGGAAATATTGTGATTTTTTCAAGCTTACTGCTGCAAAGATTCGGTGGATAGTGTATTAAATACAAGTATTGTACAAAGATCGATAGTACAAAATAGAGCTGAAAAATATACCAAATCCGAGCGCACTGCACACGGTTCAGGCACAGTAGAATTATAAGCCATATGATGTATGTCACCGCAAGCACATCACATCTATGAACTATAGTCGAGACCAAACCAATTAAAGTGATTTCCCTACCAAACTTGAAATATCCATAGTTACATAGATATTTTATAAGGCCAGAGAAATTACGTTCAGCATCTTGTCGACATGTTTCAGGAAAAAGAACTAAGCGCTCCCGATTTTCACCCATAGAAAGTCGTATTAAATGATCACGTAATTTGACTACAGCATGCAATGTAGTTATGATCATGTAGACTATGTACGGCGATATATAGCGCAACAGTGAACCCCAAGCCTCCTCACTTTTTCGCACGCCTATCCAATCAGCAAGGTTAATTGTTTGGTTTTGCTAAAAACAAATCGTATGAGTTAATAAAATCTAAATGGCAAAATATATAAATTCTTACACAAAAATATTCATATTGCTTGTGGTTCAAATATTTAATCTGATAGATCATCTTTATCAGTATTAAAACCGAAACCCAAAATGTCACTATGCGAAAGATAACACGCCGAAAGAACGAGTTGACGCCAACACTCATTAGTGACAGTATAACTAACACTAGGTTAAAGCAGCATATCTCAGAAATGGCACATATATAAGATGTAAATACAACGGCTTTAATCATGTGAATTTCAAGAAAACGCCATGCAACTAATTTGCATGGACGGAACCAGCGCCGAATCAGAGTACGCATAAATACATACGTGTCCTTCAAGCATGATTTCCAGGTTCTCTTACGTGATGCTTTAGTATTCTGATATTGACTATCATCCACATTAAGTCGTGCTCGAGAGCTTTGATTTTTGTCATCGATTGGCCTTGGCTGGCGTACCGATTCTATAAAACGCCGATGAAAATAATGAAGTTGAACGACCGTAAAAATTACTGTTAACGTTGGCACTAGTAAATGCAGAAAAAGGTCCTTTGTACGATAACGACGTAAGCCAATATCATTTTGTCTAAGTGTATATATTATATAAAACGTTGGTGTAATAAAGCTATCTTAGATGGGACTTACAAGTTAAGCTGAACATTTAGATATGTCTCCCAATAGTGGTCAAAATAGTCGAATTGATAGGTATATATAATAGTTAATATAGTCATAGCATAAAATATCACAAACATCCAATAGCCGTATAAAAACTTTATCCACAGCTGCAACGACATCTGAAAGACCATTAGAAAAAGAAGGAACAGTGCCATGTAGCATATTCGAAATCCTGTCATAACTTGATCGATCATGGCACAAAGAAATATTAAAAATATGAGCATCCACATCCAAATTCGAGTTACAAAATTTGACACACTTTCAAAAATAAATATGACTGTCCGCGGTGCCCTTGACTTTTCGAATAATGTGTGTTCCGATCGCGAGTGTCGCGGTCCAAAAACATTAAGTAAAATATCGCTTTCAACTTTATGCTCTGCTTTCTCTTTAAAATATTGGTGCGATGTTATCCAGAATATAAAGAGAAAAACTGTTTTCACGCTTAACGGAACACTTGGCCGAATTCCACTATCCCGTGGATGAACAAATCCAATCTGCACAAGATTCAATCCGTAAACCTATGGAGAGTACATAAGAAAAAACCTAAATTATTTCTCAAATTTAATTTTCTTGAGGATGTAGTAAAACTCCTCATTTATATGAATACCCGCAAAATGTGTACAAATGGATTCAGGCTATATGAGGACAACGAATACTGAAAGATAAAAGGATATATGTATAAAAGAAAAGCGTATTTACATAGAGGACAGGATAAATATTTAATTGATAATTAATTACAATATCTAAATATCGTGACTCATAGATCACCTTAATGGGTAGTTCTGTTTCATATATATATATGTGGACAATGAATACTAAAAGACAGAGGGTATATGAATAGAAGGAAAATTTATACAAATGGATTCAGGATATACGCAACGAGAGGACAGAATAAAGAAATTAATAATTAACACATCTAAATATCATGACTCATACATCACCTTAGTGGGTAGCTCAGTTTCATACATATTCATGCCGTATATATATTGCGAAATAATAAGGAACTCAGCATACAGGACCACAAAGAAACTGGAACGCATCATATATCGACGCTGGTTGGGTATCATCCACAAGATATTTGCCCAAATAAGTAGCACGAAAGTTAGCCAGCTGTGATATATAATTGACCAAATCTGAAAAGCACAAAATATTTGCATTATAATAGTGAGGTGCGACATGGACATCAAAGTATGTATTAGCTATATTAAATAGTCTGCAGCAACAACTTTTCATGAAATACTATACTTATACTTACCATCATAATTATGTTGAGCAATATGTAGCTATTTTTGTATATGAAAGTCGTGAGATCGCAAATCAAATAAAAGAACTGTTCCAAGGTAGAAGGCTTCAAAGTGCTGGGGGCTCTAACTTCAACATGCTCGGGGAATCGAGCTACTGAATTTGTGGAAAACTCTTCTTTGGAAGCCAATTTCATTCGCATTGTGGTAAAAATTAATTTATACCGATCATGATGTATAATATTGATGACAATAACAAAATATGCCCACATGAATGCAAGAATACACATATATGAGTCGATATATAGTTTATTATTTAGTTGCACTATATTGCCATCCTCATTATGGTCAAGCAATACGAGTAGAGCTTCAAAGCCCATAATTCTACAAACATCATATTACGAATGGAAACCTCTTTGAAGAGCAAAATTAAACTCACCGCGCCCATATTGATTCGCTATCCAAATAGCTCTGTGTTATTGGCAGTTGGTATAAAGCAAAACAAACTATTTGCAGCACTAAAGCAATAGCAACGACCATCAATATATTATTCAAACCACTGTAAAATATGAGGCTTATCATACTTATCAAAACCGCTTCACAAACAACCAAAAGTATTGACAATCAATGTTTCCTATCTGGCAATTCTTTAAATGTCGCCACGAGAACCGTTAGAGTTCCTCTTTTATAGAAATGACCAGTTGCCTACTTCTGAAACTTTTGTTACTTCTCAAAACTATGAAGAGAATGAAATATTGCACTATCTCTAGAGGAACTCAACAATGATAATGCTATTAATATTGACATCAAGTGGACCTTGGTGGAAGATATAATTTTTTTCAATGTGTAAACTCCAAATCGGTAACACTCGAGTCTATTTTCATTAGCAACAAAAGCAATAGCGTTATAAGAGCTCTTTCTAAATCTTAACTTATTAATAGACAACGGTGTATAATCCAAATATCACGGACATTGCACTCTGCTAAATCTAGCCTTTTTTCCTCCTTTTCCTGATACTTAAAAATAGCCAAATATCTGACATATGTTGAAAATGGTAACTAATACGCGGAACACCACAAATATCAATATCAGTTTCCTTATATATGTTTATAAATACCAAGTTAATTGCTTATATAGAGCCCAATGTGTGCCAGCCACAAGAAATAACATGAAATATATACTGGCAGGTAATGATGGTCTTAAGATTGCAGCTCCATAGAGAACGATTAATGCGAATATTGGAGCTGTGAAAAGGTGCAAATATGAAGCTCGTTGCGGTTAAAACTACATTATATAAATACAAACGACGCTTACATGTCTTCAATACAGATCGCACATAAGCAATTATTAGTAGCCGATTCATATCTGAATATTCCAAGTCTGTTTCAGACCCATTTTCACTTTTGTCCGATATCTCCAATTTCTTTCCAGATAGTACGACAAAAAACAGCAGGCTCAAAGAAACAATTAGGACCAGTATTTCTGGTACTAACCAATAAACTATTGCAAGAGATCTATAAAGTAAAGTCTCTTAATGTTTCTTCAAGATTCCAATCCAATATTGCTTACCCCAGTCCGGAAAAATCCGTAAGTCCCATATTGCGTAAAATTAAAGTTAACAGACGCCTTTTCTCTAAATATGGGACCAATAAATTGATAATGTTTATAAGGGGATGGCCAATAGCAATGATAGCACTCAATACGCAAGAAAATATTAGATATCGTTTTAATACTTTTCGTTGAGAATCATTTTTAGTTCGCAATAACCATGGTGTTGAGAAGAACATAAAAAGATAGATCATTGATAAGGCAATAGGCCGCGACAACGAAGCTGTATGAATCCATATTATTAGCTTTAACTATATACAAAATATACGCATGTATTCCTTACCGAATACTAATGTTGTTGGAAGGATTAAGCGCACCAAAACAAATAAACATAGATCCCCCATCTTAAGGCGTTCGCGCTCACATTTACTCTTATGTATATTGAAAATAACTAAACATCACTGACAGCCGCTTAGAGGATTACTGTGATATTTTCGTAACCTGAATGTATAGGAAATAAGGAAAAGCCAGTCACTGAAATATTCCACTTTATAACTATGAAAATGGTGATAGTTTTCTCTTTAAAAACGTTTGAAAATGTTTGAAACATCTGCGATATCTCCTGTTAGTATACCACGACACTTCCTCCACGTCTATATTCTGCCTCTATACTGCGAAATGATATTTCGGTAATAATCAGACCTTTCGACACCGTTTTAAGTTTTTGTAAACAAGACTTACAAAAAAAACTATTACGAACAATACAAAAAAATCCTTAATGCGATCAGGTTATTGTCTATTTAGTTTCAGGCTTAGGACGTAAAACCCCTTTTGCAAATACTGTGACTCTTGATTGCTACATTTCGCCTATGTTCTGAGCTGATAATTTTTTATAAAATTCGAATGAAAACAAAAAAAGCAGTAAAAATAAGTGAGAACGTTTATGATTCAAAAACAACTTCATTCCTCTAACGGGAGTAACAGAAAATTTTAAGTATACTTCTTATTGAAGTCCATCTGGTCATCATCATTTTATTGGCGACTTTTGCATTAAAACGGTAAATTGTTGTCGTGTATTACAAAAAAGCGGTTGATAACAATAAAAATTAAATCAAGAGAAGATGTGGTCAAGGCCTTCTCTGTTATCTCGACGTTTAACAGTGTGTTTTCAGCATGACTTTGCCAGATAAAAAATCAATTAATTAAAATGAATTAATCAAATGCTTCCCCATTTTTCTGGTGATTTTGCTTTTTGTTCAAATAGCATGATCAGCAGCTCATTTCATATTCGTTTTATTCTTGACTTCAAATTTTTTCATTTTGAACTTGTTTGTGCGCGCTGTCTTTTCAAGGAGTGTATTTTTTAGAAGTCGATTATTTACTTATATCGATTGTTGTACAATGCCAACACGGTTTAGTTTTGTTCTAATTAAATGTCAAGATAGCAAACAGAATTCATGGATGATATAATATCAATATTCAAACATTGTGTACTACCTAATTGAATCTATAATTTATCGAAGCAAGCTTTCCGTTTACTTTTATATTCTCTATTATGGAAAATCCAGATGTTATTGTAAAAAGGGAATATTCTAAAATAAAAATCAAAGGATTCTTGTTTTAAATTGACTGACAATTATTAAAACAAAATTTTTTAATTAGCTATAAAAAGGAAAGAAAAATTAAAAAAAGCAAAATCCATACACAAATGCCCATAGAATTTTAACGCTTATGGTGAGAACATTTGTACTAATATCGATATTTTGAGAATCGTTCCACATTCGCCGGTATCATCCCTAAAACTTTATAAAAAGTGTTTTCTTATGTTTACGTTTTTAGACAATATAAAATATTTTCGAAATGAGCTTACCGCCTATGTTATTGCAACGACTAAAGTCACGAGGATTGGTTAATGCAAAAAATGGTAAGCTAATAAATAGTTATATACTCGTTATAGTTATATATTCGATGTATAAATGTATTGAAAAAGAATACTAATTAAAGAAATAATAAATAAGATAAAAAATTACATGTTTTTTTTAACAATAACAATAATTTTAACGATGAGCGTAACATTAGAACAGCCGATTACCAGCTACGGCGAATAGGCTTAAAATTGATTTGTCGTATTTCACATATTGATAGACTGTATTAAGATTCTTACAAAGGTTTTTGTTTAATAGCTATACAAAATTCATAATATATTTACATAGTGAAATGAAGATTTTCGAATGACTTGAATTTATTGGACAATCAGTAATTGCTCTATTTTTAATTCTTGAGCATTGCTTATGTACTCAAGCTCCGTACAAATAATTTATCCCCATATTGGTTACTTTTCTTTGTATTTAAAACTGAATACATTGAAAATAAGAATTCAGGGCTTAGTGGAAATGTATTTAACAGACATATGGAGGCATGTTAAGCAGCTCAGTCAATCCAACGATATCTATCACTACATCCCTAAGAACACACTAACCTCGTACTCTATAAGAGCTATACTTGAAATTTCTAATACTTGCATGTGGACACCGCACACAAGAGTTAAGCCTTTTATTCGATAACTCGTTCCATTTCCCTATCGATAACCGGCAGTTTGTTTTTTTTTACGTGTAACTTGAATGCCACAAAAACTAAGTAGCTTACTGCGTAGTTTATTATGAATATACAGATTTTTGATATGTCTGGCCAAGGATGAGGGCCCACTGCAAAAGGTAATAGACGGACGTGCTATATATCGGACATTTAAAACTAGAGCACTCGTCGTTATTAATGGGGTCACCTGGAAAACTGGTATTCCATGCTTAAGATTAACAAATTATTTGTGAAAATTGTTTCATTTTTGACAAAAATAAACAAATTTATTATTTTGATATTTTTCCAAAAGCTAATTTTTGTGTAATAAATGCACATGTGCAGAAATACCTTTTACTGTTTTAATCAAGATTTAAAAAAAGCTAAGAGCTGAACAGATATCATCATCTTAATATATTTTAAGTGGATTGTACCAAAATATTTATTTGTTGTTTTTAATAATTTCTTGTATTATTACACCTCTTTTTCAGAACAAAAACAGTTACCCGAAGCAATAGAAGAAATTATCGCAGAAAATTATGATGAGGATGACAAAAACCCTCCATCTGACTATAAAGCCCACAACACATCTGTTACTAAGCACACTGCTGTGAGTGAAAATCTATGGCCAGACAGGATAAAAGAACGTATAGGAGTTACAGAATCACATCATGGATTTAAATTTTGTCCCAACACCTATAATATTTGGCACACCTGTACATTATACTGTGTTAACAAATGGGCGAACGTGAGGCCAAAGCCAAAGGAAAAGTATCTTCGTCGCTATAAAAGATTAATTCGAAAATATCCACTTCCTGCAGATTGGGCTGATGTTTTTGATAGCGGCTGTGGCTATTATTATTTTTATAATTCTACGACTCGAAAAGTTTCCTGGTTACCACCAACGCATCCCAATGCACGTGTTACCAACAGTGCAGCCATATTCCGAAAACAATTGGCAAATTCCAATGATGAATTTAATTTCGACCAAAAAGATACTCATAACGAAGCTGAAACTGGTACGCTAGCTTCATCTTTCTGTCCTTCAAAAAAACAAAAAAAGCGCGACCTAGAACGAACACTTTTAAGAAAGCATAGAACCTGAAATACTTGTATTCTCAAACTAACCAAAATATAAATTTAAAAATAAAAACACAGCTACTCATTTTTATTATTGCGTATCCAAGTTGAAAAAACAGTTGTACAAAATCTGCGAACGAACGATTTCGTTGTCATTATCATCATATATGTCAACGCAACACAATGCTTAACAAGTAAGAATCAGAAAGGCAATGGGAAGCGAACGACTGCATATTGGACGTTCCCCTCAAATTCAATTAAAAATTAATAATTTATGGGTCTAACTGAGGAGCAGGTTATCGCTGATCAGTCTGGTAAAACTTAGCGATCTTAGCCCTAAGATAGAATATACTGCTTTCTATTTCTGCGTCCTCTTAAGATGCCGGTCAACGGTCACTACCACACTCCAAAGGATATGCGCCTCTTTTTCTCACATTATTTTTTGTAAGTCAATTAAAGCGGTCAACAGTAACTTGGTTGTCAGCGCAGGCAACAGGCCTAAAAGCCGAATACGTCAGTTGTTAAAGGAAGTTTTTCCCAGTTAATGTATGTGAATCTGCTTCGATTCGGGATTTCGGGCACGCGGAAACGTCGATGAACCTAGGCACGGCTAGGGCTTATTAACTGGTTGATAAGAACTTTCAGATCGCAACGCTTTTTATATTATCATTCTAATAGATAAAACAATTAATTAAAGTGTTAATGGCGGAAATAGAAAAATTATCAGAGAAAGGTCTTAGTAGATTACCGATTACTAATCGATTAATCTTAGCAGCCGTTCAGCTGGCTTTACCCCACAAAGCACAATTATTCAGAATTTTTTGGTATGCCCTTAGTTACCACAGTCTAGTCTAATTTTCAGCAGTCTGGGGACTAAACGTGTCTCATTATAAGTCTTAAGATTCGGCGAGTCAGTAAATTTCCAGTATCTCTCGCACGGATCCATATATATTATTGCATTTACGCTGTTTCTTCCGGTCATAATTCATTATTAAGAACTTAGAACCTGTTGCCTTATGCTACCTCAAGGAGTAGATGGACGTCTGGACTAACCAAATATTGTGAATGACTTTGCATGTCGACTTTTGCACCTCCGAAGTCGCATTTGATATTTACGGAAGTTAAGCTCTGAAAGTTGGATCAAGCCAGGGCCATTAGGAAACGTTGTAGAATAGATACGGGTTGTCCGTAAGCAGATACGGATTTATGTATTTATGCCAACGTAGAAGGCTCGACCAATTGTTTTTAAGCCAGCGAGCGATGGACTTTGCCTTCCGTGTATTTTGAAATTCACATTAATTTACCTAATAATTAATTTAGTTTTATTTCCATATGTCGTTAATCACCAAATCGAATTTCGTCAGTGTCAGCAGCATAGGTGGTTATCATAAGCCAATCATCAGAAATAGTTGGTCGGCTCTTTTTTGGGACCCATTCTTTTCTTGGAATAAGCCGTAGAACTTCAAGCGCAAAGCTGCTGATATGCTTCAAGAAGTTTCGTTCTGAATCGAGTAGGTACTCATCCATCTACATCTACAGATCATATTTGTTTCAAGTAATCGATAACTTGTTCGGCTCGAATAGACACTAAGCTACACTTGTTTCGTAATATCGTATTTTCTAAAGTTATAACCGTCAAATTGCGCAGTTGGATATTTCAAAAAGATGTACAAATTGCAAGTATTCCAGTTATTCAATTCCATCTTTCCCCGTTTTGCGTTTTCTCATCGCTTTTAAATGGTGAATTTTACTATTCATTTTTTATATTCATTCGCCTTTATAAGAAGAAAAAGCAGGAACTTGGCAATATATGTAGAAATGCACTAAAATATTGTAAGCCGGGAATGCTCGGCTTCGAGATACCCGGAACCGTACGCAGAGCAACTATTCTAATATGTGAAATCACACACGCATATAAGCGCGCTCACTTAACCCTGCAACTTCGCTTAGACAACTCAAGCGGAATTTACTATGGAAAACTAATTTTTGAACAAGTTTTATTTAAGATTAACTTTTCTCATGGAATTTCCCAAGTTATATCTAGATTAAATACGTTTTTTTTTCTCAATTTGCGTGATGGGGAGAAGATATCCAAAACGCAAAATATTCAAAGTCCGTGTATTCGTTAAACTTGCTGATTTGTGGCTCAAATAGCGCCTAAACAAAAGGAAAAAAATTATCGAATCTTATCGATAATAATGAAATGATATTAAATTTCTAATAAAATGATCATATATAAGTTATATATGTTTAAAATGTTGTAGTCTACAACGTTACTCCGGATAGGTTTGCCAAGCCTTCTGCCAGTTACATAGCCACGATACCCTGCCATTTGCCATTTTCTATTGGTCAGGGTATTCGTTAATCTGGCAGTCCCGACCAGCCCTCTCTACCCATTTAACTTTTATTTTTCTTTATTATAATGGTTTAAAAGCTTCAAATACGGAGTATTATATATTATTAAGTGTTCTGAAATTGATTTCGGTTTGTTGAACCAAAGATTGAAACGCGTCGACCCATTGGTAATAAGAATTATGGAATACCCTAATTAGGAAATAAATGATTACAAATCAATATTATCATTACAATTTTGATTATTATTAATGATTTACGCGAAGCTAGATATGAAAAACTAAAATATGTCTTAAAACAAACACTAAGATCCCTGGTTGTAAGTATTATTTTAGCCAGTTTGTACTCTACGTTCCTATATTAAGCGAGTCGTTTACGAGTGACAATATTTACATTTGTAAATTGTAACTAAATATAATTAAAATCAAAGTTTAAAGTCTAAGAAATAATCCTAATATATAATTAGGAAATATGTTTACTCAATTATAAAAATGAATATATTATGTTGCGTAGTATTATTAATGGTGACTTTTGATAAAAGTGTCACATGTTTCGATCAGTTTACCAGACATAATATATCTCTAAATAACACACAGAGAACCAGTAAATTTCTCTTTGACACTATCTTTCGCATTAGTTCCGGGGTTTCAAACGCTTTCGGTCTTGACACAGAAGACGATGTGGAATACAGCGAGAACAACAGCCTGTCAACCTGTGACTGTGGTAAGACATTTGCAATGAACTCAATATATTAGTTTTTCCTATCAATGTACCATACAGACATGTATATATAGCCATGGGAAAAGCAGGCTTTTGCCAATTCGTTTCTGCAATATATTCGATAATTGAGCATTTGCATGTTGCTAGTTGGGCACTCCCGACTACAGCTTTCTCACTTGTTTCTGGTATTCCCATCGAATATAATGAGAATCAATGAGAACTATCATCACCAAAACGTACACTGATGAAAGTGTACATATACGGGTTTTTGACTGCGCGATCCTCTGTAATATTATTCACATTGAGTAACCTTTCGAAATTTTAGCACCAGCATTAGTTCTACTGGCGTGGAGTAAACTTTCTATATTTGCCTTGATTAAATCGAAATATAGGCCATCTTAATTAACTTCAGCCCTTTGGTCTCTGTCGCTGATATTAATTCTAGGTCGATAAATAGCATATTTTTCTGAAATAATGCACTTCCATAATCTAGTATTATGAAATACTCCGTACACCTAAGTCGATGTTTATGCATGCAAATAGAGTAATTCTTGATTTGCCACGTTGCCCCGAATAAACAATTTTCCAAATTTTATGTCTAATTTTTATGACGGCAATCCGTCAATATTGAACACTCCTTTCACCTCGTATAAAAGCCCACTTTAAGCAGTATTCGCGGGCTCTAAAATTGAATGCGTCAGAAATCTCATTTACATGAGTGTATGAATGTTTTCGTGATTTAATTTATTTATAAAGCTTATGAAGAAATCGCAGGCGTAGAGTTAATTTAATTATAAAACAATCGAATTTTATTTATAGATTGTGGATTTTCAAATGAAGAAAATAGAATTGTCGGCGGAAAGCCGACGGGCATAAACCAATACCCATGGATGGCACGAATCATTTATGATGGCAAATTTCACTGCGGAGGATCTTTGCTAACCAAGGATTACGTTATTTCGGCTGCTCATTGTATAAAAAAGTTGAGACGATCCAAAATCCGAATAATATTTGGTGATCATGACCAACAGATAACGTCAGAGTCTCAGGCAATCCAAAGAGCTGTTACTGCTGTCATAAAGCACAAAAACTTTGATCCAGATACCTATAACAACGACATTGCATTGCTTAGACTCCGGAAACCTATATTATTTTCAAAAATAATAAAACCAGTTTGTCTACCGCGATACAACTATGATCCCGCAGGTATTTATTTTTTACCATATATAGAGAAGATTTATTTTATTATTCATTTTGAACACATTTTTCATCTCACATCTTAACATTTTATTTGTGGAGAATATCTAGACTAACTGAATTCCTGAAGCGTATGTCAGCAATTTACAAATACTACACATTTTTCTTTGCAGGTCGCATAGGAACTGTCGTTGGTTGGGGTCGTACTTCCGAAGGAGGAGAGCTTCCCTCTATTGTGAATCAAGTTAAAGTTCCAATAATGTCTCTTGCGGAATGCCGAACTCAAAAATATAAAAGCACGCGAATAACGTCAACAATGTTATGTGCTGGAAGACCTCAGATGGACTCATGTCAAGGTGATAGCGGTGGACCGCTTTTGTTATCCAATGGGGTCAAATATTTTATAGTGGGTGTTGTATCGTGGGGTGTTGGATGCGGACGCGAAGGATATCCTGGGGTCTATACGCGTATAAGTAAATTCATTCCTTGGATAAAGTCCAATTTAGAAAATACTTGCTTGTGTTCATAGTAAAATATTAAATAAATTATTTATTAAACATTTTTTTGTTTTATAATTTTAAGTCTGTATTTTTTACTATTTATTCAAATTGGGAAGACAAATCTAACAGCTTGTTGAAGACAACAGTTAAATGAAAGGTTTTAAATTTAATAATATTCTTAATGAATTATTTTATTTAATAATCATTTTCGCTTACGTTAAGAGTAATTTTCACGACTTCTCAAAGCATTCTCACCACAATCCGAAACAGTATGGACACACAGCTTTTTGCTAGGTCATCCTCAGGTGGCATCCGTAGAACGGTAGCTCACACACATTGCTGGTTTGCCCTTGCGCATTTGGACGATTGGACAAAATGGCATATGAAGGGTTCCAGTGTAGCGGTCTGCAAGCTGCATGCGATGCAATTTTGTAGAGGGCAAACGTTAAAGAATGATCTGCGGGTAAGATAATTAGGTAACGCACAATTGCCACTAGACAGCAAGGCATTCCCATATATGCGGTACACATAAAGTTCAATGTCAAACATTTCAACATTGCAGGGATAAATCCGGAATGCATGTTGGAAAATACAGGGACTAATTGCTTGACTGCATACTTAGATGCAACCAGCAAAGATCACAGTCAGCACTTTTTCTTAGATGCCAACAGAGTGTAATTTTTGCATAAGTCTTTTGCGTGATTTATCAAAAACATATACATTATATAAAGATGTAATACATTTAATTTCTACCTATTCAGGACATAACAAAAAGATCTTAAATCTTATTTAGGTTTTATTGTGCATACAAATTAATTTATTCTTAAATAAGGAAGAACATTATTTATTGATATTGTTTATTATTAGAGGGACTAAGCCCGAAATTATTTACAGATTCTCCCAACGCAGCTGGATCTTCAGTTGGCGGGGAAGGATTTTTGAATTGTTCAGCGGATATTCTCGTAAATAATATTCCAACACCTTCAATAAGGGCCAATAGTACTCCTCCTATGATTGCACTTCCAGCCATCGCGGGAATACCTATAATAAAATAAATTGTTTATTAGCAGTGCTGCTCTCGATAAAACTACTTTTCCTGAAAAGTGACTGCAATCAGGAATTTTGAAATATAGCTTACCATTTCGCGCCGCCAAAATACCTCCCGTTGCAGCCCCACTTATAATTGAATTCCATGGATCTTCCTTTTTTCGAAAATGAACCAGTGTGCAGTCGATTGTACTAAACATTCCTCCCCAAACTGCAAAATTTCCAGCTATTACGGGTGATCGTGTTTTAATTGCAGCTATACTTCCGAGCTAAAAGAAAGAAATTTCTATTAGTATCATCTAAAATCTAAAAAAGTCTTTTATAAATCGAACATCTCAATTATCCCGTATATGTCGCTATATATGTCTTCTATATATGTCTTCTGCTTTAAAAAGAAATGGATTTACTGAAAATATACTCACGCCCTTAGTGCATCTATAATTTTAGAGACATCTATTCATGAAAACATTAAGTTCTCAAAAGGGCATTTATACACAACCATACTTACTTATAAACGAAAGTGTCGCAGAATTTTATTGCAGAATTTGAGACAAATTATTAAGAAATGACTAATTATAGAATTCATGAGTAGAAACTTTGATGTATTATGGTATCTATTGAGTAACTTTTTTCCCAGCTCTCTATTATTGAATAGTTGTAAGCCTAATCATACTTCAGTCTATACAACTTGAGTATATACATATATATCCGATTATAGAAATCATTCAAGAACCAATTATAATGTTTAGAAATTATCCATGGTAAGTATAGTACATTATCTTTACACTATCTATATATCTCTTATCTGCAATAATTTTGGCACGAGCCAATCACTTTCGTATGCGTGGCTCTTGTAGGATAAAGAGCTTCTCTTCCGAATGCATAGAAACAGAATACACAAAACAATATAACGAAATTAGCAAAAATAGAATGCGCCATCCAATGGCTTAATGATGAAATGCGCTTAGGGATCTCTATCCGGTGATGTATATATATAATTGATATTGTTTAATGTCTGTGGGGAAATATTATGACTAAGTCGTTCCAATAATTAAGCCAACACCTGGAACCATCAACAAGTCATGAAAAACATGTGGAAAATAATACTCAAATAATGATATTGCTAAAGCCGCAATATTTAAAGTTTGGCTGTAGCAAGTGACCCGTGACTATATAATTCGTACTTCTACTTAAAGAGATTCTGGACGATGTACGTTTACACACAAATCTAATATTGGTTTATATACTGTATAAATTAAACAAAAGCATACCATTCGTCTGTTCATTCCAGATGGTGCGTTTCTAAAACCTTTAATTGCTTGGAAAACACCACCTCCTATACAACCCATGGCAAAAGCACCACCGCAGTCATCCACAATTCGATATGGACATGGCTCACGTGCATACTCTTCCATAATTATGTTAATGGGCTACAAATACAGAATAACCAACTATATGTTAGCAAATAAGAATATTTCAAACTATGCACATGTTATTTAACACACCGCAACAACACAGAGTTCATATAACAATTTACTAGAGATGCTCGATATCTATTTGTACAGTTTATCGATGTATTTCAGATATCTGTAAAATATCGAATTAATAATCGAATTTTATTGTCCATTCACACTGACTACATTTAATTGGGCATAGTAATTTCATGAAGATTGTAAATCTTACAAAGGCCACAAAATTGGGTTCTAAGAATATTGAATAAAATCATTTGTAAGCAGATATATCATACATCCGCTTTTTACAACGTAGAACAGCAATTTAATAAACTTTACAAATGGGAATGACGTCAGGACCTCCTGCGGCCGTACATTTTATAATTACTTGTGAAGGAATAAGGAATGTATCTTAGATCGTAAATATTTATAATTTAGTAAATTTGGGGCCTCGACCTTTTATACACTTCAATTTGTACTAGAAATAAATAAAAATATTGTTTTTAATATGGGATATGACAAGACTTGAAACAAAAATTAAACTTCTATAAAGTTTATGACATGGACATACATTTTAAAATTCAGTATACCTTACCCACTTTCAATGGGTTCAGGGTATAAAAGAGCTGTATTTATTGCTAGTATCAATAATTTTATACTTTAGTATTTTTAAAATACGGTTACTTTGCCCATGCCCACGTGTTGCATTGTTTCACATCAAACATAGATTGAACACCCATGTGTGTGGATTGATATTAATCCAAATCGAAATTTGTACTAACACTTCTCCTTCGCGATATTTATTAATGGATACAATTTTAAAAGGCTGGTTCAGTGAAGTCCAAGACGACTTATGGCCTGGACAATCATTTTCTTTAAAAGTTAAAGAAATTCTTCACAAGGAGAAGTCGGAATTCCAAGATATTCAAGTCGTTGAAACGTGAGTTAGAGCTTTTAAAATTTTTTTAAGTTTTTAAATTATATATATGACAAGTGAAAGGTTGTTTCTTGAATGCTGTTTAATTCAATTTTAATTAATAATTTAAGTATGTATATACTGTACCCATAGTATGTCACTAAGGGCACTGATTACTATCAGTTAAGCTTGATTTATACTCAAAGGGAATTTTGTTACGTCATAAATATCCCAAACATGTATAAATGTATATACACACGTACATATGTACTCAAATTGCTTCAATTATAGACAAAAAATAAGCTGTGGTTGAAGACTAGCTCAACTCTCAGAAATGTTTTCTATAGCCATTATGTGAAAACTAAACTTATCTCATTGAAATGAATTATTAATAATAAGAAGTCAATAAAGTTATTTTGTTAAGAAGATACATTCGCAAATCAAGCTTGACTATCATAAGGTTTATTTATGTTGTCAGTGGATCAAATGGTTTTTGATTACCGTCATCCATTTACTTTAAGTTCATTTTACACAGTAGAGCCAGCAATTCTTAGGTAGAAGATAGGCAATGGTTGATTCCGAAATCCTCCATACACGTTATCAACAGCTAAAGGCACATGGCTGTGCGTCTAAGCAGTGTAACTTGCACAACTTATTTGTTATCTGTCGATTTGAAATCTATCAAAGCACGCTTGTTGACCTCTCGATTTAAAACATTGGTCATCTTTCGGTTAATTGTTCGTTTGATTAAAAAGAAAACATGCAAAAGCAATATAGTTATGGAATATAGTATGGTCGAAGGTTAATACTAAATTTAATATCTAAGTTTGTATTATCTACAAGTCTTCCGTCAAAGACCAAGTAACCAGGTCGCCCGCCAAAACCATGAAAATATGTTTATAAGTTCTAAACTCTTTATTCACAGAGAGACGTACGGAAGATGCCTGATACTGGATGGAATCATTCAGTGTACTACCAGAGACGAATTTTCCTACCAAGAAATGATATCCTTCTTGCCACTTTGCTGTCATCCAAATCCACAAAAAGTTTTGATTGTTGGCGGCGGTGATGGTGGCGTAGCACGTGAAGTTGTAAAGCATCCATTGGTTAAGGAAGTCCACCAAGTGGAAATTGACGATCGTGTCGTTGAAGTTTCTAAAAAGTACTTACCTTCTATGGCATGCGGATTTGATAGCGAAAAGCTAATTCTAACTATTGGCGATGGATTTGACTATATGAAAAACCATAAAAATGAATTTGATGTCATTATAACTGATAGCTCTGATCCAGTTGGACCTGCCGTGAGCTTGTTCCAGGAAAGCTATTTCGGATTGCTAAAACAAGCTCTAAAAGAAGGAGGTGTTGTATGCTCTCAAGCGGGAAGCTTTTGGCTGGACTTTGATTACGTAAAGAAAACAATGAACGGATGTGCTTTGCATTTCCCAAAAGTGGGCTATGCCGTTACCTCAGTTCCATCTTATCCATGTGGTCATATTGGATTCATTATAGGCTCCTTAGATGAAAGCCGCCAACTCGAAAAACCAGCAAAAAGATTTGAAAAATCTGAAACTGATGCTCTAAACTTAAAGTACTATTCAAGTGATATTCATGAAGCTGCTTTTACATTACCTCGATGGGTTGAGAAACACTTTTACGAGTGAATGTTTAAACAGCTGTTTTATTGTGTAGACCAAATTTGATGTAAATATTACATTCCAATAAATATATTTTTAAATCATACTCATTTTGGTAAATTATTTCTGACTTTTCATTCTACTTTTCTTTACTATTCTTGGCAAGTGAGAATATTTAATTAGGGAAGCTTTCAAGCGCAGATATTGCTACATGGTTAAATGAAGTTGGTCTGAAACTAAACTGCTCGGAGAAAGTTATAAGAAATCGAAACCAAGAGAACCATTTGTGCGTGACGAAAATAGAGCAAATACAGAGAAGAAATCAAAGTTCGATTTCAAATCGTAGCAATTTTATTGAAGAGAAGAGGACATCTACTGCTTTTCTATGGGTGTTTCGGTAATTCTGCTTTAAACAATTCACAAAATTTTTAGCAAAATAAATTTTATTAAACAGGAACAAAGAAATTTTTCACAATGCATGTACAAATTTTACAGATGACTAGCAAAAATGTCTATTTGGACTACACACCGGACTTATGCTAATGGCCCATTGCAATAAACAAAAACAACAAGAAATATAACTCTCATGCAATACAATGATTTCAAATGCAATGCTATTATCACTATGCTAGAAAGCTTAGGCTTTAGATTATGATTTGACTATTTAAAAGGTATGAAAGCATTAGCAATATAGGCATTACCAACGTCTATATCAAAGGATCTTTAAGCCAACGCTAACTTTCCATTACGTTCTAAAACATCTTCAGCCGTTTGACCTATCGTCAGAGGCGTAGCTTGACAGGAATGAACAGATTAAAATTTGTTAAATTTTGATTTTATTTAATTATTGATTTGTTTCAAAATTGTGATTTTATTTTTAACTTGTAAAATGTGTTCGTTAATTTTTTATTTTAATCATTTATTACAAATATAGAAATAGTTTTTATTCGGATGATTCATCGTCAAGTCCAGAATATTTGTTGGAAGACTGCAAAATCTGAAAGCATATATAAAATAACAGTATTATAATATTTTGAATAATACAATACATGATTTCAATAAAGCATAACAAAATATTCTTATATAGTTATGTCTATTTTTTATTTATTTTGGATTTTTTGACGATTTTTATATTATTCAATGTCATCATGATTTTATTTATTAGTATTTACAATTTTATATACTATACTTTTTCTACTTACAGGTTCACCCTGCTGAGTTGTATTCTTGGCCTGAAGACGTTCATTTCGAGGATCTCGTTTATTTTTGTTTTCCTCTTTAATTTTTCCTTCATTGTTCTGATTATTTTTTGCCTTAGTGTTCTCCAATCTAAAAGTACAAATTATCAATAATACTTTAAAATTGTATTTATGTTTTTCTAACAAGAAACATTTCATAATGATATGAACATTTTTTCTTATTTCAAAATTCATATAAAAATTAAGTGTTTTTTTAGAAATGGAATTTAAAAAACAAACGTTAAAATGCCGTTATTGTTTTTTTACATTTAAATTGATTATTTCGTATAAATACGGGATAACAAACACGAAGAAACCCAAATGAAAATTTCTAGAAGATAGATTATCAGTAAGTTCTCCAGACCCGATCCCACAGCAGTTATGTTTAATTAATATATTAGACATATTTCACATCACCCGTTTTATAAATTTATAGATATATAGATATAGATATAAATATATAGAAACTGTCACTTAAAAAACCTTTTAATAAGTTATTTTCTTTGTGGATTCTAATTTGTAGTTGAGATCTGTTTAAGCTAAGCTGTCTAAGCTTGGTTCTTAATAATATTGTTCTAAAATATTGTTCAAATTGATTAAAAAGTAATTATAAACATTTAGAAAAGAGTATTCTAATTTGACTCGACTAGGATATACGCTAAACCCTTAACCTATTTGCTCTTCGAAATAACCTGGAATTTTAAAAAACTTTGTTATTTTTAAAAAATCAATGTACCTGTCAGCCTATTGATTTTTAGCGATAAAAACTAAAAAAATACAAAGAAAAATATATAAGTGTATATACGTATATATTATATAAACTCTTAATTTCAAATTTATGACTTGTCTAATTGCTGGCATCGACGCGTTCACAAGACGAACCTGGCGAAAATATAGACCACGGATGAGCCAGTGCGAGTTATAAAGTTGGCCTGAATACCAAATAAAAAATCAATAGTTCTCCAGCAGGGAGTGGCCAACTAGGCGAACGGATGGAGTGAGGGAGGTACGCAAAGTAATAAATATATTCATTACCTATGTATAACGTATACAGGAGCTTACTCTACTAGATGAACTTGTGCTGTGTACAGTATTCCAAAATATATATATAACATTTAAAAAGTGTAACATTGGTTGTTGCTAATTCTGAACATATGGACGGATTCGACTGATGTTTTTCAGACCGGCTGACTAATTTCTTAAATTTTGAAATTTGCACGTTTAACTATTGTATAATTAAAACAAGTCTGTGCAATTGGTTTGGTGTATATGTATTGCCATTAGTAGAATGTTTACAACAGTGTGTTAGTGGAGTTCAGGGCTGTTCTATTATTTGTTAATATTATATAACTAACTTATTTTGTAAATTCACTAAATGTTACCTGTCATTTCGCTCCCGCGGTTTGTTCAATCTATTGTAATCTTGATCTTCGCGTCGTCGTTCACCTTTAATAGTAAATGATTATGGCTTTGTAATATAATGTTTACAGATTTCTCCATTGAAAACTTACCTTGACTAACTTTGGTATCATTACTAATTTCCTGGGTACGGCGCCAACTTATAGTTCCCGCATTAGCATTTTCACTATCATTTTTGTCGAGTTGAACTTCCGACAGCTTTTCACTTATAACTTCTTCGTCAAAACGTACCTTTTCTTGTCGTCGAGCTTCTGCTAAACGTTCTTCAATTTCTAGTTCTCTTGTAGCGGTATCTACCGGTTTCGCCGACCCAAACACATTTACCGAAGGTAAACCACTTGGTTTATTGTTGACTTTTGTATCAATTTCGTTGACTTGATCATCATCATCTGGTTTAGTTACTATCTCCGGCATTGGTAGAGTTCGAGGTTTTAAATTTAGTTTTGGCCTTTCTTCAGAAGTAGCAGAATCTTCTCTTAAATTGGCATCATTTCGAACGCGATATTTATCAGATGTTTCACGTGTGTCACGGTCCCTACGCGGAGGCGAAAAATCTGTGGACGGCTGCCGGGTATTTGTACGCCATGAACCTGGAGTATTATTTTCTTCTCTTTCTGCAATTGGTTTTCGTTCACGATTAAAACTGCGATCGAAATTTCCAGAATATCCCCCAAAGCTACTTCCATTATTTTGACTATCTCGTCTCCAATTTCCAGAATCACGATTTTCACTTGTATTTCCAAAACCTTCAAAACGACGATTGCCTTTCTGGCGATTTTGTTGATCATTTTCATTAGATAATTCAATTCGAATGCGGCGACCTTTAATCGAGGGGTCCGGCAAACTTAGCACGTTTATTAAGTCCTCCCTACTTTCCAATTCTACATAGCCAAATCCTCTAGATCGACCAGTGTCACCATCTTCCCGTGGCAGCCTTAATGAAGCGAGATTGATGCTCCCAAAGAAATCGTGTATATCCTCTTCATTGGCATCAAATGGTAAGTTGTTAATATAAGCTATAAAGGGTGGCTTATGAGGGATAGAATCATCATCGAATATTCTATTTGCTCTAGGCGCGGTTGGTAACTGATAAACTAAAGGTAACGCATGGCTTCCATCATCACTTTCATCACCATCCAAATTTCTAACTTTTTTTGAAACTTGTGTTGTTCCTACGGGTGTATCACCATTGGAGAGGAACGATTGCAACGAAATAACAGTGCCTTTATTCTTTTTCCCTTTCTTGCCTGCAGATAAACAAGTAAAAAAATTTATAAATTATGTGCACACATTTCTTAAAATAGTTTCACATACTTAATATTATAAGTATACAATTTTATAAAATAAATATATATATATATATATCTTTTTTTGCTTTTCATAAAGATGCATGAGTAAATACTTAGTTAACAGCCATACATACACTACTACATTGAATAGCTTATGTATATATGTATGCATATACCGAACCAACATACACGCATTCATATGAAGTGTACATTACGTGTCAAACGTAAAGCCACGAGGGGAGAAATTTTAATTGAATATAGTTCCTTGTTTTTACGCACGTTTATTTAAATATATTAATTATATTAAATTATTGTAATATAAATTAAATCTTAATTTAAATCGAACCTGCAGTAGCCATCTTGATGAAAAATCCAAACAAATTTAAATTTTGAAGAGAAGTTATGTGCAGCTATCTACAGACACATATCAATGTTTTGTGTGGTTATCGATTTCAAATAATCGTCTCTCACATGGTAATGAAATGCATCCAGAGCTGTTTCCACTATATGCATTTGAATAAAGTCTTGTTACTTATTATCATCAAAAATAAAGCAAGAAATTTTATTAATATATGATAAAATGTATACATATTTTAGGATAAAATAGCTTATTCTATTTAATATAGAACGTTTATTGTCTTACCCTTAAATCATTTAAAAATATGACAACAGATTATTTGAAAAGAATACAAAAATTATTCTAAAATTTCAGAGTAATGCTAATGACAATATAAAAAATATATTGTGTGTATAGAATCTATTTACTTACTTTTTTAAATTGTCGTATTTCTCCAGTTATGTAATGTAAACGCACCTATGGGTCTCTTCGTCTGTATTTAGAAAATACGAATTTAGGGTATAATGTTTTTTTTAATGTTTGAACAGACTTCTGCTTCTGGGAGTTCCCATAAATTATATATATTCTCGACCAGGATCAATAGTTAAGATTATCGAGTCCTATCCGTCTGTGTATCTGTGTATGTATGAATATATAGATCTCAGAACATTGATAGTAAAATAATCGTAATGTATGTAAGTCCTCCTATTGCACGCGCAGAGCACCTTCCCTTAAAATAATCGAAAATATAAATATAATCGAATAAATGAAAACTTCTTTATATTCCCTTATTTAATTTAGCAAATAATAGCGTCGGCCGATATGAAAAGGTGTTTCAAAGTTTGTGGTTATTAATTTATGGATATTGATCTCATGGTATCAAACACTATTTTCCAAACTGTCGATAAGAATTAAAAAATTGTTGGAGACATCTCTAACTCTTTGCCGAATTGTTGTTCCAGATTATACATAGATACAAAATGTATAAATAAAAAATAGTCGAGTCAATTTAGCCCTGGACGTTTTTCCGTATATTCATAATGTGTGAATGAGTCAATCGCAGAAGCTATAAGATGATATATTCGAAATTCATTTTCATATAAACGTTCCCTTTTTAGTTTGCAATAAATCGTTTAAGATTGTTATCGAACTTCAATTTATATAAAATATCAGCCACGTATTTTAAGCTAGAGTCCCACAAGTTTGCAGGTAGTTTCGATGGTTTTTATATCCTGAGCCCATTGAAAAAGGGAAAACAGGGTAAAAGGTTTTGTGCAAATGTATGTAACAGGCAGAAGAAGGCGTGGCAGACCCCATAAAATATATATATTCTTGATGAGTCATCCGAGTTGATTGAGCCCTGTCTGTCCGGCTGTCCGTATGTGTGAAATCGTCGATCTCTTCATCTATAAGAGTTAGAGACTTTTGAAATATTTTTTGTAGGTCCGTGTATGGCACGCGCATATAAAATTGGTTTCATATATTCGATAATTATTCCCATTTAATTGTTATCGAATGATCGAAATGCAGTTAATAAATTGTATCTCGTACGTCTTAAGAGCTAGAGCATTCAAATTTTGTATTTAGTCTATGCAGTTTTATGCAATTTTGGTTTTTGTTGGATTTTGAATACCTGCTCCAAATTTCCCCAAATTCTTTCAATTTAAGTTCAGTTGGAAATTATGTGAAGGCGTTTGCATCTCTCGAATCGAAATTGCGATTGAATTGTGCTTCAATTATCAGCTGCTACTTAAGTTCAAACTTGCAACTTCCTTTTGCAAGCAGTGCAGGGGCGGTGTTGGTAGCGGCGGAGCTCGTAAACGGGTAAATCCTGGGTTCAAGCCTGGCGGCGAAGGAACATTTTTTATTGTTTATAATTTTTTGATTATGACGTATAAAATGGTGGTTCGAATTTTGGTGTCGTACTGTCGATTTTTATTTGTTTTATACAAACTATGGAAAATATTAAAAAACGCAGATAGGGCTGGAATCGGGGTATCTCATAGTCGGGCACCCCGACTACAGCTTTCTTACTTGTTTTAATTATATTATAATTTATTTTAAATGTGGGATATCGATTAAATATTTTAAAGTTGGAGGAATTTTGATATGCCATATTTTCAATAGACTATGTAGATTGATGATTATTTTTTAAACATTTCATTTGAATGAGTTAATATAGAAAGCATGTGGAACGGAATTGAGTGCATTTTTTAAATTCTATTAATAATATTCACAATTGCTATTAATTATTGTGTGAACTGACCGATCCTACTTCAGTTCTCTACAAGTTAGTCGTTGGTTATTTAGGTTCGAATCTGGCCATTTTATTTGAAATTTAAATTTTTTAACTGACAATAATAGCTTTTGATTTTGCATCCGAAAATACTTAAAGCTTTAATTTTTAGATTATTATTGGTTTTTAACATTGTGTAAAATATGTAAAATATGTTCAAATAACTGAAGTTTGTTATCGATCCCAATCAAACGATTGAGATAACATTTAATTAACATTTTACAATTTCATACGTATGATATTATATATAATGCATAGATCAATGATTTCATGAAAACGTGAACAATTGGACTTGCAATGGGTTCTGAGACTAAAATCGATTGATATTGCTATTCGAGAAATATATTTTAATGAGATAATGTTCTTCATAGGTGAAATCCTCAAATTTTCAAATTTTAGCATACATACGAGCGCACAAATTATAAGTACTATATGTTGGTTGGTTCTGCTATTAAAGACTAAAGTATATTATATGGGCAGATTAGACTGTATATACGTGTTTGAAATGAAGTTTATAAAAGCTCTTGTTCAACTTGACTTGAATAAGTTAAATAATTGCGTTTGAGTTTTCAATACTAGAAACACCCATTTTATCATAATACACTTGCAGACTTAACCTTAATCGATACGTTAAATGGTAGGAAAATTATTCCATCAAGTTACTTAATAAATAAAAGAGCACAGAGCAAAGCAAATTATTTATTCGATTAAGAGAATTTATTCTTCATTTTTTAAAGAATTTAATTAAATATCAATAACAAATATAAATAATAAGTCTGCTTATCGAATATATACAAAATATTCATTTCACCGCATACCTGGCACATAAATTTAACGCCGATAAATTATATTATGTATCGAATAATTTTGAGCTATTTTACAACACTCTTGATACGTAGACAAATGTGATTGGTCCACATGTATCCAATGAAAACGTTCCACCGATTTTACAGATAAACTATACTTGTCTCTTTTTGACGTTTTTCAATTGCTATCTAAATAACCTTCCACATAGCCGGCGTTTGTGAACAAATATACAGATTGCTTCAGTCAGTAGAACAAGTTTGTTTCGGGAGTTTGTTGAAGTAACACGCGTGCATCATGTATTGTAAGGCGATTGTCGCGCTATTTACAATAGCACTTGTGAGTGCCGAAGTATTTTTCGAGGAAAAATTTGAAAATGGTAAACGTGTATTAATAATGGAAATTAAATAAATAAGCCTAACGTGAGTTTCTTATTTGTATATATTTTACAGAAAACTGGAAGGATGAATGGGTCTACAGTAAACATCCTGGAAAGGAATTCGGCAAGTTTATTCACTCCTCAGGCTCATTCTTCAACGATGCTCAAGCAGATAAAGGTACGTACACGCTTTATTCATTCACATATATGCCGTCACATACGTCTGTATACATGTGTCCGTATGTATGTATGTGGCTGCATGTCAATACTTCTGCGGCATGATGTGTATCTAAACATAAGAGCAGCAACCATTAATAAAATGTACTTTTTTTAGGCATCCAAACTTCACAAGACGCTCGTTTCTATGCGTTGTCTAGAAAGTTCGATGGATTCTCAAATGAAGATAAACCATTGGTAGTTCAGTTCTCAGTGAAACACGAGCAAAATATTGATTGTGGGGGTGGTTATGTGAAGCTGTTTGATTGCTCTCTGGACCAAACTGACATGCATGGCGAATCACCCTATGAGATTATGTTTGGACCCGATATTTGTGGACCCGGTACCAAGAAAGTTCACGTCATTCTAAGCTATAAGGGCAAAAATCATCTGATCAACAAGGATATCAGATGCAAGGATGACGTCTACACCCATTTCTACACTCTAATTGTTAAGCCCGACAATACTTATGAGGTTCTGATTGACAATGAGAAGGTGGAGTCTGGAAATCTTGAAGATGATTGGGACTTCTTGGCGCCCAAAAAGATAAAGGACCCAAATGCAAGCAAACCAGAAAACTGGGACGATAAGGTACGAGTTGTTAAATAAACATTTCATTTACGTTAAGTGCTATTAATAGTCGTATGAATCATTTACTAGTGAAATCAACTTTTACTCATTCATACATTATATATGTTATACATATATACATATATGTATCTGTATATATATGTGTAGAATAACAAGTTTCAGTTGGTTCAGGTAGTGATAAAATGGCAAATCAAATGTAGTTAAAAGTTTTATTACTAAGTTATGGAAATTTATTGACAGAATGGTATAAAAATATTGGAAAGTTGCCATACTCTATATAATATGTTAAATGACCATCAGCTTGACTTTAGAGTTATTTCAAATATATTTAATATTTATTTCAAATTGCTCAACAGGCAACTATTCCCGACCCAGACGATAAGAAACCCGAAGATTGGGACAAGCCACAGCACATTCCAGATCCTGATGCCACCAAGCCTGAGGATTGGGATGATGAAATGGATGGCGAATGGGAACCACCAATGGTTGACAATCCTGAATACAAAGGCGAATGGCAGCCTAAGCAATTGGACAATCCCAACTATAAGGGCGCTTGGGAGCATCCAGAAATCGATAACCCTGAATATAGCCCAGATGATAAAATCTATCTGCGTAATGAAATTTGCACGTTAGGCTTTGATTTGTGGCAAGTGAAATCTGGCACGATATTTGACAATGTCCTCATCACTGATGACATCGAACTGGCAGCCAAAACAGCGGCTGGCGTTAAGGATACGCAAGCTGGCGAGAAGAAAATGAAAGAATTGCAGGATGAAGTTCAGAGGAAAAAAGATGAAGAGGAATCGAAAAAGAACGCAGATAATCAAGATGAGGACGATGACGACGATGACGAAGAAAATGCCGACGCGAAGTCTGAATCAGATGATAATGGCCATGATGAATTGTAATTAATATCTCATAATAAGTATGAACGTGGTCCGAATTGAAGTGGCTTGCCGGGTGGATACAAGCACTATAATATTTATGTAGAATTAAAATTTTGCAAGACTTATAATATAATTTAAAATAAAGGATTTGCATATTAGTTTTCAATAAATATGTCAGAAAAAACCTTTAATGTGTAAATATCTGTTGTGTTTTCAATTCATTACATATTGCAAGCATAATAATAGTTCATGCGAGCGAAACAAAAATCTTGAGTACTCTTCCGCATTTTGTTACATATCTAATATTGCACACACAATAATAGCGAATGATTCGTTTGTACTATTCAGTTTCCCAGTTTAAAAAATAAACTTGTATATTTACTTAATATGAATAAAAATCTAACATATAGAAAATGGTTTATCTCAGATTTGCACTCAATTAAAAGTGTATTCCCTAATTTATTCAGCGTGTTTCTGGCTTTCCAGTTTACTAGGTGTGGATATTTGCAGAATCTATTTTTTTGTGATTGTTGATGGAGCTATTTTAAATTATTTCGCCATCTCATTATATTTTCGTTATGCATACGTTTATTTTACATTTAAACAATAAACTTAACATTTGGAAAACATCGCTAAGCGAAAACAATGAGAAAACAAGAAAACTAAACATGTATAGCGCCATAACGAGGACATGTTGTCTGAAAAACTTAACGGTAGTTTAACTGACAATAAATTTTGATTTTATTCTTCTTTTATTTATATTTACAACTAAGATTAAAGACCTTATTCGAACAATTTACAATTATAACAATTAAGATATTAAATATATATATGTTTTATTTACCGACTAAAACATCAGATCTAACATTTTCAGTTTATTCTAATATAACAGTATGATTGCAATCATATGCAGCTCCAAATAAAATTGCTGTGTTTTGAGCCCAAATATTCTAGTTTCCTCTTTTCAAAAATATACTGATACCTTGACACTTATTTGCAATTTCTATGCTCGAACCTCAAATTTCATAAATTCTCAAGGTACAACTTTGTATATTTTCAATTATCTAAGCTCTGTAATAATAATTAATTAATCTATAAGTTAGTTAGAAAAACAATTGCACGATTGGTTATATGAGAGTATTGTATTGATACATATACTTTATCTATAGTTTGTTCTTCAATTCCACTGTTTCAAAATAGTTATAAATCATTCTAGTGCTCCTAACCTGAAAATGTAAAATTCAATTCCCATTTTCAAAGCAACTCTGACAGAGAGTCTAAATGACAACTTGTCAAACTTCCGTCTTTTGGATTTTGGTCGGCTTTGAAGGTGGGTGCTAGTCTGCGGTGTGACAAATAATATTACTTGTTTTTAGATGCAATCATTGAACATTTAATTAATCAAAATGTTTTTTTGTTTAACAGGTAAATGCAGCTTTTGGTTAAAGAATAGATTTACGGTCCATTTTAAAATGATGATATTTTCCATGCACCACTCTTATGCCGTTGGGCAAAATGAAGATTATGGAGATGCTGACAAATTTTGTAGATCTTAACAGCGAATATTTATCGTATTCTGGTTAATTGAAATAGACATTTTTGTTTTAGGTTCATAGAACGTAAAAATAATTTTAATAGACCGATGATGTGACACGTTATTATGTATACTAATAACAAATTCCATTTGTTACTAGGTCTATCAAACTTTGGACATGGGGGCCTACCGGTATATGCAAGAGTTGTATAGAAAGAAGCAGAGTGATGTTATGCGTTACCTGCTTCGTATCCGCGTTTGGCAGTATCGTCAATTGACGAAATTGCATCGCTCACCCAGACCAACTCGTCCAGATAAGGCTCGTCGTCTGGGATACCGTGCAAAGCAAGGTTATGTCATTTATAGAATTCGTGTTCGCCGTGGTGGTCGCAAGCGCCCAGTGCCTAAGGGATGCACATATGGAAAGCCTAAGAGCCATGGTGTTAACCAACTTAAGCCTTACCGCGGACTGCAATCTATTGCTGAAGTAAGTATATATGCATATATATTGTGCAATTACTTTTGAATGATGATAATTCTTTGTTTCGTGATAAAATAATGATTTCTAACTTCCTTAGATGTCTGAATTTATGACTTAAATACAAATTTGTTTTAAAGTTGAAACATTTTCTAACATTTATGCGTATATTTGTTTTCCAGGAACGTGTTGGTCGAAGACTTGGTGGTCTGCGTGTTTTGAATTCTTACTGGGTGGCCCAGGACGCTTCCTACAAATACTTCGAAGTTATTCTAGTGGACATCCACCACAATGCAATTTGCCGTGACCCTAAGGTTAACTGGATCTGCAAGCACGTGCACAAGCATCGTGAACTTCGTGGTCTGACTTCCGCAGGCAAAAGCTCTCGCGGTATCGGCAAGGGCTACAGATATTCGCAAACCATTGGCGGATCAAGACGTGCTGCCTGGAAACGCAAGAATCGCGAGCATATGCATAGAAAGCGTTAAGCACTTATGTTTCAGCCAAAAACATTTGAAATACATGTTAATAATGGTGTATACAGTAATATTTTTGTATCATTCTTAAAAATGGCGAGTTTCACTATAGCGCCGCAAATAACTCAAAAGATTCGAAAGAGAAGTTATATTCATTTTGTGGCGCGCTCATTTAAATATGGATCACTCTTGTGCTCTAATATTAAGAAGTTTGTCTAATTTCCTAATATTAGAGGAGTACTGAACTAATTTAAATTTGATTTTTAAATTATTAGTCCGTTATTCATATGCTAGTGTGAATTGGAGCAGTTTATTGGTTGTATCAGCCAAACAATATTTTATGAAACATGCAAGATATCCTAAGCAAATTTTGTATTTATTTCATTTGTAAAATACATATATGTGTGTTATCATATGGGCGAGATTTTCTTGGGTCAAATGGTATTCTCTTATCAAGAAAATATTTTTTGAATAGACAAGTTAACGGATTATTTGGTCACAGGTGCAATCTGCTTAGATTCTTGCATTTTATATCGTTTGATAACATAGTATGTAGGATGTTTGCTGCTGTATTTCATGCCTTTTTATAGTAGGGTCTCTAAATAGTATATTTCACCTGATACGAGAAAGAAT
The DNA here is from genome assembly GCA_035045825.1 of Drosophila eohydei. Lineage (NCBI taxonomy): Eukaryota > Metazoa > Arthropoda > Insecta > Diptera > Drosophilidae > Drosophila > Drosophila eohydei. Next base: position 3,096,962 of record JAWNOT010000095.1, read on the forward strand.
TTTTGCTTTGTCGGCGGGTATTAAGTTGATGCGGCGGAACTCTGTTAAACTATATCTATCTTAAATGGAAGGAAAATTTTCAACAGTGGGAGATTTATGTATTTATATATATAGAAACCTAGCCTTATGATCTTATTAATTTTTTAACTGAACAACCGAAGACTAATTAATATTAACTTAATTCATGATTAACTGACTAATAGCTCGAAACTTAAATTATATCTATTATTAAATTAGTTTAGCTGGGATATCAATGTCAATCCTAACTAAACTAAGATAGAAAGTAAATAATTTAAGTGAAACATGAGGGTTAACATTAGGCACATATCGATAAGCAATTACCGATATATCATTTCGGTTGAAAACATTCATTGCCGGTTGTTTTGACATTTTACACATCTCTATTTGAATGGCAACAATGCAAGTCTTTCGTCTATTTGTATAACACACAGTAAATAGTTTGTAGTGATATCAATTGAAACAAAATAGTTGTACCTGATCAAATATGGGAAGAAGAAAATCTAAGAGAAAACCTCCACCTAAAAGAAAAAACATCGAACCCTTGGATCAACAGTTTAATTGTCCGTTTTGTAATCATGAGAAGTCATGTGAAGTAAAAATGTAATTTGTACGTATTTTTTTAAAATTAGTTCAGATTATTAATGATCTTCTATCATCCTTTCAGGGACAAAGGCCGGAATACCGCTAAAATAACATGTCGCGTTTGTCTAGAGGACTTTCAAACTGGAATTAACTTTTTGTCAGAACCTATCGATGTATACAACGATTGGGTGGATGCATGTGAAACTGCAAATTAAACCGAATATATTTTATCAATATAGGTTTTCTTTTTACAAATTTGATACTTAAATGTAAAATATTCTTTCATTGTAATGCCTTTTGTTTAAGTTCTATTTAAGACACACATATATTTGATGTCATGAACAGTAAAAATTTGATACAGTAGAATTGAAAAATTACTTTTAAGAGTATGATGAATAAAAAAAGTGTAATTTACTTCTAATTCTTATCAAATTAGAATATTGCAAGCTCTCATCTTACTTTATTTTCAACTAGCGCCTATCGTTAAAAGTTGCATTCATAGTGTGGCAGTAGAACACGGTTCCTCATTTTCGAAACGAGAATGCAGCACACAGGATGAATTGCTAACTCTCTTCTAATCGATTCGATCATCGTAAAGATGATCTATGGAAATATCTCGATCTTGAACTGATTTATTAATAATGAAAGAACTTAAGCTCATAGTCTAATTTACGTCACTAAATGCTTACATTTCTGACTATGCTTCTTCTTGTGTGTGCTCATAACTTTGTGGTCAGATAGTTTATGTACTAAAAAGTAAGATCTTATTACAGCTAGTTTCATTTATTTTATGAATTGCGCTTATCCCAACTTGCGGATAGTTTTGCATGTTTAAATGAAAAGGAAAAATTTAATGTACCTTAGTTGAGATTTAGTTGAGTTTAGTTGAGACCACACAGTTTTAACTACCTCACATATTGCAAAATCATTCAATAATATACAAGTCTTCAACTAAATAAGATTTCGAACCAAGTTATTTAAAAATTGACCGTTCTTTTAGAGCAATCACTTCTCAATATAATAAAACTTAAGTAAATGTGAAGTTGACATAATAAATAAACAGATTGTAAAATGAGCATAAAATTGGCCTATCATTGATGGAGGTGCATTACCTTCAAATTCCCCAAATCATTGATGTGATGCAAATATTATTTCATGTATTATTTTGCGTTCGCAGAACTAATGGTTCGTTCACTTCTTCAGTTCGAATCTATTTAAAACGATCTATGGGAAAAGGTGCATGGAATATACGGATGGATAGTAGGCTTTAAAGCTGCCTTGTCGATTTGCATATTTCATAAACGCAACAACTGTCCAGTTGCGTCCTGAATCGCGACTGCAGGCGTGGCTACTTGGCCACATGCTACGGTGTTCTTTTTTACAAAGAGATTTGAGTTAATATTATTGAAAAATACTCTGTTTTTCAAACTTAAACTTTTAAAATTTTGATTTTTTTTATGCAAAATGCGTGTCAAAATATGTATTAGATTTAGATTAATTTAAGTTTATAATTCTTCCTGTCCTTCTAGTCGATCCTTCATTAATTTGTCAAAATAATTGATTTTACTGAAAGCCCCTCTATTTATTTGAATTTAAATGATTTTGTGTGCAGACTGGCTGATTTTAATCTATTGTGATTGATTTAGTGTCTCTTTGCGTTGTCCTGTGAATCGATCCTTAGGCCCGAAACGAACCACTTACTCTAATGCGTACTCACCTGTATTTGTTAGAGGATAAAGAGTACATATATTCGTTATGTTTCACGTTGTTGCTATGCAAAGCTCGTTAATTTAATTTATCCTTGAATCATTGGCTGTTGAAGAACACTTCTTTATAAGACCATCCAATGTGATCGTCTGGCTTTTGATAATCTGCAATAAAGCTAACCTTAAAGACCTTTCGGGCATCTAAAAACATGCTCACGACATGTTAAACGGTGGTCCTCATTTAATCGAGCTAACTAAAGCAAGGGGATCATTGCATGTGAATAATTGTTATCGACAATTGTCTGCATAGCTCTCTCATTCGCAAAACTCACATGTAGACGTTAAGTGTGCCGAAACAATACAGGTAATGTAGTGTAACGGCTACCAAAATTGCGATTTTGCAAGAAATTTTACTGATTTTTTCAGTTTTTTTTGTTTGAACTGCAATCCAGTGTTATGTTGTTGATTATTTTTAAATAATTTCATGGGTTCAAATGCACTCGGCTTTGATAATAACAGACTCAGATATATGTGCATATATATTATAGTTATCGGGTCATATTTTTTATAATTTTATTTGCGTCCATATTCAAAAATGTATAATATATGAAGTTAACATATTGTTATATTAAGTAGAAAGCGGTAAAGTATTAGGGTTAGCATAAACAATTGCAATGCATGAAAATTCAAATTAAAGTAAAAAAAAATCTGGAGTTAAAGACCTGAAATCTGAAATCTAAGAGGTATGCACCCAGCATAGTTCGCGCATTTGTATGTATACGCATTGCTCATTTGCTCATTCTCATGTTTCCATCCGAACGCCTGGAATAGCGCATGCGCCAGTTTAACAGGATTTTCACCAAGTTCGACTGAAGTAGTTCTCGGAAAGTTATTTGCACAGTTTCAGATTGAACAAAAAATATAAAATTCATAGACGTTGCAATCAAAAACTATCTTCTTTTGCACATTAACCATCTAGGCAAATGTTTAACCGTATTCATATATTGTGCGCAAATAAAATTTCCAATTCTGAAATAATACGCAAAGCAAATATTATAAACTAGTAAAAAATTCCATAGTATTGATAACAATCCAAAAGTAAATTAGTGTTAGCATATAATCAAAGTGTTTCAACATATATTAATAAATAAAAATATTCGTATATCATCAATTATAACTCGAATTATAATTTAGAATGCATACTTTGAGATGCTGTGCCAAATCATGTGTGCGTATTTACCGGTATAATCAATGTTAAAAACTCATATAGCTGACTATCAACCCAATGGCAATATCGCATGTATGCTTCATGAATCAAATATTATAGCTATCAAATACGTGTTCATACATACATACATACACATACATATGTATGTATATAGTGAATAGCTATCTACATGCCCATCCACATACCTATACACATACCTATACGCATACCTATACACATACACCTATCACCAACATGTACACAAACAGACATACATGTATGTATGTATACTTGTATGAAAACCTATGAATCGAGATATATGTACGTATGTATTGGCACTTGTATATGCATACATATTTATGTACATATACATACATATTTTAAATATATTACACAGTGTCTTTTGCGACTCTTCTTGAGTAAGGTCATGTCAGGTCATGTATTTTAATAGTGATTATTATTACTAATAAACAATAAAACAAAGTTTAATCATCCAGGGAGCTGGCATGTTTCCTGAATAGCCTTTTTAAGAACCGGCAGGAGTTACTTAGTAGACATACATGTATATATACACACACATATATATATATATATATATACATATATATGTGTGTATATGGGTGAAGTGAGCACATATACAAAATTATTCGACACCCAAAGTTTCTTGATTAACTTTAGAATGTCCTTCAGTAATGAAGCCGACTACTTTGTAAATTATCCTGCAACTGTGTTTGCTTAAAGTTTGTTCTTATCTATCTAGAATCTCTCTAAACTTATTATCCAATATGATGTTTTATTGCTTATACTTGTTATTCTTGTATTTTAATAATGAGATATAGTTAAGTTGTCTCCTTTCAACCTATTACTTTGCAAAAGACTTATCCACATTGATGTTAAAAATACCATTACACTGTATACCATTATATTGAAGCTGTGGACTTTTTTCAAATAGAGCTCATTTTATACGTTCACTTAAATACATTAATTTTGTTTTAGTTATCAAGTTACTCAGATAATCTAACCCGCGGGGTATTACCTTGTGCAATTTGAAATGCCGAATCGATCGATGATTATTCGTCTGTCTATAGATTCACAAGTCCTTAGGAAAGGAACACTACATATAAAACATATATGGAATATCTAGAAACCCCGTTTTCATTAAAAATAAATTAAAGCCAGGTACTCTTGAGTCATGTCCTCTCGTGCTCTCAATTAAGCTAATCTAATCTAAGATTGCAGTTCATAAGGCCATGCTCTTAGCAGGACTAACAACATATCTTCTTTATCAATAAATAAACACACACAAACAAACACACACACACATATATACATATATACACATATACATATACAAAGACCTCTTTAAACTTATCTTTAAACACTCTTCTACGACTTAATTAGTGAATGTGGAAAACAACTGAAATTTGTTCAAGAAAATAAATAAACTGCAACAAAAACATGAAAAAGTCTTTCCAGTTTCTATTTATCTTCTGTTTTCTAAAATCAATTGTTGGAATGAAAGACGGTAAGTCTACATTTTTTGATATCATAATAAACAATATTTAAGCATTTTCATTTCAATTGTATTTGGCACATACCCAACGTGTGGGAGGGGTCAGAATTGGATTAAAAAAGGCGTGGCTGATTGCAGATTTATAAAGAACAATTTTGTAATATTTTTTATATTTTTATAGTTTATATTAATTAAATGTAAAGTAAGCCAAGGGGCGTAAGTCAGTTTTGTAGGTTTGTATGTTTTCACATTAATTCTAATTCGGGAACACACTCGCTTAATATGTTTTTCGTCCAAGCTAAAGTGGATTAAATAAAGTTATAAGTTGATTAATAAAATAAATGAATTTGACCTTTAAAAAAGGTCAAATATTCTGTCTAAAAAATCAAGCAACACAATGGCTATTTTGTGAAATAGGTAGCAAGTAATTAAAATTTTGAAAAGCTCAGAAATAAGTGCAAGAATTAAAGCAGTTTCAGATGCATCAAATATTTTTGAATTTAAGCATAATTGTAAACATAACAGAACAATCGATATAGGAGCAAGTCATAAATAAATTACTCTGACTCAAACAATTTCGAAACAGAGTAATTAATAGGATATATCTCGCTCTTTTATATAGGCCTAAGCTTTGGGCATCTCCGGACGAACTTCATACGCTTAGTTAAAAGAAATAGATTCTCCACACCACTCGAGGAGAGGAAAGCAGAAAAAAAAAATTTGGCGACTATCCTTTTAATAGTTTTCTAAGGTGGTCTTAATATGGAACAAAAACGCTTTCAGCAATCACCTGACTTAGACCTCAATGTACAACCTTTAGTCAATGTACAACCAAAAAAGACCATCACATCTATTGCCAGGGATCTAAAACTTCGAAACCAATAACTTATCATAATTTTCAGCTATTTTTAATTTATATTTTTTTTATTTCTAAACTCCGAACGTGTTTGCTAAGCAGTGTAACAGCCCTAGTGTATGCAGCGGCAAATTAAATCGATTTTAAATGTTGTGTGTTTTTATACCCTGATCCCATTGAAGATGGGAAATCCTTCTGTCTGTCCGTCCGTTCGTCTGTCCGTATGTGTGAACGCGTGGATCTCAGCATCTATAAGAGCTAGAGACTTGAAGGTAGGTCCGTGTATAGCACGCGCAGGTCAAGTTTGTTTCAAATATTCGATAACTATTCGCATTTAATTGTTATCTAATAAAAACATAATTGAAATTCAGTAAATAAATTATATCTCAAACGTCTTAAGAGCTAGAGCCTCCAAATTTTGTATTTAGTTTTATGTATATTTTACGCAATTTTGATTTTTGTTGGATTTTGGATACCGGCTCCTAATTCCCCAAATTCTTAGAATTTAAGTTTAGTTGGAACTAGGGCCATTATGTGAAGGCGTTTGCATCTCAACCAAGCCAATAGGATATGTAGATCATATGCTGAAAATTTCATTAAAATCCATTAAGTAAAACAGAAGTTATTAAACAAAACGTTTGCCAATTTGCAAAAGCACATGTCAGCAGCGCCACGCGCACGCCTTTTTCCTATGCGTGTATTCTTTTCTGTTCCAAGAATTAAAATTGCGATTGAATTGTGCTGAATTATTAGCAGGGCAGTGGCTGCGTTGGCAGAGTCGGCGCTCGTGTGCAGCGCGGTCCGGGTTCGAGACCAGTGGAGATGAGACATTTTTATTGTATATTTTTTTTTTAATTATTTAATTATGAAGTGGCGGTGTTGGTGCACGTTGCGCAAATAATCCGGGTTCGAAACCTGGTCTCGCAATGTCGATTTTTATTTTATTTATTTATTTTTTTTGAATACTCGATACAAACAACGGAAAATTTTCAAAAATCAGAGGACTGGGATCAGGGTATCTCCTAGTCGGGCACCCCGACTAGAGCTTTCTTACTTGTTTGTTTTTAAATGGTAATAAAATTCTCCAAACCCCGCAATACCATACCATTCTTTAAGTATTCTGATAACAATTCTTAATAAGAAATAAGCTCCTAAAGAATTTCGCGCTCCAAATTAAAACTATAAAGCAATAAAAAGTAATATTTTCTTGATCAGCTTATGCTAAAAGTGATCCTACACACTGAGCTTTTAGTGTTTATTAGCTTCGACCATACAATTTGGGTATTGCAATAAAGATATTTAACATGCCGAGGCTTATGATGTGGCGACGATTATATTTAAACTAATTTGTAGCTCATTTAAAAAATAATTCTCTGCACAAATAATAAATTTTTTACTTAACTATTTTAGCTTTCATTCAGACGATAGAGTCGTTAATTGGCGAAAATGTTTATCTTCCTTGTAATGTGTCAACTAACGAAGGAGATGAAGCTGTCTTAGTTCTGTGGTACCGAGATGACAAAGGTACACCAATATACAGGTAAATAGAAGCACCGGAAAATATTATGTATATATTATATTTTATTGCATATAATATAATAAAATAATATTATAATATATTATATTATATTAATATTTAAATATTTTAAATAACCTTTTTGACTCAGCAAAAAACTTCGCTTTTAGAATTCGATTTGAGCTTTAAATATGAGGCAAAATATGCCAAAGGCTATATTATTTGCTTTGTATTTATTATGAACGAAAATTTACGTTTCTTAGTCTTAGCTTGATTGTTTATTTAAAATAAATTAAAATTAAACGCTCACCTACCTCTTTGCACTCTCGTGTCGTATTCAAATCTGGTGTTCATTTTAGAAATTTGGGAAATTTGTTTTGATTGGTGTTGTATATTAATGATATGTGATGATCATTTATAAAAAATCATTTTTGCATTCTATTTTTATGTACACATAGTGTGGACATGCGTGCTGGAATGTCAAAGGCTCCAAAGAGGTGGTCCGATGATGTGGTCTTCGGGGAAAGAGCATTTTTCGCCTTTGAAAACGAGCCTGGAAAACTCTCCATAGAAAAAGTTAATGCTAATGACTCTGGAATCTATAGATGCCGAGTTGATTTCCTAAGAGCACAAACATATAATACTCGCATAATGCTGAATGTCATAAGTAAGTTGATTAATCATTGCAAATATTTTGATGCACTAGACAAAGTATATTTAATATTATATAATTAAGTACAAATATATCATACATTTTTATATGTGTTTTTATTCATATGGTTCGCATGGTCCTTCTTAATAAGAGCTTAAGTTGTAAATGCTTACTGAGGCTATTTAAACTGTTGTAAAAAGGGCAAAGGATTTAAAATTCCATTGAAAATAGGAATTTGTGGGGTAATATTTGTATACATATGTATGTAACACGCAGAAAGAGGCGTGGCAAATTTACAAAATAGGTATATGTTGATCAATTGTTCATTGTCTGTGCGGCGGTTCATTGTCTGTGCGGCGTTCTAGGAGCTTATTATATTTTCGATAGCTTATTTGACTTGACACAATCGATAAAAATCGATGTTCCCACTCGCTTTTAAACCTCAAAATTGTCTATGAAGATTCATTTAATGAATGCTCAGACTTTGATTATATTCCGTTTTGGTATTTAAAGCACTTGAGACTTGAGATTTGATAAAAATAAAACACACATTTCGATATCATGATTACGCTTTCACAATTTATTAGGGTACTACATCGAGAGCAGTTGTTTTTTTTATAAATAACTTTCCATAGTGCATAAAGCACTTTAGCGCTCAAGTTAAGTGCAGAGCTTCGGTTATGTATAATCCTACTTTAATCACTTCCACTACCCCCACAAACATAAATTAAGTCTTACATTAAGCTAGATAATAAGAATATGCTCGGTAAGCAGAATTTACACCGGCAACCCTGAACCGCAAAGGTGGGATGCACTTTTGTAATTTAAAGATTAGATTATTCAAATTTGTTTAAAAAAAAACAATTGTGAAAAAATACAAATGCAACACTAACAAGTAAGAAGCTCTAGTCGCAAAGTCCGACATGAGTTTTTAAATATTTTTTATTCTTGTATCTAGCATTAAAACAAGGACTCGAACTAAAATCTGCTAAGCAGCACGCATTACCTCATTTCATATTTGTAAAAAAATAAAACACAAAAAAAAGCCATAAAAAATCCCTGGATTTTAACACAAAACTTCTCGGAAAAGAGCGCCGAATCCAGCACCGCCACTGCTTCAGCTAAAACTGGAAAGTCTCACCTAAAGTAGGAGCTGGCAGTTCAAACAGAATTCAATCGTAACTTTGTTTCTTCGAATAGAAAAGAATGCCCGACCGTATGAATGTATACTAGGTCAAGTATTGGAAAATACGTACTCTTGGCGCTGCTTGTCAGGAGCTTTGCCTAATAAGCCTAACATTTGGCTTATTAGTTAACGGATTTCAATGAAATTTGTAGCATATGATCCACATTTTTATACCCTGATCCCATTGAAAATGGGAAATCAGGGTATAATGGTTTTGTGCAAATGTATGTAACAGGCAGAAGGAGGCGTGGCAGACCCCATAAAGTATATATATTCTTGATCAGGACGACAAGCCGAGTCGATTGAGCCCTGTCCGTCTGTCTGTCCGTCCGTCTGTTCGTCTGTCCGTATGTGTGAACGCGTGGATCTCAGCATCTATAAGAGCTAGAGACTTGAAATTTTTTTTTGTAGGTCCGTGTATAGCACGCGCAGGTCAAGTTTGTTTCAAATATTCGATAACTATTCGCATTTAATTGTTATCGAATAAAAACATAATTGAAATGCAGTAAATAAATTATATCTCAAACGTCTTAAGAGCTAGAGCCTCCAAATTTTGTATTTAGTTTTGTGTATATTTTATGCAATTTTGATTTTTGTTGGATTTTGGATACCGGCTCCAAATTTCCCAAATTCTTAGAATTTAAGTTTAGTTGGAACTAGGGCCATTATGTGAAGGCGTTTGAATCTCAACCAAGCCAATAGGATATGTAGATCATATGCTGAAAATTTCATTAAAATCCATTAAGTAAAACAGAAGTTATTAAACAAAACGTTTGGCCAATTTGCAAAAGCACATGTCAGCAGCGCCACGCGCACGCATTTTTCCTATGCGTGTGCATACATACATTCAAATGCGTGTATTCTTTTCTATTCCACGAATTGCAATTGCGATTGAACTGTGCTGAATTATTAGCTGCTACTTATGTTCAAATTTGCAGCCGCTTGCGCAAGCAGATCGGTGGCTGCGTTGGTAGAGGCGGCGCTCGTGTGCAGCGCGGTCCGGGTTCGAGACCAGTGCAGGCGAAATATTTTTTGTTGTTTTATTTATTTTTTAATTATGAAGTGGCGGTGTTGGTAGAGTTGGCGCACGTTGCGCAGACAATCCGGGTTCGAATCCTGGTCAGTTTTTATTTATTTTCTTTTTTTTTTTTGAATACACGATACAAACTACGGAAAATATTAAAAAACTCAGAGGACTGGGATCAGGGTATCTCCTAGTCGGGCACCCCGACTAGAGCTTTCTTACTTGTTTATTGGAATAATTGTCAGTTTAGTAAAAATGAAAACTCTTTCACATATTGGCAATATTTCCAACTGAACCTAAATTTGAATAAAATAAAAAATGAATAAAAGATTGAGGCGATTTCCAAAACATAAAAAACCAATATTATGTAAATGCAAAATCTTAAGCCGTGGGTAAAGCTATCGCGAACGATACACAGATGTTGTGATCGATGCGTGGTCATATTTAGGATATATGTTGCAGTAAGCCTTTGATCAGTGGAAGAAAAAGTACAATGGAATGTATTCAATTGGAAAAATATTAAATTAATTTTCTTACTTTTTAATTGCAGCACCACCTAAGCAAGTTGTCATTCGAGATGGTGCCAATGTCGAGCGTTCAACAGTTGTCGGGCCCTACAGTGAAGGTGACGTCGTTGCATTAAAGTGTCAAGTGATTGGAGGTAAGTTGCTGTATCGTATTGTATTTATATAACGAAAATGGTTTGAGCAGTCTAAAAACATTTGAATTGTGAGTATTATAGAACTATTTTAATACCAAAAAATCATTTAAAATTCCAGCTGTTATTCAGTAGACGGGCTGGAAGTTAGATTTCAGCAAAGATTACTCAAAGTTATTAGTTGTCTTGGCGTCCGTCCGTTCAAAATCAGAAACTCCTCAGTAAATTACATGTATCCAACTTTTGTCGAAACATCACAAGAACGATATCCGTCGATAATAGTGAAATGGGATAAGTCTATACACGAGTATATATTAAACATTGTAAGTCTCTAACTTTCATGGTTTATGAGATCATAGCGTTTAGACAGACAGATGGAGATAGGTAAAGCCACTCAGCTCGTCGCCCTAATCATGATTGTATAGGGTCTGCCACGGCTCGCCGTGACTTTCAAATGTATTGATTGGAAATAGTAATTTAGGATATAAATAAAAATGTTTTTTGCATGAGTTGTGGCTGACTCGGTTATTTTTTACGCGAATAGCATCAATTGACTCCTTAATATTTTTACTTATAAATATAATATATATTATTGTAATTTATTAACTAATCTAGGCTACCCAACACCATCGATTACATGGTATAGAGATGGAATTGAAATACCAAGCACCACTACAAGTTTATCAGGAGGAAAAGTTCTTCAAAATGAAATTGTTCTCGGACCACTTGGAAGAAGCGACCTCAACTCCAAACTTGTTTGCAAAGCAGTAAATCATCCCAGAGCTTCTGTTGTGGAAGCTGTTGTTCAAATTGACATGAATTGTAAGTGTATACAAAACAATTATTTTTTAATAATTATGTGAATGAAAATGACAATAATGAAACTAAATTCCAAATACAACATTTCATTATAGCTATTATTAAATCATATTATAGCCAAAGATAAAATCAGACGAAATGTATTACCCTGAGTTTTGAGCTTAAGATTTATTTATTTGTTATATTTAGAATAACATATAAATAAACCTAATATAAATCTTATCTATAAAATGATTAATTTTCAGTAGATGAAATTCAGAAAAGTATTTCAACTTGACCAAGCAGCGCCCACTTGTAAAAGCGCGTCGATCATTTAATATCGATAAGAACCGATAGAAGCTGGAGATATAAAAATCGCTATGGACATTTTCGTACTGATTATAGATATTTTATTTGTTGATACCTCTAAATAATTCAAAAACATACCAAATTGAGAAAGTTTACTTACTTTCTCTTAGAGCTTAAATAAATTTTGCTGCTGATAAGCTTTGCTTACTAATTATATATTCGTTATTTTTTACAGTTGCTCCTCTGAATGTTAGATTGCTTGGGGCTTATCAGCCCTTGTCAGCTGGACGCAGATACGATCTTCTATGCCAAAGTGCTGGATCTAGACCGCCTGCTGTAATTACATGGTGGCAAAATGGCGTTCGATTGGAAAAGACAACCGAAACAGTAAGCTGTATATCTCTTTATCTATTTATTAAGCAACATAATATTTTAAATAATAAGCACAGAAATTTATCTCTTTTCAAATGAAATATTGGAATTCATTAAAATTTATAGAGTGTGAAATTTAAAGCTCTAGGTAAAGGCAAATCAAAAAATGATTCTGAAAGTAAAAGGGTTTGGAATAATAAGTATCAAGCTGATCTTATGAGTTGTCAGAATAGTGTATTAGACCCGTATCTTGTCCAGAAAAACGTATTGTCCGTAACGAACGACGGCCGGCCTGAGCGTTCTCATAAACGTATTATATAATTACATAATTTGCAATATATATATATATATATATATATATATATATATATATATATATATATATATATATATATATATATATATATATATATATATATATATATATATATATATGAATAAACTTTTTCACTACGCATACGTCAAACTTAACTCAATATATCTTCTTTCTTTGTTTCTAAAACTTAAATTTATTTTGCAAATATATATTTTTATTGCAGACTTCCAGTGATGGAAATCAAACTACAAGTACACTCTCAATAAATTTAAGCAAAAGCGATGCAGGAAAATTTTTATCATGTAAGGCTTACAATCACGCTATTAATTCTGAGCCTCTTGAAGATGGTTGGAAATTGGATATTCAATGTAAGTAAAGTTATTTGCAATCGATGAAAACGGGAATCAATTTATGATGGAATAGATGTTTCTTGTGTAATTATGTAGATGTAGATTATCGGCTTATACTGTTACTTTTCACGAAGTCACAATTTGCTTTAGTTAGTCTGAAGAATTCAAATGAATTAACTTAAGTTTAATTGTTTAGGGATATGAATCTAGTTACAAAATGTATAATGCAATATTATACGACGTCACTCCTAGAAGTTTAGGTCACAACACATCAGCTATGCTGATGATAGAGAAAATGCCAATCCACAAACAGATCTGAAAATCGCCCACTGCGAAAGAGGAAATATGTAGTAAGAGCTTGAGTTCCCATGTAAATTTTCGAGTATTGTCTCTATTAACTAATAAATAGCATATTATGAATAAACGTCCATCAATGTGAGCAAAGTGGCGGATGAGAAGGTAAAAGATATTACGTTTAAAAATGAAACTACGCTAAAAGCAGCGAACAAAGTTTTAATTACAATCAGTCAACAAACGACAGCACGTTAATCGCGTTATTACCATTTTGGCGTCCAGACGAGCAAATGGAACAGTGATTACCATAACTGGCAATTAGGAGCTAGAAGCTTATTGAGTTATATTCAAGGCACGTCTTGCTAGTCTAGTGCAAGTTTACTGATGTTGTGTTCAGATCTAATAAATCAGATGTCATTATATTGCAATATAGAGCTTCGTTTAGTAGGGTGACTGTTCTAATATTTTCCTTTTAATAAAGATATTCCCGAGGCGTACGTCAGATTGGGAACATCGCTAGATGCTAATGCCTTACGTGAGGGTACAGATGTGTACTTCGACTGTTTCGTGGTTGCCCATCCTCAGGTGTTCAGGATTGAATGGAGGCATAACGTAAGTGCTTGTAAGCTGTGATTGGCGAGCTGTCTTATAGGCGAAATGTCTCCAAGTACAACTTTCTTAATCCCTATTAATTTAATAATGTTTTTTCCAGAATGAACCATTACTACACAATATTTCTCAAGGAGTTATAATCAGCAACCATTCCTTGGTTCTTCAAGGCGTTACTAGAGTTACAGCCGGCAATTATACTTGCGTCGGCTTTAACGCAGAAGGCGAAGGTATCAGCGAGCCGTTCATGCTGAATATTTTGTGTAAGTTATAGTTTTAATTGCATACCCATATGACTATCCTATCCGACCTCTGCCCAAGAACTGTTTTTTCGCACAAACAAAGTTTCTTGTTCGTTTGACAGCCTGTTAAAAGGAATAAAGAATATAAAGTAAGCGAAATCCGACACATTTTTGAGCCGTGTATTAATTACAAGAATCTGCCTCTAACATAAGATTTCCGCTTTTATGGTCAATGCATGTCTAAACCAGAGTTCTTTAGTCAAATGCAAAATGCAAAGTCAGTTTATTCATCACAGAAAATGTGGTATTCAAGCCGCAATAACAAGCTGTATCAGATTCCGAGTTCCCATTTTCAGCGTATACAAATGATATTTAATGAGCCTTATTTAGGTGAATTACGAGATCTTAGAGTTTGGATGAACGTATAAACGAACAGACACACATAGCTTGATCTATTTCTTGAAGTTGCTCGTTTTCCTTTTATACTCAGATATTATATATAGACTTAAGTCGGTTCGAGGTCTAACAACTTTGATATTTTATATATATATATTATAATTTAATTTATTTGAAAACATTTACTTTTTTCATTAGATGCTCCAACTTGTGCTCAAAACCAGTCGAGAATTTATGGTGTTGCAAAGCATGAAGAGGCTCAAATAAAGTGCCTCGTTGATGCAAATCCTCATGAAGTCGACTTCAGTTGGACTTTCAACAACTCTGCAGAGAGCATTGATGTTGCGACAAATCACATATACCGCTTAGGTAAACTTTGATGTCTCTATGTCATATATATTTCCTTAAATCACTCGGAACTCTTTGTTAGGTACAACATCTGTTCTAACATATACTCCAGTTACTGAACTGGACTACGGCACTTTGCTATGTGTGGCCACTAATAAAATTGGCAGGCAACGAGTACCATGCATATATCACATAATAGCAGCAGGTAAAACCATTTTATGGCCTGATGCAATTGCAAAATGATAGTATTAAAAATATTCAAAATATAAAATCGCTCACAGGACGACCAGATCAGGTGCACAATTGTACACTACTGAATATTTCTATGACATCCCTAACAGCCACTTGTAGTGATGGTTTCAATGGTGGTTTGTCTCAACTATTTATATTGGAGATTCAGGATGCAAACACCAAGGTAAGTACGAATATATGGCATAGTCTAAGGGTCGAATACATGTTTAATGAATAAAAGAATAAGAATTGATGCCTAGTAGACTCGACTAAACAATACTAAACAGATTTTCATATATATTTTTTTAGGAATTAAAAGCAAACATCACTTCATCAGAGCCCAAGTTTACTGTTACTGGCCTTGTTCCAGGGAATGTATATATCTTATCAATTTTTGCATTTAACTCAAAAGGGCGGTCTGATCCAACAATAGTTAATGCTGCTATGCTAAGGATGCCAGAGAAGCAGCTCACATTTGAACAAAGTAAGTTTAAATAAAACCAAAGTGCACTTTACTTATCTACCATGGGCGCGAAACATTTCCTTGTATATGATATTAATTTAAAATGAGAATAGATATAGATTATATAAAACAAACTTGAACAACGCGTGCAAAATTGCTCTCGTAGGCTTTGAGATCAATGCATTCATACATACTAGCAGACGGACGGACTGACGAACAGAAGGACAGGGCTAAATAAACGCAGCGCATCCTGATCAAGCCTTCTTCTGCTTCAAGTTATAATAATAAAGTAAATCGGTATAGTGTTTTTCCCAGCAGCGCATAGCCGACAATACATTTTTGTGTTGTATCCAGTTGAGAGTTTTTCTATTTTAACTGTTGTTTGGCTATATATTTTCACAATATATTTCGGACAATATATTTTCATAAGATATACACATAAATATTTCTTTCGATATGAGAATTCTAATAGATAAACAATTTCTTTATTTTAGCGAACAAACCCCATGCAGAATTATTATTCTCACCAATGATATCGTTAACTATTGGATTGACTTTGGCAGTTTTCATTGCAATTTTTGCCATTGTGCTCGCACTTCGAATTCCATGCGCTGCTACTTCAAGAAGGCGACAAAAGACAGTATCTAATGGCAGTGAATCTAGAGACGTGTCACCCGGTCCGAGCGATCAAAGCGTCGGTAAAGATATGGATGAAAGTGACGACAGAAATCCAGATGTGGTACCAGAAATGATTGATTATGATGAACAAGTAAGTTACCTACAAAATTTAAATCTCCGCAATTATTATTTGGAATACAAACTGACGTATAGTACGGCCCGGTAAAATGTTAAAGCTATAAATAAGCATTAGCAAGTCAATAAAACAAACATTCTTTTAGAGTTTCACTGCAAATATACGATAATTTGGCAAGTATGTTACGGAAATTACTATATATTATATATAGAGATGGCAATTATAAATTGTGCGTAATATAAAGTTTTAACTACAGGGAATAAAATCTTTATTCAACTAATTTATAGAGTATATTTAGACAATCCCACATTTCCTGCATAGTAATACCTCAGATTAGAAATTTGTTGGGAATAGAATATATATGGATCTAGTAGCCAACTCCTTCAGAATCATTCGCGACTATTTATAATATTTGAATGCATTAAAAAAGTCAGCTGCGCATGGCTCTGCAATTTACTTTCTATAGCGTATATAGTTGGCGGCCAACCGTACAAAGAGTTTGCGCGTGCAAGACACCAAACAGAATACACTAATAATTAAAGAATTGAATATTAAAGCGTTTCTTTAAATTATTTGAAAATAATTGAATGAAAATCCTGTTATGTCATCAATAAATATTTAACGAGGATTCTACTTAAAAGAATCTTTGTTTGCTTAACCGAATGGCTCAAAATCGAATAAAATCTCTATTAATACACATATTAATATTATATTATATTAATTATCCACTTAAGTGCATAGGTTCAAAGAATTACTAAAATTAAACTTTGCTTATAACAACTATTTCAAATATAGAGAGAATGTGCCCGAAAAAGGCAACTTATATCTACAATCGACACGACTAGCTGCAACCCTCGGAGAAATCTTTTAGTTAATGCTCCATTGGAACAGAATGTGACTACTTCAGATGCGGTTTTTTGTGCAGCTCATAACATTAGTTTTTGCACCTTACGAAGTGACAGGCCGAATCCAGCGAAACAGCCGATCAGAACTTTGCCAGTGGTAAGTATTTTATAAAAGAGTTCTAAGCCCGGAGTATTACTCTGCGCTTCCCAGGGTGTTACATAAATATGTCGTTAAGACTCAAAGACATCCGAAACCTACATTCCCGAAGGGAATGAGGTTATTGGTTTTATGCAATGTGCGCCTTGCTGTCCAGCTATCCGTATGAGAGCCAACCCTTTCGCAGATATCAAAGCACGTGAAATTTTGAATATCTGCTCTTGGGTACCCTGGAAGATTCAGGTTGCATCATATCTGGTACAGCTCATTTTCAGTCACATTTCTTCTTAACTAATAGATAATTAGACACTGCAATGGGCCAGTAAGCCTTCATCTGAAGGCAATACTCAGATATTACTTCTTCGAACAGATCAAAAATACTTTAAATGATCATCTTTGTTATATAATAATGACTGAATTTCAAATTCTTTTCAGAATGTAACTCCACATGTTTATTCGAATGCCATTGCTCAATGCACACTTCCACGACAGTCGTATCGAAATGATTGGGCTAGATATAAGACTAACGTTGCTGCCACAAGCCATGTCGCACTAAACTCAACATTTCATCAATTACCGACTTCATCGGAAAAGTCAAATTTACATCTTACACGAGAATCGGCAGAGGAATATGCTGGCTCATCATCATCTGTATCTAATAGTTCTATGATTTCAACGTCCAAAGCAATTGCTCAATCTCGTTGCCGAACTATTGCGTTACACCACATGACCCAGCCTCAGGCCGCCAGAGTCCCTGTTGCAGCACCAGGCAACGCAATTAACTCTATTGAACAAAGCCAATCCGACGATGAAATTACCGTCCAAACTCCATTAATGATAAAACGCGATAGTTCCGTATGACTATAGAACTGCCACGGGGCTCACAAGAAAGCCCTGTGATCATCAAAATAATCATGTCATTTTAATAAACCAAAAAATAACACATTTATAAAAGTAGATTTTTTGTATCACAAAATTTTACAATAAATTTTTAAGAATATTTCAACCGCCAAAATATCCTTAAGACAGTGTATTGCAAATTTCCTATTTGTATATTTTAAGCAATGAAAGAAAATGTGTTAGTTACATTAATACAATGTTTTTGTTCCTTATCTGTTTAAACAGAGGACAATGTGTCAAATTTTTACAATTGTTAAGAATATTTATGTTTAACTCTTTGTTTAACTGAAACAATTAAAACAGCAAATTACAACTATTTTAACTGTTATATTTTATTGGCTAATTCAGTTAGCAAATATCCATGTACTTATGCATAATGTAAACTGATAATCTAAGTCAACTTAAAGGCATATACTCCACATTAATAGTGCCCGTTACCAGACACAAAAATTGTATCGATCGACACTAAAAATCGGAAATAAAGCCACAACGGATATATAAAACAAGTATTAGTGCTCTGTTGTCGGAAATACCCGACAAGAATACCCTGGACACCGCGTTGATCAGATGTCTTAAACAATACTTCCGATTACACATATAACCACGCAAATACTATTCATTTTACGCCATTCGATTAACAATACAAAGGGTTACGGCAAACATTTCAAATTTTGCTGAGACCGATGTACACTGTCAAGAGGGAATGAGGCAAGGGACTATTGTTAAACTCGTAAGAATATCATTTTCTATCAATGGCTCCAAACATCTATTGCTTACATTTATTCATTTCGACCAATGCCAAGACATTTTGCTTATGTCGTATGTAAATTAAATGAGCTATTCCAATTTCTTCATAATAGATTGAAAGCTGACCTGATTTGCAATAAATCAGCAACCAGTGACTGTCATCCCATTTGCCATGAAGACGTTTGAGTTAATAAATTAATTAGAATGTAGAATCAGCAGGTTGACGCTTGGTTCAGGGTATATAGACACTAGTCGTCCGACCAGCGCACTTCCTGGTTTTTAAGCATTTCTTTTTGACAACATTCTATATAATAAACAGTAATAAGATATAAAGATAATGTTTTTATTATTTTGACCATGAGTGTATATATTTCTAATAGTTAGATACATTGTCTATGCGTTATACAATTCTTATAATGTAACCAATTTGGTTTTTAGATGAAAATAAATAAAAATACTAAACCACGCTTTTACTTTGTTTAAACTACAAACCCGCAAAAATAACTAAAGACTGACGCTACCCAAGTATCTTGCTTTGACGACACCTTGCAATAGGCTGGAGAGCTTAGAAGACTGCTGCGCAAGTCAAGTTAAGCCACAAAACCATCTACTATTCATTTCAAAATTTAAACAGAATAACTAAATTATATCTATATGGAAATGATCAATAGTACTATATTTGTTTCTGCTTTTATTACATATCAAAAATATTCTTAATTTATCGGATGTGGATATGGATGTAAATACTAGGTACTCCTATCATCGTTTATCCATGCAATCGATAGGTATATTGGTAAAAATTGCCATCACTAATCTAGGGCAAAAGGCGTCTACCTACAAATACAAGTGACAGAAAATTGTTTGTGGGAAATAACGAGTTTTCTTTAACCATGGGCACTCTATCTGATTTCGGTCAAATAGCTTTAAAATGGGATCCAAAAAATTTAGAAATTCGCACAATGTCAGTGGAGAAAACCCTAGAGCCATTGGTTTTGCAGGTAACAACGCTTGTGAACACTAAAGGGCCGAGCAAAAAGAAAAAAGGTGAGGCTGCTATTCAAATTTCATTTTCTGTTTAATGAATCATTTAAGCGTGTAATTGGCCTATATAGATGCAATATTTTGAATAGAATATCTAGAATGTGCAATGTATTGCAGTAAACGTAAAGTTCTTCATGTGAATCTACGTATGCGAGTGTCTATTAAATAGCACACACACACACACGCACACAGAAAATGTACATAATTACATATTTACGTACATACAGATATATAATGATTTACCTAAAAGAATGATGAACAACAAATTTTAAACAATGTACTGTGTACTCATTAAATTTGGAAAATAGGTCGCACTGTGAATAATATATTTGCAACACCATAAATAATAAATTTATGTATAAACGAAGTATTGTTACATGTCTCATAAAATTAACGTGTATTAATAGTGAGCTACAAAAACTAAATACTAATTTGTGAAAATTAAATATAACGAAAGTTTTTGGAACCAATACGCAGAATCCAAAAAATCGACCTATAACTATTGCAATTCGTGATTCCAAAGAAAATTAGGAGCACTAATATTAGTATTGATGTTGTATGCATGCATGTACTTCGAATTTCACTGGCTAATATACTGGTCAAAAGGAGATTTCGGAAAAAATCAATCGTAACTCTGACACTGATTAGGAAAGTATACATACATATCCATACAGTGGCTCACAGTATAGCATGACCCAAAAACAATTTGTTGTCTGAAATGAGAATCCGGACACTGTTTACAAAAGGTATAAGTACATGCAGATAGGTATGTACATATACAGTAACCTTTTTGACTTATTTGACATCAACTATTCAAATTTAAATTTAAAATGATTACATTGAGAGAAAAGTATACTTATAGAGCAGCTAAAAGTTTATACGACCCAAAAAATTAAGTTAATATGTGTACCAAATCAATACTTTGTTTTTAAGATTTTGCAAAAACCTTTTAAAATGTGAAGTCCTTATGTGAAATTCATTTTATATTTCTAATGTAAGGTCTACTTCGCAGCCATTACCGAAAGATTTGCATATCACAATCAAGCCAATTCATGTTCAGACAATTTGCAACATTTAGTATTTCTTCACAACACACGATTGTTTCCTTCTGTGTTTTAACTATGAGATGACAACTTTTTTACGCTAAACTGGGGCACAGGCAATTGCAACAATCGAATATGTGCCATATTATATTTTACATAATAATATATTTCAATTGATTGAAATTTCAAAATAAAAATGTAACATTTTCCACTTATAATATTGAATAATGCTTATTTTTCCACAAATTTATTTTTACCATTTTTTTTGTGTTGATTTTTCTAATATGCCTTTTATGCTTAATGTTAAATTATGTATTACGAATTTAAATCATCTATATATATATATATATATATATATATATGTATCCT
Organism: Drosophila eohydei; assembly: GCA_035045825.1. Taxonomy (NCBI): domain Eukaryota; kingdom Metazoa; phylum Arthropoda; class Insecta; order Diptera; family Drosophilidae; genus Drosophila; species Drosophila eohydei. Next base: position 3,118,467 of record JAWNOT010000095.1, read on the forward strand.
ATATGATCATAATTTTACTATTTGAATTACTATTTTACTTTCCTTTTATTCTTCGTAATCATTATGAAGATCGTATACCCAAGATGGAATTTATTTAATAAAATATCTTCATAAATTACGCATGTGTTTGTGACTGCGTGTGATTTGCATATGTATTTATGTATAGGTATATTCTAGTTGAGCATTCTCAACTAACGATGTAGATATATAAAGGATATCTATCTGACTAATCGACCATTATCAACAGCCAAGTTAATATTTTGATTTCCGTCGGTCCGTTTCCCTTTCTATCAACAATAATAAAGTTGCGAACCGAACTAATAGGTTCGCAATACTGTTTTGATAAGAATTATTGAAATATTTGAGTGCAGGAATTTTACTTATTTTACTTTACTTAGTTTTCCTTTTTGTTTCTTATTTTAGGCAAATCCAAGCGGGCAAGTGCACTGGTGGCTGCTGTTGAAAAAGCAACAGAAAACTTTATACAGAAAGGAGAGCAAATTGCATATGAAAATCCAGACATTACACAAGAAATGCTTTCTGCAGTTGATGAGGTGCGCAAAACTGGAGATGCCATGAGCATTGCAGCAAGAGAATTTTCAGAGGATCCATGCAGCTCTTTGAAGCGAGGGAATATGGTTCGAGCGGCACGAAACTTGCTCTCGGCAGTAACACGCTTATTAATTTTGGCAGATATGGTGGATGTTCATTTGTTGCTTAAATCGCTTCACATTGTTGAAGATGATCTAAACAAACTTAAGAATGCATCCAGCCAGGACGAGCTTATGAACAACATGAGGGTAAGAATACATGGACTTAAAAAATGAAAATGTTTACAAAGTAATAAAATTATTAAACTAGCAATTCGGGCGTAATGCGGGAGAGCTCATAAAACAGGCGGCAAAGCGTCAACAAGAGCTTAAAGATCCGCAATTGAGAGATGATTTAGCTGCTGCACGTGCAATGCTAAAGAAACATTCAACCATGCTTCTGACCGCATCAAAAGTGTATGTTCGTCACCCTGAGTTAGATCTGGCCAAAGTCAACCGAGATTTTATTTTAAAACAAGTGTGCGACGCTGTCAATACCATTAGCGATGTGGCCCAAGGCAAATCATCACAGCCGACGGATGTTTATAGTGGTGCAGGAGAGCTTGCTGCGGCTTTGGATGATTTTGACGTGGGTTTTTTAATTTGTATTAATTTCGCTGTTGTCTGATACACCCTTTACACAAATTATAGGAAGGAATTGTAATGGATCCCATGACATATAGTGATAAGCGTTCACGTCAACTTCTGGAAGAACGTCTTGAGAGTATTATCAGTGCTGCTGCACTGATGGCCGATGCAGACTGTACAAGGGACGAGCGCAGAGAGAGAATTGTCGCCGAATGCAATGCTGTCCGCCAGGCTCTACAAGATCTCCTGTCTGAATACATGTCAAACGTAAACTACTTAAAAATCTTGTCAAATATAAAAATAACTAATATTTACACATGTATTTTCAGATGGGTCAAAAAGACAACAGCCCAGGTCTAGATCGTGCAATTGATCAAATGTGTCGTAAAACGAGAGATTTACGTAGACAGCTGCGTAAAGCTGTTGTTGATCATGTGTCGGATTCATTTTTAGAAACAACTACACCTTTGATTGACTTAATTGAAGCCGCTAAATCTGGCAATGAAAAGAAAGTGCGGGAAAAGGCTGAGATTTTTACGAAACATGCTGAAAAATTAGTAGAAGTTGCGAATCTCGTGTGCAGTATGTCAAATAATGAAGATGGCGTGAAAATGGTTCGATATGCGGCTGCCCAAATCGAAAGTCTATGCCCCCAAGTTATAAATGCTGCATCAATACTCACTGTTCGGCCCAACTCAAAGGTTGCCCAAGAGAACATGGCTGCTTATCGGCAAGCATGGGAGGTGCAAGTTCGAATATTAACAGAAGCTGTGGATGACATTACAACCATTGACGACTTTTTGGCTGTCTCCGAAAATCATATTCTTGAAGATGTAAACAAATGCGTTATGGCACTGCAAGTAGGGGATGCCAAAGATCTGCGCGGAACGGCTGGATCTATTCAAGGCAGATCGTCACGTGTGTGCAATGTTGTTGAGGCTGAAATGGACAACTATGAACCATGTATTTATACAAAACGAGTATTGGAAGCAGTTAAAGTTCTACGTGAACAAGGTTTGTATTAACACACAATATTGTATTTTAGACGGTTTATTCCAATGATACAATATACGAAGATATCTAGCATTTTTTAATCGAAGTCTTACAAATATAATGATAATTCTTGAGTTGTGAAAGTAGAATTTTGTAAACAGAGTCGTATGATATATATAATACTACTATTAATAAGCTAAAATGCCCATTATAAAATACTTACTATACTAAGATCAATCAAATATGCTTTTATTTTGCAGTAATGATTAAGTTTGAACAACGAGTTGATGCTGCGGTCGAGGCTCTCTCGGCTAATACCAATAAAAATGTGGATGAGAATGACTTTATTGATGCCTCCCGTTTGGTTTATGATGGCGTACGTGAAATTCGACGAGCAGTGTTAATGAACAGAGTAAGAATAAATATATTTAAATTTTCCATAACGCAATATGTCTTTACAAACACTGTATAGTAATTGAAAATATCTACATCGGACCTAATCGAATTAGTTTGAGATTGCGTCCAAGTCTCTTGGCATCTCCTAATGTAATTTTTATGGCATTTTATACGCTTAATGGTAATTTGGCATCTTATTGAAACTCTGAAGACTTTTCCCAAATGACCAGAAGCTAGATATGTCTCGCTCAATCAGCAAAGCCTTCTGAGCCTTTACATTCTGCGACTTTTTGGAAATTTTAAGGTTTAGTTTAAGTATTTTGTGATATATTACTCTGAGATGAAACGAGTTCTTTTGGCAAAGATTTGAATGTTATGTTAATAACTAAACCAATATATGCGCTCTGCCTTTACAACGTATAAATGAATGTTCCATGTTTATCTTAATTTCCTTTTTATTGCAGAGCTCCGACGATCTAGATACTGATACAGAATTTGAACCTGTCGAAGACCTAACATTGGAAACCCGCAGTCGATGTAAGCATATTTTTTTTACTCCATTCAAACAGTATAAAAAGTTGTTCTACGTTTTTGTACTTATAATAATAACTCATAATAATAATAACTAATTTGCTTTAATTAATTTCCCTTTACAGCAAGCGCTCATACTGGTGATCAAACTGTTGACGAATATCCGGACATCAGTGGCATTTGTACTGCTAGAGTAAGAGAATCAGTGCTAAGAAGAAATAGTCAACTTTAATGGTTTCTTATGTTAATCAATTAGGAAGCGATGCGTAAAATGACGGAAGAGGATAAGCAAAAGATTGCTCAACAGGTTGAACTATTTCGTCGTGAAAAACTTACTTTTGATTCAGAGGTCGCTAAGTGGGATGACACTGGCAACGACATCATTTTCTTGGCAAAGCATATGTGTATGATAATGATGGAAATGACGGACTTCACAAGGTAATTTAATGATTTAACATTAAAATTCTGTACTTTTATGAACATTTATAAAGTAGAAATACTATAGCTTTTTACCTACTAGCGAAATATATAAAAGGCAAGGTGATGCACTTATATATTCTTCTGTTACAGTAGCTGAGGTAGTCATAGCCTTCTTGTAGTGCAAGACTAAAAGAAATGTGGATATGCATTGCCAGTATATATATATATATATATATATATATATATATATATATATATATATATATATATATATATATATATATATATATATATATATATATATATATATATATATATATATATATATATATATATATATATATATATATATATATATATATATATATATATATATATATATATATATATATATATATATATATATATATATATATATATATATATATATATATATATATATATATATATATATATATATCTAGCAAATCATAACAAATACACCATTAAAAATCCGGGATCCATAAACATTTCGACTTTTTTTGAGCATCAACACAATATAGCTATTTATATAACTAGATTACTTTTATTTACAAGTATATAACTAACAAAGCACACCACAATAATATAAATATAAATTTCTTTTAATAATCATAATTTATAACCATTAATTTATGAAGTCCTGGATGGCAGCTAAAAAGCGTTTAATATTTTTCTTAAATTTATAGAGGTCGTGGTCCTTTAAAGACCACCATGGATGTAATCAACGCCGCCAAAAAAATATCCGAAGCTGGTACTAAACTGGACAAGTTGACTCGTGAAATAGCAGAGCAATGCCCTGAAAGTAGCACCAAAAAAGATTTATTAGCATACTTGCAACGCATTGCTCTTTACTGTCATCAAATCCAGATAACGTCTAAGGTTAAAGCTGACGTCCAAAATATAAGCGGCGAATTGATCGTTTCAGGGGTAAGAATTCGTAACTGCTTGTTTTCACTTTATTAAAGTTTTGCTTTAAATTTCTTTCAGCTGGATAGTGCTACTTCTTTGATTCAGGCAGCTAAGAATCTTATGAATGCTGTCGTGTTGACCGTAAAATATTCTTACGTGGCGTCAACTAAATACACAAGACAAGGAACTGTTACTGTAAGTTTTCTTATCACATTTTTTCTTCGTATTATTCCTATGCCCATTATCCTAACAAACATTGCATAAATAAATAGCTGAAAAGGATTAGCCTATGCTAATAAATGTTCTGCATTTAAGTTAAGCATTTCCCAATAAATATTCTGATCCATAAGAGCACAGAGCACAAGAGTTGATCCGTTTTGCAAAAAAACGTTTACTTATTGTGAATATCGATAAATGAATATATTAAATATAGCCCTTAACAATAAATTAATATTAACATGACTCTTTTCTATTCCTTTATTAAGTCTCCTATCGTGGTATGGAAAATGAAGGCGCCAGAGAAAAAACCCCTAGTGCGGCCTGAAAAGCCAGAGGAAGTTCGGGCTAAAGTTCGAAAAGGATCACAGAAGAAAGTTCAAAATCCAATTCACGCTCTTTCTGAATTCCAGAGTCCCGCTGATGCTGTTTAAGGGACAAAAATTGAATATTATAATTTAAAGTATTATATATCCACTTGATACAATTTTATTATATAAATGTATTTCTAAACGGTAAAAGTTTAATGTTATCATCAAAGATATATATTTTACGATTGCCCATAATAAATAATTATATAGTAAGTCGTATGTCCTGACTGACTAACTGGTCGTATACATTTTTTATTTTATTTATAAAGCAAGAAACGTTTGCGTATTATTTAAGTGAGTTTGCTTGCAGTTAAGAAATACATTATTTTTAATTTTGTATTATATTACATAACCCAGTTATTTTATTTGCTATTTGTGAATTTGTTTGGTTTATTCTGCAATTAAAATTGATATATTGAGTCCAGGTGTGAGAGAAAGTGGCTTACGTTGTATTCCGATATAAGTATCTATGAGTAATATGGAAGGTAATTTATAGAAGATTAATACGAAAGGACATAGATAACTAAGAAACCATTGTGTACCTTTGCAATAATTTCGTTGACTTGGCTTATAAGTTATATTCCAAATCCTCATTCGATAGCAGCGAAATGCTATACAGAAAGAACATTTCTCAATATTCGGAGAAGCAATAAACAATCAAATTAGTATCAGACTTACATATTATATTGAACTAGGGTTATATGGTTTCATAAAACAGAATAATTAAACAATATAGTATTTAAGGCATAAACAGAAAAATCAAGTCATTTTGTTGGAATTGAATGTTAAGTTTTTATTAAAGTTTAAATTAGTTCAAATATCCGCGCCCATCGACATTCGCATCAGTTAGCTTTTGTCTGCATGTATTTGTGACTGCTTGCTTTGTTGGTCCAAAAAAGCCGCCATTTTCATATAGCGTACCCAACTTCAAATCTGCTCCAATTAACGTTAAATCAATAATTCATTTTCCATGTTTTATTTCAGCGCGTCGGGAAATTAATATTATAATATAAACTGATGATGCGTTTAAGCTTTCTTCAAATTAGAAATTTTTTAAATTGGAATATTAAAAAAGCAGTTTGTTTTCAAAATTCGATTTCAATCGACTAGGAGTTTTCTAAGTTTATTTAAATTTACATCGATGGGGCAAGAGTTGTCGATTATTTACAGCAAACTAAATTTGATCATCTCAGAGAGATAGGCCGCAGTCCAAATAGCAGTTATTTTATATGAGGTGCCAGCTGAAGCATCATAAACGATTTAAAGCCCAAATTTAAGAAAGCAGTTATGAATTTATTTACATTTTTATAAAATTTTAATTTTCATTTCACTAGCAATGCAGCAGGTATTAAGGGTTACGTTTTTATGTGGTCTGTTAAGTCTTTTTATATAAATACAATTCAACCAAATACATCTCAACTTTTACTTTACTTAACAATTTAAATATTACTGGTTCGATCGATCTTCCAGGGGTAAGGAAATTCAGGGAATTCACATCTTTTTGACTTATGGCAAGGCTAGGTAGTTACTTTCATTTACAGTAATTTAGTTTTTCAACAATTTAAAACTATTTTGCTACTAACAAACGGTTTTGCTGAGTCGGGGTCTTTTAGCCTGTGAAAATCTCAATCGTCGAAGATAAAATAAACAAAACCATTAAAAATAACATTGAAATTAGTATAATTATTTAAGTATAATTATTCTTCTTCATGCTTCTTGAATTACAAAACTACTACTAGTTAACGGGTTATCCTCTTTCGGCACACTTCGAAACTCTTCCTTTGCAATGTTGTCACCTGAAAAAAGCATTACAAACAGAACATTATCATTAAAATATATAATTATTTCCAAATTAAAAATAAAGTTATACTTTTACTAAACCTAACTTAATAAATATGACGAATCGGTTCCTAGGCTATCTATGGATATCTGATTCATTCTTTCATCTTTTTTATACCATGGACTTATATTTGGATTAAGCCATAAAATATATATATTCTGGATCAGGAGAAACAATCGAGTCGATTAAACACCGTTCGTATGCATAAACTCATCTGTTAGTTTTTAAATGGTTTAATATAGTTATTGGTAGTGCTCAAACACAAGGCTGTGTACCAAAGGAGACCCAATGAACTACCTACAACAATATTTATCAATTGAATCAATGGAAACGAGACAATGGTGAATGTGATTCGAATCGAACTTAATCCGCCCCTATATACAACACATCGGGATAGTAAATAATGGGAGCTCCATAACACAATTAAATGGGATATAACTTACATATGTCTGGAATGTCGGTCTCCATATGTTCTTTATTTGGTTTATTCTCATAGATGCTACTGTCGTCTAAAGCACAGTCGTCATCTATGTTATTTGAGTTTTCAATTTTTCTAAGTTCAATTTGTAAATCTTCTCTGCGTCGTTCCATTAGATCTTCTAACTCGCATTTACTTTTATTGAGCAGTTTTTCTGTTTGTACCGTATGCATTCGAGGTTGAAAATATATGTGAGGCTTTGTTTTTGTACGAATTTGATTTTGTTGATAAATCATCGATGATTCCCAAGTTTTAAAGTCTTTAAGGCGTGCCATTTTCTTCTCCAAACATTTGATTTCAAGTTGCTTACGCTTTCTATCTAAAAATAATGTATCACGCTCTTTTTGAAGCAGGGCTCTCTCTTGTAGCTCTTGATTTTCTAATTTTTTTTCAATTAAGGCTTTTTTATCCTCAGTTTTTTTTAACCGCGACTCTTCTTGGCAGAATTTTTGTAATGTTCCCAAAAGTGAACCAAACATTCGACGGTTGCGTGCTCTCGACTCGGAATCGATTCCTTGAGCTTCAACAATTTCCTCCCTCGATGGCAATTCTCGAATTACACGTGAATTCAGCCGAGGGGTTGGTAGCCACAATTCGTCCTTGTCCGAATGCCGATTAAATACCATTTTTCCATCGTGCGTTCGCCGCTTTTGTTTTAATGGGTCGTGGCGTTGGCTGCTTTTATCTTCATTTTGTTCATTCTTCTTACTTAAGATATCTGGATTGTATTTCTCTACTCTAAAAAATAAACACTCGTAACATGTATTCTCTTCGATGTTTTGAAATAAATACCTAGATTCTTTAAGTCCTCTTCCAACAAGGCGTCGAATATTGTCATTTAGCGAGATTAACGACCGTCTGGCGGAGTTCAATTTTGTCTCCAAGTCCCCAACAGAGGATAAAGCAATATTGTCTTCCATCTTAAAATAAAAAAATTATGCTTGGATAGATGAATTTTACTAGTTAAGGGTGATAGAATTTCGTACGATATACCTATCGATATTTTAGGGATGGCACATCTTATGAATGTATATTACAGGCATGCCCGATGAAAAAAATAATTAAAATTAATTCTTTGAGATATTTTTCAATTTGATTATAGTTTTAAAACTTGTATTTGGTATTCTTATAATTTCTTATACATAATTCTTCTGAATGTAAGATGATTGTGACAGTCGATTTTTTAGTATGTATACGTTATAGGTAAGAAAATAATTTTATATTCTGAAAAATTATTGTATCCGGCAAAACAATATTAGATTATAATATGTGAGAAATCAGAACAAATAAAATAATCAAATGATTACTTTATACATTCTTGAAGCCGACTTGTCATCATAAAATATATACAAAATATATTAATTCGCAGAAAGTAAAGATAGGTCGAGTTTAGACAACTATCATTATTATAATGCAGTCAAAAGATGTTTTAATTTTATTTTTCTGATTTTTGTCAACCAAAACTTCATTTGTTTCGTAATTTCGATTACAAAATCTATATGTTGAATATAGTATTCATTTTCGTTTTCAAATTTACTTTAGTCAGATTAATATGATTAAAAATAATTAATGTTTTATTTTATGAATTGAGTATATGTTACATAAGTATTACACAATTCCATCGTTCCAAAACGGCGCTAGCGGTATAAAATCTAAATGAAATTAAATATCCAAATTGTATATTGTTATCGATTAGCTGTGAGCGCAAATCTTGTTTTGGTCATAATTATATTTGAAAAAAAGTAGATCTCAGTTTCGTGATTGTATGTGAATAAACTAAAAAATTGTATTATTTAGTTTCGTTTGAAATATAAAAACAAAAAAAAAAGAACAGCTATGTCTGGTTCAGATTTACTTTCGGCAATTGTTCTGAATGATTTAAAGGAGATTGGCATTAAACATAAAGGGAAAAAACCAAAAATTATAAAGGTAGTGCAATAATATTAAGATTTATTATTTTAAAATAAATGATTTTATGTACATATCTATAGAATTCGAGCGGTCAGCGATTGTTTCATCAAGGATTGGAACATTTAAAGTTGACTGACGCATTTCTTGCAAGTGGCGCTGTGGTTCAGGTGCCTCAATTTATCACAGAAGCCTGTAGCTATATTTTGGAGAATTCTGAAACGGAGGGTATTTTTCGTAAAGCTGGCTCTGCTGCAAAACAACGAGAAATTCGAGTAAAATATATATTCATTCAATTGTTTTGTTTATTATTTTTCAAATGATTATAATTTGCAGAAATATCTTGAAGCTGGGCAACCACTGGGAAAATTATATCGTGTGATTGATGTGGCCAATATTGTTAGTTATTTTTTTCGAGAACTTCCCGAACCGCTTATACCGGTCGAATTGCATGAAACACTTGTAAGATGTCTGATGATTGGTGAACCCAATCGAATCCGATCAATACAGCTGGCATGTTTGTTAATTACCCCATTAAATGTGCATACTTTGGCTTATTTTATGCAATTTTTACAAACCATCACACGGCATGTGAAATATAATAAAATGAGTGCTGAAAATTTGGCAATCGTAATTGCTCCAAGCGTTATGCCCTACCGTGATATAAATAGCGTCAGGTTTAAGAATCATATCAAATTAGTCGAATTGCTAATAAAGAACTCAAACATTATTGGAACGATCCCTATTCATATTAAAGAGAAACTCAAAAATACGTCGAATTCTCAGCAAACCAAAAAGTCAGCCGGTGTCAACTGTTCAGCCATCAAAAGCAAAATGAGGCGAAGTCGTAAGTACACAAATATTTATTTGAAAACATCATTAAATCCCTGCCTTCAATCAGATATATTCAATGGCTTGAAAACTATAGTTGGGTCATCTACTAATGCAACTGGACACGTTCACTCGTCTCCAAAATCGGATGTCAGTTCGAGAGCTTTGCATAAAGCCAAATCGCAACAGAATTTCATGTTTGAGCCCATGGATACTTCATCCGGTATAGCCACAAACACAGAAGCATTTACTAAATCTGAAAGTGCAGTCAAGGAAAACAAAGAGTAAGTAATTTATATACCTTAAAGAAAAGTGTGTAAACTTTTAAGCTTATGTACGATAATAGAAATAGAAGTGTGCTTTGTCCAAAATATTAATTGGTTAGACATGCAATCAAACTAGAACCATTGTGCTGCTCTCTTCTATTAATAATATTGAATTTTTTTTTCATATTCAATATTTATTTGTGTATTTGTATATATTTTATATTTATAGTAGGCGCAGACGGTCAACCTTATTCGCTGGAAATGAAGGATCTATCAAGCCAAGTTCATGTCCCTCTACTTTAAGCGGCACGGACCGAAGATGGAGTCTTATTAGTACAGGATGGGCAAAGAATAAAAAGAAGGAAAAGATATTACAGAATCTTAATATATCAGTTTCTGATACAATAGAAAACAAAGATCCTATCAGTGAGACTAAATCAAAAGTGAGTCCCTCTATTTCAAAAAGAGAATATGATGCTATTGCAGATCGTCTAGCGACAATTAACACTAATGTTCCAATTCAAAAACTTAGCTGTGCCAAAATCCCTAGCACTAGCTTAACGACTTTTGAACAAGACAATGAAAAATCTCAACGACCTATTCGAAAAAGTATCAACAGAAATTATTTGAATTCACCAATAAAACTAAAAACATTACAGAAAGTAAATACTCCCACCAGCATTAGCAGGCACAAGACATGGCATCTTAGTTCAGAAACTAAGTTAGCCAGTAAACTGCCCACACCTAAAATACAAAACACAGATATAGTTATGACAGATGTTTCGGCTAGAACACCTAAACAACCAGAGTCTAACTGCGAACAATGGTTGCCAGCTAATATATTTTTTCAGAATTCAGCTGTAAAAGAAAATAAAGGCAAATTTTGCACACAAAGTAATGATTCAGAATTATTGCAAACTCCATATTCGCATTTCAAAAATAAAAATCGAGTCAAAAATGTTACTGGTCCCTTTAAGACACCAATAGGCCATAAAAAGTCTTTGGCTTTTGGGTCGGCTATTCATATGTTTGATGTGGATCAAGGGCGTGAATCTATTGCCCGTCTTCGAACTGAAAATGCAGGAATGGTTTTAGCGAAAGCAAAGTTGTTCGATGACTTTAACAGCTGAATAGTTTATAGTTGATATTAAATTTAAAAAAATAATGAAATGCTTGTATTAAAATTTAAAATCAAGCAGATAACATAGTACAAAATTTAACTACCTTAAAATAAGTCGATATAATAAAATAAAATAATATAATATAATCTAATTTAATTTAATATAATTTGAATAATTATAATTAAGCACAGCTGTCAAAAAAGCTTAAATAAATCAGAAATTCATTATCATCCTTATTCTTATATTTAATTAAACATGATTTGGTAATATCTACTTGCTCTTCGCACTAGCCAACTATAGTTAATATGTGGATGTGAAAATAAGAACAGCTATTTATCCAGTCCTATATATCTATCTACCAGAAGAAGCTCATGGCGTTTGATCGATGAAAAATGTTTTGAGAATATTTTGATCCTCAAAACGACATTTTACTTTCCAAACAAATAGTTCAAAGAGAAAATAACATAAAAAGAAATAACAAAGACTATTCAAATTTTCCAGCTACAAAACTGCATTAGATAAAGCTTTAATCCCACCGACGATGGACACCACCACTATGGATATTACACAAATCTAATATATTCTTTTCTTTAATCTTTAATCGAGCCATAAAATTTGTTTATAGATTTGGCAATGCTTAACTTTCCATCCTCAAAAATGGTAATTCAAAATCTCAAAAAAATTGGACAACCAATATTTAATTACTGATTAAAGAATATTGATATAATAAATATAATATATAATAAAAATCCAAAAGATAAGTGTTAAAATTTTCATTAATCGACTTTTCAATTATTTATTCACAATACGTTATTTTATACAATAAGCCATGCATGTTATTATTCGTTATCATTGATCCTCTTCTACCAATCTTGGTTACTCGCAAGCTGAAATGATTTGCTGTTGTCTGAATAGAACTGCGAATACCATTTTCGAAACTTCTTTAGGGAAGCTTCTTCCGATACAAGCAGTGGGCTGCTCCGATACGTCTTATGATTCCATATATTCATATCCCGCTCGAACTGAAATAAAGAAAGTTAGTTCAACATTTTGTTGAACTATTTTACGTACCATAACAGTTTCTCCGAAAATTAAAAACTTTATAAAAGGAGCCATCGATCGAGGGGCATAAAATCTGTGTACCACTTTTTGCAATAAGGGCTCCACTGGAGTAACAGTTTGAAAGATTTGGAAACTTCCAAACGTTGGGGAGTGCAAAGTGAGATGAACGTAAGCTGGTCCAATCTGTGAGACAAACGTAGTTTGCTTAATGTCACTAGACAAAATATTCGGAAATACCTGTCTTCCTACTACAGTCATTCGAAAACATGGAAATTTTCCAAACAGATCAAACGTATGACTCATCTTTGTTTCAGCTATGTACTTATCCGCTGAAGAATTCCAACTAAAGTTCAATATTAGCAATAAAATTGAGACATGTTCTTTCCTTCGAATATACCTTGCCTGCCACTGATGATATCCGAGCTTGCCAAATATACTGTGCTTCTGATCAGAGCTACCGGTCACAATATTATCATTGTGAATTGCCTTGAAGTGCGCCAGGTCAGCACCATTTTCCGGTATGTCTTGAATATGGCAGTTAACATAAAATTCATTTCGACCATGGTAAACTAATGCATTGCTTTCAACTTCGATGGATTTTGGGAGGTCCCACGGAATTTCAGATCCTTCGACACTATACCAAACAAATATAAACCCATTAGCTTCTTTGGAAGTCCATTTCTTTATTTTTGTGGCCGGAGGTACTGCAAAGTGCAAATTGAAACAATTTCTTAAATAAAAAACTCAAAGGTAAACAGGCTTACCGCTAGTGCTGTAAGGAATGTTGGTACACATTCCATCACTTCCTCTAAAACTCCAGTGGTGAAAGGGACATTCAATGTTGTCCCCAACGACTCGGCCACCAATGCTCAAGTTGGCTCCCAAGTGTGGGCAATATGCATCCAATATAAAAACTTCATTTTGCTTAGTCCGATATGCTATAAGCTGCTCTCCTAAGCAAGATATATGAGTGGATTCACCAGCACTCAGTTTCGATGATTCCAGAATTCCATACCACCCATTGGGGAATGGAGGAGGTAATTCCTTTGCCCCGATTGCTCGCGATCTTCTCAGACGATTGATAGCCGCTCGCTTGCTGTTGCATCTTACATTTTTTCCAGTTTGTTGCAACTGCCCGTCATCAATATGCTTCAAAGAGGTTATAAACAAAAGAATCGAGATACGTTTATGAAAAATAAAATCATTTATTTTTTATAATTAAAATACAATTTCTAAATTTATTTTTTATTTTATTTTTTAAAAGCTTATAATATATACGGTTCACAAATCTAATATATAAAAAAATACCATTTCCAGAATAATTAATTCTATATTCCAGTGGCTGCTCGAAAGAGTTAAACCCAGTCATACCTTAATCCAATTGAGGGGCACAAAAAGTAGCCAATACAGCACGACACTCAGAATAATTCCCAAGCAAAGCACTATAAAAGTTTTAAGATCAATAAGTGACAATATTATTAGGCACTGATCAGACTTTATTATTGATTTCAGGTCGTACAGAATTGATAAAAAATTATTCTTTTCGAATTCCATTATATTATTATTTTATTTTTTTTATTAAATATTTTAGTTAAAAGTTAGCGTCTAGTTAGCGTCTGAGTATGTCCCGTTGCTTGTTGTTTAGCTAAACCTTTTGAAGAGAGAACTAAACTGTTTTTAAATGGAAAACAAAATAATTCAATTCGTATATAAATGTTGCCCGAAAATTTGTATGCAAGTATAATGAAACGTAACAAATTCTATTGCGTGCTGTTGACTACTGGGAATATATTGGAATAAATAAAGAACACTGTCTTCGGTGCTGAGCTGCTTAGCTAATACTCTTTTTCATATTCCCTCTTATTCCAACTCCAAATTTGACGGCCTCGCCTGTAGATCTGAGCAGACGTAATTTAAATGCAGGCTGAGCTACACGAAAATCTCCTATTGGGTCAGACAGATGAACACCGATATAATGAATTGTCAATTGATAGTTCGATTTTGTCTGTTACAAACATTTGCACCAAATCAAATTACAAATTTCGATCTTTTATCAATGTGTACGGCGTATTTAAATTCAGTCGGTTGATATATTCCAAATGTATCCGCACTAATAAAGTGAACTGACTAGCAGTAACCGTCAGCATTAATCTTTTCGATGGCAATGCTTTTTTCGCTGATTACATGAGAGGAATTTCAAGTTGCTAATTGTCTTAGTAAAAGTTAAATAAACACATTAAAATATAAAGTAAATAAATTCACGGCTTTCTCATCTAGAAGGCTTCTTTCTTTCAATCTAGAATTAGAGTGTCATCCAATATTTTTGAGCTTTATAATACAGCAGCGTTAGCTTAGAAGGCTTCATCTCTAAAAATGGGAGCAGATCAATAAAATTATGCATTCTTTTTCTCTCACACAATTTGCACAACACAATACAATATTGATTATTTATTGATTGATTAATTATTTCAAACTGTTATAGAAAGAGTAAATTTGATAGTGATCATATATATATATATAATCTACTTCCTGTATGTCTTCTATGATAAAGTTATCATTTAATACTAAAATTTCTGCAAAAAAGGAAGTAAGACTTATATCAAATTCTTCAAATACATGGGATACATATTATCAGTAAAACAGTGAACCACGAATACGGGTTTTCCGACTTATCGCGCCCAAAACTAAAACTGATATATCACTTGCTTGCAATCTATAAGGAATAGAGCCATATCACTTACCAAACTTAGGGTTTCTATATGTATTACTATAAAATATACATTTCTTCTCGCTAAAATTTGAAACATAAAGCTTAAAAATATTTTTTTAATCTTATCTTTGTGTTAGAAATGATTCAGTAACTTAATCATTATTGCCGACTCGATATACAGGGAAAACTTGATGGTAAAATGATGGCTTTCGCAAGAAAAACAAAATAGTTTTCGAAACGAAACTCATAGCTCTTTCATCCTCAACATCTTTAGTTCCATGATTTGACCAAAATATGTGTGTCAAAGACCACTCTATTGACTGTGTTTTAAAGGTGCTGCCACGGATGTTACCATAATAAACGTTCTTCGAAATTACAGCGGCATATTTATTATTCCAGCTCTTTCAGTTCCGACCGGATTTTAATGTTCCGCATTTGGCTAAGTATGGTCTTGTGTAACCAAATCTCTAAATTGGGAATATTACAGAAATCGAAATCAAAGAAAGGAGTAAAGCGAAGAGAATCAAAATCATTAAGTGGACCATTCTTTTCTTAACCGATTCACATTGGCTTGAATGTTCCACGCGGTGGTTGGTTGACGACAGTATCTACAAGTGTTTTCCATCAGTACGGTCGACATCCTTAAATATTCGGAACAATATTCAAAATCTGAAAAGAAGCAATAATCCACTCTGCTTTCTCAATTTGCTTTATCAGATTATCTTTTAACTTCTTTCCTCTTTGCAGCAGTAAAAAATTCCTTTTATCAAACAGCACAAACCTGGAGCGAAATTCTGGTAGGCCCGCCTTGTAAACTTAAAAAATATGTTTCCGTTTCGCAGTGGGCATACACCAACTGTGAAATGGAATGAATCAGACATATTAATATGATTCATAATATAATATGAAAAATATTTCAATCCTTTTCCCTATGTATGTCCTCACTTTAAAAAAACGTTGAAACAAAAAAACACGCAAACTCTGGGAGTATGATAAAGGTAAGAGCAATGCTTTAGGTGATCAGCTTACTCTTCTAATCAATTTTGATTTTTTTTTTCAGAAGAATATTGGTGTTAATGTTATGGACTAGAGATAATATAGAAATTTTGGTAATGAAATATAGAAATCTACTGTTCAAGAAAGAAACAATTACCATAAAAGTAGCTATAATCGTTAAGTAAACGTCAAAATGCTAAAGAATGTATATGACTTCGGCTTGCCCTTTCAAAATGGAGAATGATCTGGTCTAAAAAGTGTTTAATAGTAATAGAATACCTACTCGCTAAAATTTTAGAATAGGCCTTTGTAATTATGATAAACAACGCTATACTCATGGTGACAGCATGCGAGATAGTCAGTTAATTAATAAAACAGCGGCTTGTCTTAGTGCGCTTTATAGTCTTGATATCCGATATATTAAAATCAATATAATCAAAAAAATATGTAAAAATTAAAATTTGTAAAAATACAAAAATTGGAAAGGATCCACAAATGCTAAGCTGACCTAATTTTGATTTTTTTTTAAATATTTCAACAGGCTGAATTTAGAATCAAACTTGAGAGCATTAGATTAAGGGAATGCAAACCGATATTACTTCATAGATGTTTCATTTTTACTGCTCTTTTTTAAAGTGACTTATAAACTAATTTATCAAATATATAATTGTTTTAAAATTTCTTAAAGTTTTACTGTTTATTGAACTTAAATACCAATGATTTCCTTTTGTTTCATATCAGAAGTGAAATACAATTATCAAAGACTATGAGTTATCAGCATATAATTGTCAATATTGTGAATATATGCTTCTAGTACATATATTTATATATTTAAGCCTAAGTTAACTAAGAGGATTCGCATCGGAATTAAATAAATAAAGCAAATATTAAAGTAGTTTTGTTTGTTTTTTTATAGTTTTATGTTTTTTGATCTTAGTGCATTCTTTCAAAATGGTCTATTTGTTTTCTGGTTAACTTAATTATTTTGATTATTTATCGTGCATGTTCCTGCTTTGCTTTTTCTAAAAGCTTTAAGCATTTCTTTATTCATCTGATAAGTTGATAAAACATGGCCAACAACGTGTTATACAATTTTAAAATCTACTTTCAACTCAGAATAAGATTGCGTCATCAGATTATATTAATAAGTTTTAATGAACGGGAATGACTAAATTTAGAATTTCATATTAATTTTATCATTTTCCTTAAATAGTTTCTGTACAGATTTACTATTTTCTAAAGACTTGTGTATATTTTCATCAATTACCACCTTCAAACCTAAGAACATGATTTATTGTTTTTTATTTTTTTTGCTTTAACGTTAAATGAAATGAAATAAGCGGATGTAGAAGAAGTCTAGCCATGTTCGCCTATTCCCTCCGTATGAACCCCGCAATATCAAGAGTCACTAAATCTAGAGGCTTTAAGTTTTAAATATATATTTCTGCATACTTTACACACTAAGAGTTTATCATTTTCGATAAATCATCCCATTTCCTTATAATAAATAAAATTGCAAAATGAAACTTTGTTTTTTTTTAAGCTTAGTTTGAATGCTACAAAATATAGTAAAATCCAATTTACTAAGAGGGTTTCCGTAATAAATACACACTTTTGTATATTAAGGTTTTTGGATTCCGCCTTAGGCTTTGAAAAGAATAAGAATATAAATGCCTTTGGCGTCCACACAGTACTTTTTTTTGAGCTCTGTTGTTATCATATCTATAGAACAAAACTCTAAGACTCTTAGTCAAATCAAAAAATGTGAATTTTACGAACCTCAATATTCTTATTAATTTTTTTATATTCTGATTGCTCTGTTTACTAAATGGCTTATAGTAATTCCCTCTCGCTACATACAATATTTAAAACTTTTAGCGAATTCTGTTCTGACAAATTGTTTTTGTTTTTTTTTTTTTGATTTTTTGGATGATGTAAATATTTTATATTTCGCATTATTTAAAAGAGTAAAACACTTGATGGTTCAACATAAAAAAATATTATTGAAAATTTCTTTAAAGGTGGGTAATTAAATTTTTGAATGGTTGCTTTTGATGGAAAGCTCTCTGTATTTCCATTTGACAATAAAATGATCTTGATTTAAAAATGCAAATTCTATAAATTTTCAAATTATTATTGGCTTCGTATGTATGCAAAGTAAGCAATTACTGTGTTGATCAAATTTGGAAGCACGCAATATGGGAAGGGTTTGAACTACTAACTTACAAAATTACAACCAAAGCTGAAAGAAAGTCCTAAAAGTGCAAAATCTGTGTTTTGCTCTTAATGTCACACGGCGACTTTTTACGTCGCAACATTGTTGCTGACTTAAGCTTGAGCTCCAATTATTATTATTATTATGATATGCAGCTATGCGTGATCAGTGATCACAGTTCGTTCTGAACATTGTTTCATTTGTTCTTTTTTATTTTTCATTTTTTATCTAATAATTTTATAATTATAATCCGAAATCCTAAAATTTCCAGAACAAATTATTATTTTAGTAGGCAAAATAAATGAATAAAATAAAAAAAATCAAATTTGAACAAGTCCAGCTTTGTCCAATTTTTGGCACCACTCTAAGGCTCAAATTGTTTTTATTTGGTTTGCATATGAAATCATGTGTCTGAAGCTAAAAGATACATACCTATATATACGCATACAGATTTATGCATACAGATACAAGTTCTCGTAAGGCTGTATGTATGTGTATGTGTATGTCTGTATATGCGTACGTATTTATAAATTTGTTAAACAAACAGTTGCAGTATAAGTGTTAAGCGTTAACTTTCATGCAATTCTGATTATGTTTGGGCGCTTCGAAGCTATCATATATGCATATAAAAGGTTTGTATCAGCAGATAGCATACCGTTGTATGGAAATACTCACACACACACACACGCTCGAATCAGCGTATGTACATATTTACAACGGGACATACATATTTATGAATGTACTTGCGGGCATTCTGACTTCTCGGCACTTGAATAAAACGTAAGAAAGAAAGTGCTTTGAAAAGCAAATATTCTTCGATCGCGAGGCAAGAACATTGCTCGTTTCTGGTGCTAAATATAAAAAAAAAACAAAATCGTGGAGCATTTTTATTTTAGCTTAAAATAAAATACAAAATATTTAATAATTTAAAAGCAATTTTTACTGAAATTAAACCAAAGACATCGTATTAGAAGTAAAATCATGTTTTTCCTAATGTTCTATGTTATAACTGGCATATTACTAGTAGCAATAGTCACATCCTACGCTATAATAATTTTAAACTGCCAGAAAAGAGCAAATGTCAGCATAGAAAACGCAAATTCGATAAAAGTTAAACGCAAGCTTCTACAAGCACCTGGTCCACGTCCTTGGCCGATTATCGGAAACTTAGATATAATTGGCCAATTTAACAATCCGTTCCAGGGTTTTGGAGCATTGACAAAGAGCTATGGCGATATTTACACTTTAACACTAGGTCACACGCGTTGCCTTGTCGTTAATAACTTCGAGTTAATAAAAGAGGTCCTAAATAAGAATGGAAAGTTCTTTGGTGGGAGACCAGAATTCCTGCGTTACCACAAGCTCTTCGGAGGTGATCGCAATAACTGTAAGTATTTTTTAACAGTAATATAATGTCCATACGTAATCTATAAATGCAGAAAAAGTAATGCAGAAAAACAGTGAAGAGAAAGCTTTTAAAAATCATTTAATATAGAAAGATTAAACGGTAATACGGACTTCAGAGGCAATTTACTTTGTAGTCTTTATATTAATTTTTTCCTTTGGTATACAATTCCTCTTTTGCCTTTGAAAATAAAAAATGAAACTCTTGTGCAAGAGATCGTTAGAGCAATAGATCGTTAGGTCCGACAGCATGAAAAGTTAAGAATATGTTTATACGATCCGATGTGATGCAGGGCAACTTTAACCTTTTATATTCTAAATATTGAAATTGCTTGAATATGAAATAGACTCTTCTCAGATCCATGTCTATATATATTAATTGTTTAATTCGAGCAATAATTTCATATGCTTGTAACGTAAAATTGCATAAATTGTTAAAAATAAATTGATTGGCAACTCAAGCTATGCCATCTCAGCGTAGTGTATTTTTAAACTCATCAGTAATCATAGTTACTAAAACCGGAATAAAAGTACTTATTACATTTTCTTCAATTTGTTTAATTACAAATTTTATTATTAAAATTTAAAATTCTTAGAAATTGGAATAAAGTATTCAATATGAGTATTAACATTAACCAACATAATAACTAATAATAACAGAAAAAACATAGTTTTGGAGATTATTAATACTGATCTTCAGTTATTTGCGAATGATTTATACGTTTCAAGATGTAGAATATTCAAACTAAGTATTCCTACTTTATACCTACGTCGTGACTGACCCCATAAAGTATACGTATTGAATAGGATCGAATATTTGAACAGGATATGGAGTCGAATCTATTAAGTTCCATCCGTCTGTCTGTGTGTCTGTATAAGCGAGTTTATCTCAGAAACTCTTCAACTTTTATTTTTGATTCAAGTAGAAATCGTATTCGAAGTCCTTTTCGGGCTTAAGGATTATTTGGATATCCCAGCTATTGATTCAATTTTTTGCATATTTGAACTTAAATCTAAAATTGAAGACTTTCCATGTACTTTCCATGCACTACTTCTGATCCTGCACTAACATTAAAAAAATAAAATAATGTGTCTCTGTTGAATTTTTGTTATGTATTACAAGGTATTATCTACACTGACTGACAGTTGGTATTCAATGGGAAGAGAGGAGTTTTCTGCATAGAAATTGATATAACTCTGATTCGTCTTGTTAACGAAAACGTCGGCACCTCCTAGCAGGTTTCGTTAGATTTCCCATGTTTTCATAATAAAGTGTAAATTATTATTTTATATTTTAATGAGGATAGTATTAATAGACTCGCTGAAAGAGTTGGAGTTTGATTTAGCCTGCAGATTTCTGTTCGTCTGAATGCAAAATTGTAATCATTTAAGGACTCGACATGTTTTGCACTCTAATAAACAAATTTTATATGTCGAAATTCATAATACTATTTGTATCTTCTTGCAGCTCTTGCCCTTTGCGACTGGTCTCTGTTGCAACAGAAACGCAGAAATTTAGCCCGACGACACTGCTCGCCGCGCTCGTCATCATCATATTTCGCAAAAATGTCTCGAATCGGCTGCAGTGAAATCACTAACTTATTGGATAACTTGAAAGCCTCCGTCGAGCCTGGCAAGCCCTTTGATTTGAAA
The DNA here is from genome assembly GCA_035045825.1 of Drosophila eohydei. Classification (NCBI taxonomy): domain Eukaryota; kingdom Metazoa; phylum Arthropoda; class Insecta; order Diptera; family Drosophilidae; genus Drosophila; species Drosophila eohydei. The sequence goes on from JAWNOT010000095.1 coordinate 3,139,986, forward strand.
CCACTCATACTTAAGGCATGCGCCAATATGTTTAGCCAATACATGTGCTCAATGCGCTTTGACTATGAAGACAAGGAGTTTGAGCAAGTGGTGCAGTTCTTTGATGAAATTTTTTGGGAAATTAACCAAGGCTATCCACTAGATTTTTTGCCGTGGCTTTTACCATTTTACATTAATCACACGCAAAAGATATGCCATTGGTCTGCCACTATTCGGAAATTTATTTTGGAACGGGTTATAAATCGAAGAGAAATCAATATCGATGTGGATGAGCCAGATGTCGACTTTACAGATGCACTCCTCAAGAGTCTTGTTGAAAATAAAAATGTATCACGCAATACAATTATTTTCATGTTGGAAGACTTTATTGGAGGTCACTCAGCGGTAGGAAACTTAGTCATGCTATCTCTCGCCTACATCGCCAAGGATCCTGTGATTGGCCAGAAAATTCAATGCGAAGTCGATTGCATATCGAAAAACAGTCAAAGAAGTATTAACTTGCATGATATGGATAAAATGCCCTATACCATGGCAACTATATTTGAAGTCTTACGGTACTCATCGTCTCCCATAGTACCTCATGTAGCCACCGAAGATACGCAAATATCAGATTTTGGCGTGACTAGCGGCACCATTGTTTTTATTAATAACTATATGCTCAACATGAGCCAGAAGTACTGGAAGGATCCCGATCTATTCCAACCAGAAAGGTTTTTGGAAGAAAAATCGATAAGTGCATCAACACCAGTCATATTTCATGGCAAACGAAGGTGCTCCGAAGAATCAGATTCAGGTATTGAGTTCGAGAAGGAAGCAAGAATATACAATTCATCTATTGGCAATCGTTATGCTGAACAAGATATTAAAAATGACACGGAAACTAGCAAATTGCAACTTAAAAAAAATATCCCCCACTTTTTGCCTTTTAGCATTGGCAAACGCACATGCATAGGCCAAAATTTGGTGCGTGGATTCGGATTCATATTGATAGCCAATATTCTACAAAACTATAATATAAATTGCAGTGATCTTGAGGCGATTAAGATAAAGCCAGCTAGTGTAGCATTACCTGCGAATTGCTTTCCCCTACTGTTGACACCTAGAGCATAAAGTTTGAATCAATGATAATAATAATGGTTGAAATGGTTGTATCACTAAATTATATTATATTAGACTCCAATTGAATTGCATTTCGTAGCCTCTTGAGATAATTTTAGCACTCGAATATATAGTTATTCAATATAATCAATCTTTATAATTCGATATATTGATTATTTGTTTTAACAATAACAATAAAACAATAATTTATTAAACATTAAAGTAATTCTCATAAATAGCGACATCACGTCTTTAGGCAACTACTTTATATATATAATTATCTATATTTATACCTTATCTATATACATATATCAATGTCTGGAAAATTTAGTCTCAATGATTAAAGAAAAATGGTTTCTTATATGTATTATATATTATCTATGTATTGAATCTTTAAATACTATTAACATACATTCTATATTTTAGTTCCTTAAATCGTGTCCATGCGTAGATGCATTAAGAGTTTTTCGAAAGACTGAAAACATGTAATTATTTATGCATTTAAGTATTTAATTAGTTTATTAATAAAATGTATTGGAACCTTGTAATATAATGAGCATTTATCAACAGTCAGAATTATTATAAGCGTGTACTGGGTTTTGACTTATGATTATGAAGTATTCGACGTTTGCAATCCATCCTTTTCCATACAATCAATAGATATATAAGGGTACGTAATCACCTGAGTATATATCACTTTCCAATAAAAAAGAAGAAAATAAAATATGATATCAAATAAATGGTTTCGTAAGGCTCTAAGCGAAGCTGATTGACTGTGAGTATGTGTGAATGTATTTTGCAACAAACAAGAATATTATTTAAATGTAATCAGAAATGTTAAGAATTGAGCATTGTTGACCCCCATTAAAGATGGACTTTAAAGCATCTTGTTACGCGCTTGCCTAACGGCAAAAATCAATTTAGTCAAATTCAACGGTAACGAACAGAGCCACACAATGATCATGCATCCCTCCAACTAGAGCAAAGGATGATATATCCACAAAATGCACAGCCGATTTCTCTGCTGACTCATATCCTATATATATTGCGAATACTGATCTTTCATCACTGATCAGTTGTTCACTTACTCGTGTCCAATTCTGAGAAATCTTCTAACTTACCAATTTTATACCATCATCAAAATATGTAACAACTAAACAAATATCGTTTATTAATTATAGTTGATAATTACATTCATTTATTTGTTTTCATTATAATAATGCACTTTTTATTTTAACTCATCGACAAAAGCAGCCTGCAACTCAGCAATGTAATCATCGTCATCGCTCTTACCAGGTTTTGCTTCATTTGAAATATGTTCCGGAGTGCTATGCTTAATATCGTCTGATACTTCCGTAGACCCTTTTGAACAGACTTTTAGAATAGGTACACGATCATTAATCTCTGGAGCTTCCAGATTTTCTTCCAATGATTCTTTTACATAAGCTTCTTGCAGAATTACACTGCTATTATTTGCTGGATTTTCCAAAGCATCTTCTTCTTTAATAACGACATCCTTATTATTTTTATTTTCGGAGGACCTGCGCATTTTTTTTGATACACACCTACTTGACTTTTCTTCATTTAAATTGTCTATGGGAAGAAGCGCAGTGCCGGCTACTCTCTTCTGTAATTGCATGATTTCATTATTGCCTAAGTCAGGAGTCTCCTTTGAACTTTCATAGACTGTGTTTTCATTTAGCTGAATTGTAGAAATACTGTGTTGCGGGTCTTCTTTGAAAATTAAAGTTTCTCTTTCAGGATGTAAAATGTTTTCAACTGAGGCGATCATATTTGTGCAACAAATTCGTATGTCAGGGCTTGGATCGTTTGTGCTAGATTCATCAAGTATGTACAAAACAATATCCGTAGGCGGAGAGTAGGACATATTTCTTAATTTAATAAACATAAATAAGGTTTTGTACAACTCTAGGCGACAAGTCCAGTCGTTATAAACATTTTCCTTCCACACACGTTTCTCATATATTTCAGCGCCGTTTTCCAATAAAGTGGTCAATATATTCTATAAAAAAATTTCAATAAATTAACCAGAATACAATTCAAAATGTTAAACATAAGAATTACTAAATAATAGGTTCTATATAATGTAAGCGAACCCTGTTTATTTATATGAAAAAAGGTTTTTGTTTTTGAAAACTACACAAACAAACACAATTAACAGGAAAAGACTAACACCTAAAAATATCATTAGCTTTTTTCGCACGATTCACATTGACTGTACATACAAAATCCACTTTTTCAACTTCAATTCAGGGTATCTCCTAGTCGTGCACTCACTACAGCCCTCATACTTGATATTGATAGTTTTACAAAGAAGTCATAAAAATATAGAAACTCAAGATAGATATTTACATCGTTGTCACATGTATACTCTCTTATTTTCGAATATAATGCTTACCCCTAGAAGTTGTGGCTTTAAAATATAACCAACATAATTCAAAACCATTTGTAGACATTGTAATGCATGCCTACAAAGAACTTCTTTGTTTTTATTAATTATCGCTTCGCCTTGGAAATGTGCTTCTGTCGTTGCAGTATTTTTCCTTTTACATTTATTTTTTGGCTGAGTAACGGGCTGCAATATTTGAAATTTTAGTAAAACACAATTTAATATATAATTATAATTACCATCAAATATATGTCTCTACGACGGATTGTGACATCTTCAAGTAAAATGTTTACAAGGCGTTCGGCAATTAAATCGCATCCGCTTCCCTCAGCAAAAGTTAAGAGCCACGACGATGTTGCTTTATAGACCTGAATTCGTAAATTACTAAAATAGATAAAAATACAAAATATTAAAAAAAATAATGGTCATTGTTAAAAAAAAACTAATTAAGAGAAGCTTCGTCAGATGTCCTAACACTGGTGTTAGGATTTAAATATTCAAATTAGTAAGTATGCTGAGTCGGGAGCGAGGTCAACAGTAACTGAATATTCCAATTTTTAAATTTGTAGCTCTAAAATTGTAGAACAAATAGATTTTTGCGGTTTGCCACGTTCCCTATGGGGATCGATTTGCAATCTATATCATCTTACTATGCAGTTAGATCTGATTTTCCATGCCCTTAGTAGGCGTTTCGGGAAAGTCTGACAAATCTGTCAGACGAGGGTAGTTTAGTGTCCATTCCGCTCCTTTATGTATATTTATAACTGTTCGACACCAAATTCAAATAAATATGCTTACAACAACTGGATTGAAATTCCTTCAGGTGTTGACCACGTGGTTTTTTGTAATGAGTCCAATACAATACTTGAAATCAATCGAAAATGCGGTCTGAGGTGAGTGTGGCAGCTAAACAAAAAGAAAAATTAGTCAGATTTTAAATATTCCAAAAAGAGACGAAAGAATGAGATATTCAAAACTAAATACCTAGTAATATAAATTCTATAAGTGGAAAATAGTAGCAGATTTTATGATAACAAGCAGCATACTATTATTATTGTTAGAAGTTTTGCTGAAATCTTCAATATTGAAATTGTTTAAATAAGTCTCTGGTATTTCAAAATAGTTTTAACCTTAATATTTGAAAACTTCAGCACTTGCCGTTTAGACAAAGTCTACCAAATCTTTTTTTTAATTCTCTATCATGAAATCAAGCTTTAAAGATATCTTTTACTTACATGTTGATTAAAACTTCCAGTAACTCCAATAATTTAGTCTGCATTTGAGGTAGAAGATTCTCAAAGCACATGCTATCAATATTCTCACAATTTCCATAGCTCACTCCCATACCATGTTGAATTAGCTCCAAAATTTTCTTTGGACATATTAGCTTTTTTGAAGAGTACGGTTGGCTGTTAAAAAATGTAAACTATTATAAAATAACTTGAAGTGCGTTTAATTCCACAGACCTTAGCGCAATCTTAAGGAACTCAGTGAGATTGCAGAATCGTCTGCAAACTTGAGCTGCTCTTTCAATTGGATCTCCTGTTAATTCCAAATTAAATGATTGCAATTTATGGCTTTTGAAGTCCTTGGTATTATCTTTGTATTTAGGAAATCCATCATTTAATAGCTCGTTTAGGTTACATAGCAACCCGAGTTGGAATTCTTGCCATTCAACTTTTTCGTTGCTCATGCCAGTGTTGTTGGAATTTCCACGTACTTGTTGTAATTGTAACCAGCAATTTCCGCTTTCATAAACAACTTCAGGGTGACAGCTATCTACCAATGTTAGAAGGTATTGTGTAACTCTAACCTTCCCTGACTTACTGGGTCCAGGGTAGTACTTTAAACATTGTTTTACGGCTTTTAGTGCAGCAATCGTACAGCATAGAGATGTCTCTTTATTCAAAAATGATAAACTTTCGTAAATCTTTCCTAAACAAGTTGCACCAAAGGATTTTGCAGTTTCAGGTGCTGCTTGTATTTGAACTACAAGTAAAGCTGAAAGAAAACATAATTAATTACTAAATTTGTAAAACCAAAATGATTTTCAACTTTTATGAATAAGTTATTACAATAATTTGGATGGGTTCCTTTTTCAAATTAGTTCAAGTCCAATTACAGAAATCTATTTCCAATTTTTAATGGTTTCTGGTGATAAGTAAAACAACACAGAAGAACTCTTCTGATAAGATAATTATAAAATATTAAAATTAAGAATGGGCCTTTACCTTCGTCATAAGAAAAAATAATAGAAGGAAATCTATATTTCTATATTGACCTACAATGTAAGCTTATTATGAATACATATAATTTAGAAAGGGGCAGTCTACTTGGAGGTGTAACACGTAAAGCTTGTTGGAAGAGTACTTTATAAATTGAAACAACAAGGGACTGTGCCTACTCGGCAGCAACGTGTCAAATATGATATTTTAAGCATGCTCAACATACCAGAGTAACGTTTTTTCGAATTCCTATTATTGTGATATATGTATCATGACAGATATATATATATATGACAGGATTTTAATTTACATCTTTAAACATGAGACATTATTAATACCAAATTACTTATTCTTATCGATATCATAAACGTTTAAATGTAATCGATCTTGTTTGAGAACCTATAAGTTTATATTGAACGTGTTTTTTAACTTACCCACAGCTTCATATATAAGTTCTCCATATAAGCCAACTTCCTTACTATTACATGTTCTAGTTATAATAGTTAACCAAATATTTCCCTTATCTTTCCAAATTTGACTTGGGCATTGGTTTAAATATTTAATAAGAAATCGTAAGCCGATTGATCGAGTCTTAGTTTTGTAAAGGAGAGAAGTAATGGATTGTGCCTCCGACTCTGTGCTCTAAGGAAGAATTTCTTTTAGGAATGTTTTCATAAATTTGCTTGAACTTACTGCTCCGTGAAGATTTTGATCCGCAACATTAAGGTAGACATTTCGGTCTTCCTTTTTTGCGTGAACAATTGTTTTGAATATATCACCAGTTCGAAGCATTTCTTAGAACATGTGCGGACTAGAGATGCGAAATTAAAAAAATGTATATGGTAATATGGTTCTTAAAATCAATTGTTTTATAATCGACTATTCGATTTGGTAAGTCGATAAGATAGTTTGAAAAATATAGTTTAGTTCATGTAGCGTAAAACATTATTTTGAAAAGCATGCAAATATTCGATTACTTGTATCTACGTATTCGCAAATAACTACTATTACTACTATCCTAAAATATATTTATAAATAGCACAATCTGGTTAATGGTTAACATACATGTAAATTAGGGCTGCGCGAATTGGGGCGACCATATTCACGTATTTATTGTGGTAATTTTAGTGTCTTTATGTTACTGTCTCGTGACTCCCGTCAGCTGACATTTTATTTGAGTAAAAAATTCATAGGCTGTTTCAGTAAAATTTAACTAAAAGATATACAATGGCTTTGCACTCGGCAATTAAAGGAAAATTAATATCTGTCATAGGTGATGAGGTGAGCCCTTTATTGCGTACTTTAAATTTACAAAAGCGTATTTCCGTGTACGCCTTAGTTACAAAAAAAAGAATTTAGATAAAATCGATTTTGATAAGTTGGTTTAATACAATTAAAAATTATACATATCTTCTGACTTTTTTGAATGTGTATAAATAGACAAGTGCATATAATATTTACAAACGTTCCTTTTAGGACACCTGTGTCGGGTTTCTTCTTGGAGGAGTTGGAGAAATAAACAAAAATCGTCATCCCAACTTCATGGTGGTTGACAAAAGTAAGTTCATTGCCAATTTGCATTAATTTTTATGGTAAATTGCATTTTTTCATATTCAAAAATAAGGTCGGACCTTCAGTACTTAAATTCAGATTCTGATTATATTTTGGTCATATTTAGCATATTTAATGACAGCTAGTTTACATGGATGTCTATATATAGACATTTATACATCATTTTAATATATACATACAACATGCACGCTTAAACAGCGCCATAATTAATACCTATTGTGTTGTAACAGCCAGATTGATTCGCAATTCTCAAGTTAGTGTGCCCGCGTGTACATACTTGTTGAAACTTTTAGGCTTGAGAGGCAAACTACTTTGCGCTCGTACAGACTGCATTGTGCGCAATCAATGTACTTTATTATATTGATGAACAGGTATTAAAACTTATAGGTCGTACGTTTTCGTTGCTGAAGAAATCCTTAAAAATCACTGGCTTAATAAATTTTTGTTGTTTTCATAGCATGAAAAACCCTGTAAATATTTTCATTCTTAGTATGAAATATTATGGCAAATAAAATTAGCATCTGTGGTGAAACAAGTATCATGTAAAAGAATTAAATGCATTTTATATGGAACTTATGAATATTTTCAAACTCAGTAACCATAGCCAAAATTGCAGATGACTATCCTTGCCCATAAAATTAGGATAATATTAATGTGTATAAGTTGTTTTTCCAGAAATGTTACAAATACAGCTCACTTCGCGGTAATGCGCTATCTTGTTTAATATTTATATTTTTTCGGTTCATTTATAGATACTGCGGTCAGCGAAATTGAAGATTGCTTCAAGCGTTTCCTGAAGCGTGATGACATTGACATCATCTTAATAAATCAAACATATGCCGAACTCATTCGTCACGTCATTGATGCGCACACTTCTCCAGTACCAGCTGTTCTTGAAATCCCATCAAAAGATCATCCCTACGATGCCAGCAAGGATTCTATTTTACGACGTGCTCGTGTAAGCTTCATTTCAATTCTACATATCTTTCATTATTAATTTGTTTTTCTTATTGACAGGGCATGTTCAATCCCGAAGATTTGGTACGCTAAAGGGTTCACGTGTTACACTTTATTTCTTTAATGTTGTTCAATGTTTTGCAATACCTATAACAAAAACAAAAAATTTATGTATGTTTTGTTAGTTGTACTCATTCCAAATTGAATAAAAGCTTATCTAAGCAAGTTTAAAATGTATTATGTATATATATTATATATTAATATATATTATCGTTAACTGAATTCAACAAGTTTTTAATTTTTTCCTATTCCTTTTGCAATTTGTAATTAATTATACTTATATATATTCGAAATTCTGTATACCTTTATTAATAGTAGTATTTCAAATAAGAAACAAGACATCAGATGAGTTAATTAATGACTCCAGATCAAAGTTTAGCTTGAAATTTTACGGGACTACTGTCATTAGTGCTGTTTTGGTTAAGGATAGCCATTTAAAGTTTATATACGATTTATAGACATTTGACATCTGGCATTTGTCATAGAATGCAGAATGTTCGTATGGTTAGATGAGTTGTAATTACATTTTAATTGACCAATTTATTTTTAAATGGTTAATTACATTTCAAATATGTGAAAAGAAATTAGAGTAAAATTGTAATAGTCTTTAACTTATATGTTTTTATATCCTTAAAATAATTTCAAAAGATATTGTTATATCGAGATAATTTTCTAATCTTGGGAAGCAAAATACTTTGCTCTAAAGAAGGATAAGGAGTAATATAATTTCTAATACCATGTAAAGGAGGTTAAAAGGTAAGCATACTCAAGGACTAGCCAATAATATATAGGTTATCTTAAAGTACATCCAAATTAAGAATATATTTTAACATGGAAATTTATGTGAGTGTTCCCATGATTAGAAGAACGCTACTCGAAAGAAATGAAACAATATTTGGCATACATAATTGTATAAGTAATAAAGCTTTGTTTGAAAGAATATAATAATTTTGTTGAGAATGTTTGATTGTGCTAAATTATAGTTTGAGTGGTGCGGCTTATATGTTGTTACCTCACCCAAACAGCTTGCAATGAATGTGTTCAGGGATAAATGTTAATTGGCTGATTATGCTTCTGGAAAGAGAATCGGAATTATATTTCAACTGTAACTCAATAAAACTGTTCTGAATTAGATTTGGATTTGCTGCCTTTTTCCAGATGTTGCAGCTTCTTTTGTATACTGCTAAAATATTCTTTGCAGAGCTCTCTATACTATAGAGCTAATATTTTTATGAGTTTTGCAGTCTCCAGTGTTAAATAATCGACAGGGGAAGGTCATGTGTGCATGTATACTTACCTACATTTGTATACACAAATACATTTTTTCCAATACAATTGTTCCGATGATACTCATAAGACAACCACACCTAACCGAGTGCATGATCTTATGCTTTGTGTGTCAACAAGGTCATAAGGATGCCTTATAGGCTTCATAAAGATCAACTAAGTACCGAAGCTATTAAGTAACGCATTTTCCATAGAGTGACTCTCTAGGTATAAGCACAGCCACTATTAAATCTCAGCGTCTTACGTATGGGGACATAGAAGTACGTTAGATTTAGGATATCTTCTAATACCGTATTACCACGTCAAATTCATCAAGTGAAGGATGAGCTCCTTATTTAAGAATGGATTATCCGTTTTTTAGAGTTAATGTTGAAAACATTAGTTTGCGGCGTGTGTAAGTGTGAGTGAACATGTCTGTGTTTTGGGTTTACATGTGTAAGAGTACTCTTATTTGTATGTTAGTGTGAGACTTGGGATATTCCATGATAGGACAGGGAAAGGTGCTTTAACTCCGTTAGAGGACTCTTTCTATTCATTTTTCCTAAAGTGAAATATAGTAGAAAATTTGTGTGAAATGTCGTTGCAAAATTATCTTTTATTGGTAGACGAACAAAAAACAACAGGCTTTCATTCCTGTTGATTGGTCAAATTTAGCGAATATATTCAAGAATTTTGTCTCCTTTTATCTGCTGTTGAGTTAGTGCACGATTCGTGATAGCCACTTAATATTTGATCTCCATTTATTTATAACATTTTATTTTTCTTTATAGTTATGTGTTTATACTACATTTGTGAACGATTACTTTTTAATTCCCCTTTTCAAAGTGCTTTTGTAAGGCGTTAAGTTGAACAAAATAAAAGTATATAATTTTGCAAAGTATCTATATGTGGACTCTGACTTTATGCGCGGTTATGAAATCTTGAATATGCTTTACCGTTCTTAGCTTTATTTACCGCAATGCTGGTGTTGAATGTTTTTGGCTAGCGGCTTGAGCGATGGTAGCTCTATAAACGTTACTGGACCACATAAGGTCAGACTTCATACTTTATTTGCTTGAACGATTTTGTAAGAAATGGAGATTTATTGGATTATATTTATAATTATTGGTATAAATATATGTTAATTATAATGTTGCTTGATGTTAATTTTTAAGCATGCGCATGTATAAATTTGTAAACAGAAATATTTAAATTGTATGGAAATTAGTACTTTTATAATCACTGTCTGTTCATATTTCAAAAACTATAATTTGAATAATCTTCCCTTTCAATATAACTTTACTATTGTTCTACTTTGTGTGAAATCGGTGTTGTGTTTCCGAACTGTGAGTCGATGCGATGTTTTTATTATTGAATTTGATCTTAATTAATCTTTTTAGCTTTAGCACATAACGATTTTTCCTTTTCAAAGTGTTCGTTTCCGTCCTTGTAACTTTTACCGTGCTGCTTCGACATACGTTTGTATAATGTACAATATAAATCCATGTCTATTGCTGGCTGTTGGGGTTCACCTGCCCGTTAACAATTGGCAAAAAATATGGATGCGCCATAGCTTCACGAGCTGTAAGACGATCCACGTGATCATAGCGCAATAGTTTATCAAGAAAGTCTAATGCTTCCGGTGAAACCAGATGTTGATTATCAGAATGAACAAATCGTTCCCAACGCTTGCGGGAATGGCGTTGTAAAATATCGTGAAATCGCGGATCTAAATCGATGTTGTACTTATCAAGATACGCGTACAGTTCTTCGGTGCCCAGCACCTTGGCAATTCTAACAAGTTGATCATAGTTATCATGGCCATGGAAGAATGGCTCCTTGCGAAAGATCATTGACGCCAGCATGCATCCCAATGACCACATGTCCAGTGAATAATCATACATTTGATAATCGACAAGAAGTTCGGGTCCTTTGAAGTAACGCGAAGCCACTCTGACATTGTACTCCTGACCCGGATGATAAAATTCAGCAAGTCCCCAATCGATGAGGCGTAACTTTCGATTTTCATGATCTATCATTACATTATGAGGCTTAACATCGCGGTGCATTATGCCCATGCTGTGGCAATAATCGAGTGCTTTAAGTAACTCAAACAAATAATAGCGAATCTCATAGTCTGTTAATGTTTGATACAGTTGTTTAAAGTCTGTATTATTCACATGCTCGAAAATCAGTGCTGGGGTGCGGGACACTGGATCTTTGACAACGGCTAAAAGCGTTATGATGTTGGTGCCCCCACGCAAATTTTCCAAAATCTTAATTTCGCGCTTTATCTTCTTTTTTTTAACTGGCTTCAATATTTTTACAACACATTTCTCAGTTGTCGTTATGTTGATAGCCTCGAACACCTCAGAGTACTTGCCACGTCCCAACTTGCGAACCAATTGATAATCATCCTGATTTCCCCAGTCAACAACGTAATTCTCGTAATCCCAGTATTCATCAGGCTTGTGAGCGTTTACGTCTGTGTAGACGCGAGCGGCACTTGGTAGTGTCATCTCCGCCGCTGTATTGTTTCTTTGATCTTCTTCTTCTGAATATGCTTCAGTTGTGAGTTCTTCAGAAGACTCGGTTGTGTTTGGATGGGTCCACGCAGCAAGGTTTATGTTATAAAACTGACTGGAAAATTAAAACGATGCAAGTTAATGAAAATATCTAGTATAAATATATTCTTATAGAAAATAAGAAACATTAATATTTTCCCAAACATACCTGAGCTGAAGAGGTTGCTTTAACTGATATTGGTGCGGCCCCCTATGGGACCTACTGGAAGTTGCAATTGAAAGCCTTTGTGTTGTTGGGGGTATTTCGTTGCAGTTTGTACCAAAATTTTTAATAGGCAGTCGACGTAATAAGCAAGAGAGAGCCAATTGACGGTGGACGGCGTTCACTTTACTTCGAATGTTGCACTAATTTATATAATATAGAACGAAAATAAGTGTACAAAATGTGTATATGAGTGAATATTTTCTAAACAAATCAATTAACATGGTTACATATACAACTAAATACATACAATCATAAGCGTGATTCAATTTATAGATCGGTTAACGCACAAACGCACACTTTACATACAATTCCAATTATTTGCCAAAAATTTTAAATGTATGTACGTACATATGCATGCGTGTGTATATCTACATATGTATATGTATATGTGTTTGTGTGTAGGAGACCACTCTCCGGTACAATTAGCAATCCTTCTAATTTAAATAACTACTATGAATGGAAAGGTATAAATAAATGATATATTTACGCACTTCTGTTGCAGGTTGAAATGAAAAAGAAACCAAATTTCGCGGTGTTCACAGATTATACTCACAAAAAAAAAGAAACACAGACCAATTGACATTGAGAACGGAAAGGCCGCTATCAAACAGCAAAACACATTCGTATTGGTACAATAATAAAGCCAAAGATGATTAGTATTTGTGACTTTAAAATATAATACTCACATATTTTATGTCAGACAGCGTGGATGACGTGAAAAATTCATTATTTTAGTCGGTGAACCGATAACACTGCTTGTTCATAGAACTAGTTCGGCATTGTTTGCCGTAATATAGCTTCACTACTTAAATTTTTATGTTTACACGAGCTGTCGATAACATTATCTTGAAATAATAATTATAGTACGCAAAATGTGTTTTATTTTTCCATGTGCTTATGCACATCTATTGTTGGAGGTAGATAAACTGAATATAAAAGAAAAATATCATTTTTAGCTTTAAGCCGTTAATGCAAAATATAGGAAAACTCACATTCCTAGAAGTTAGCCATAATTTTATGATTCTTTTTTATTCGATAACTTTCCACACGCCCATGCACGCGACATCTAAAAACTAAATTGTCTACAAAGAAAGATCGAGCGAAAACATAATGCCTTTCATATAAAAATTTACAGACACTAAAACGGAATATTCACTTTTTTAAAAAGAACCACTTTTAAATGTGAGCGTTAACATATGCAAAAATGCTTAGCATAACGTGTTCCATGCCATTTTGTATGTATTGCATATCATACTGAATTACCTTAAAATGTATAAATGTGTGTTACGATATACAGAAATGAAGAAGAACTGGTCGACGCATTAGAGTATACGGATTGTATTGCGTATATGGGCGCGGAGCCTGTAAGAGCTAATGAGGCTTACAAGTACGTAGGTCCTGCTATATAAGTATACCACTCCATCTTTAGATATTTGGCCACATCTTGCACGCTGCTCATTCCGATTATCTACTGCATTCCGATTAACAAAAAAAACTAAAGCGATTTAATATGTGTAAAAAAAAGAGTTGGTCGGATCGGAGACTAGGTTAATTCGATGTCTTGCACTCAGATCGTGTGTATGTGCGCCGATAACATATGCTCTTTGGCGACTGATAATGTGGCTGATGATGTATGTAGACATTTTGGTTCCTAGACAGAAAGGTGAATGTGAACATATACACAGAGATTCCAGCACACGTTATATTTGCATTCTAGAAACAAATAAGTGCACATAAGACAACTTGCTTGTTGTAAGTGCAATCGCCACTTTTCGGGTTACCAGAAAAAATTATATTATTTACTTAAAAACTCCTCCCTTATATGATAGTCATCAGACCAGTTGGGGCTTTTCAATTAAAATTAAGCCAAAGTTGCTTAGTTTGATAGTTACAAGTGTCAACAATGTTAATATCTTTTAAGAATAAATAGCTAAAAAGGATCTCATAAATTAAAATTATTTACCCTAAATGGAAAAACTGTATTAACAAACTAAATTTGATCCTTTTAGTATACTTTACTTGAACTCCGTAACAAAAGCTTATAAATATATTATATATAAATAAACGAAAAGAATATAATTATTTAAGTCAAGGGAGATTCGTTTTGCACCTGCGCATAAAGCATATTTAAAATGAATTGTAACCGGGTAAAACAAAGAATAGTATTTAATTAAAAAGAATGCTAAACAAATGGTACATAATAAAGTTAATATTTAACAATATTGTGCTCTAGCTTTTCTGTATACTTAATTTTTTATATATAAATCGAATATTATTTAGAAATTTAAACTAAATTACTACCACATTTTAAAAATTGTATTTAGCTGACTGTTTATCAAGCTAAATTCTATATTTGTTATATGTATTTTGTTTTAGTATAAAATTAAATTAAAATATTTAACAAAATATATTTTGAAAATAAAAAAATGTTTTTATTTGTCTTGGTCTCTCTCGGTAGTAAACAGCTGTTTTAGGGGTTGGTTTCGATTCGCTCAATGGACCAAGAGAGAAAATCAAGATGTTTGATTAACTTCATCTGTCACACAGTTCTCTGAGATTATTCATTCAGCTTGGTTATCTATCTACTTATTACGGGTCAATTGTGTTTACAATAATATTTAATCGTTTTTTTACACTTGTTATATAAAAATGTTGACATAAAATATTCATTGATTTTAAAGAAAGGCAAAGGATTTAAGGACACAAACATTTCCTGTATGAAAATACTTCGAAATACATCTACAAAAAGTGTGAGTGTAATATATATATAAATAATATATATATATATTATATATATAATTATATATATAATATATATAATACAATAAAAAATATAAATATATACAGATATATTTATATATATAATTGAAAATACAAAAATGAATATTATGTACATATTGATTAAATTTCCACCTGACATACATATGTATATAATAATTGTAATTCAAATTGTATTTATACACGCCCATTGAGTCAATACAACTATATATAAATATGTCGGCAGGTATTACTAAAACGGACATCTTTACAAACGTAGATAAATATATGATAAAACTTTTTTCGACCGGTTTTCATGAGTATATCCTGTACCCATAACATACATAAGCGAAAGTGCTCCAGTTCTGATTAGACAATTTGCAAAACCCAACTTTGGGCACAAGCTGTTTGCGAAATGTGCCAGTTTACAAGAGGCGAAGCCATTCATCAAACAATTATACACACAAACACAACTACATGTGCTTTCACTTGCACAGAAGTGCACGCTCACGCAGTTCATTGCCAAAAGAATTAGATTTCTGCTTGTATACAATTTTTGGGGTAAATGATGACGTTTTTGATTTAAGGTTGTCATACTTTAGATATATTTTAGCTAATCTAAAGAACATTGAGTGAGATATACTCAAATAACTACTATCAATTTTTATCGATTTATGGGAAGGGGAAAAGTTATCGATCATTTGAACTACACTTGAATGGTGCATGACATATGTCATTTCAAGTCTTTTATAGATTGCGGAATTGACATTTTCAAGGACTCCAGACAGACAGACAGACATATGCATTCGCCGGTTGCTCCTGGTCAAGAATTTAATGTATGAAAAACAGGCCCGTTATGCATATATTAACAATTAAATTCACATTTCCATTGGGTTTTTAGTAATAGATAGAGAGACATCATAAAGATGAGCTTCAAAACTTCCAATTACACTCTTTCAAGCACGGCCTGTATCATATACTAACTCGAACTCTAACACGAACTCAAATTACGTAAATATAAATGTTGTATATTAAGTGTTAACGTATTCATAAATGTTCTAAATATTATAGGCAATAAAAATGTTATAAAGTAAAGCAATAAACAAACATATTTATTTAAATGTAATCATAAAAAGTAAAACTATAACTCTGAATCGCGGTGAATCGAAATAAAAGAAACGCTTAGCAATGAAGCTAACGTCTCAAGAAAGCATTAAAGCTTGGATTCTATCAGCTCTGATGGTACACGGAGCAGTTGCAGGCAATCCGGATGCTAAACGCCTTTACGATGATCTTCTTAGTAACTACAACAAACTGGTACGCCCAGTTGTTAATACTACAGATGTCCTCAAAGTTTGTATAAAACTGAAGCTCTCACAGCTGATAGATGTTGTAAGTATTATATTTAAACATCACATACTTGAATAATTTGAAATCTAGAATACCTGGAAACGAATTTGAAATAAGCCGATGTCTATTTCTACTCTATGTCTTAGCTCCACACGTATGGAGTGAACAATTCCCTTACGTGGATATGGGACAGTTTTAAGGTTCTGGTATTTAGCATAGTTTCTCTGTCGATGCCATGATTAGGATTAAATCAATAAGTAAACTATCTAAATTAGTCGCATATAAATTACATTACAAAGGCTCTGAGGATGACTGGTATACATCCCACACATGCAATTTCTTTATAAACAGGGCATTAGTTACAGAGACTATAGAAGAGGGATCGAAGTTAAACATTTCTTGAATTTAATCATTAGGGAAAAGCGAAAGTCGAGCCACAAAGATTTTTGATCTGCCGTACCAACAGTGCAACTAAGGTAGTGGGGTATTACCTTTAGGGACGGATCCCATGTAACAATTAGCTGTGTTTTACCAGACTAACTTGGGGAATGACAAATATTTACATCTGAAGGGTTACCCCTTTGATGCTGTCAGTACACAACTCCCGCTTAAGAAGCTCTATGAAATCACGGATTTTTATCTGAGCGACACTGTCGGCTTTAGGTCGGAACTCATGTTCTCTCAGGGGCGAATTGCTTGCCTATCTGTATATATGTTATATATTTAATTTAAGTGTTTATTAATAAAATATTTTTCCTTTTTTAGAATCTTAAAAACCAGATCATGACTACAAATCTTTGGGTGGAGCAGGTAAGAACATAAAAACTCTTTTTATCTTATTTATGTACGCATAAGACCGCAAATTGATATGGAAAGAGAAAGTACAGGAGAGATCTGCGACATGCTTTTGTCACACTTACCTGTTGGCTGTCAGGTCTTCTGATCGCTTAGCAAGAGCACCTCGGCATGATGATTAGTGTATCTTTATAATTATTCAGAAATCAATTATGATTGTGAACTAAGTGTATGGAGCTTGTAACAATACAATGATTTTTTTTTCAGTCATGGTACGACTACAAATTAAGGTGGGAGCCCAAGGAATATGGGGGAGTCCATATGCTTCACGTTCCATCCGATCACATTTGGAGACCAGATATTGTACTTTATAATAAGTAAGTAACAAAATAGCAATTGATCTGCTTTATAATTCAATGGCTGTAATATATATTCATATTCATTTATATATATATATGTATACATATATATATATATTTTATGTATAGGAATAGTACAAGAACATATTAAATAGCTTTAGTGTACGCTGTATATTACTTTCGACTTAAGTCGCAGCGTCAAGCAGCACAATTAAATGAAATATGTTTTAACCCAATATATATCGGAATAATCGAAATATACAATTTTCTAACTTTGTTTAAAAAAATTATCGTTTGGAGTGTCGATGTTTAAAAACCCTTGCAGGAGTACCATAACTAACTTTTTGCGAGAGTCGTCCGATGTTTTGTCAATGCATTTCTGTAACGGTTAGATACCACAAACATAACGTCTTTGAGTATCAAGAAATATTTTTGCCTGTTAAACTAAATTTGATTTTAATTGTCTTTGATTTGTTCTCTATGTTCCCTGTCTGTTCTCAAATGTCCTTAGATCACATCACCACTTCATCAAACTGATTATAATATATATAAATTATAAATATATATATATATATATATATATATATATATATATATATATATATATATAGAAATAATAGATGTTACAGTCGTTCCATTATACATATGAGCTTTTTGACTTAGAGATCCCAAGTACACAAAAAAAAAACTGTAGCGCAGATAAATTTCAGTGTGTGTTTCAGTCTGTGAAAACTAATCTCACAGTTTTATGCTTGATATGAGCAACATAGAAATAAGTTTTATTTAAATTAAATTTCATTGTACGTTATACATATGTCTAAGTTTCCCAAGTAACGATACATCTGCACGGGCTCTTTCTTCGACACACTGCGATTAGGTGTTGTTTCCTGGTTTTCCCACATTTTCTGATTAAGATTCCACAGAATAATTTTCCCACATAACATATTTAAAAACTCACAAAATCGTTATAGACAAGAGAAAATATTTTAATACCAATTTGAATATGAAACCGCGTTATATCAGCTTTTTTATGAGTTCTAAGTCCATTGAAATGTATATTCAAAGCGTATTATTTTTGCCATAAAGTGTATGTGTTGTTGGTCATGATTGATTTATTCCTGCGCGTAGGTCTGTCCACCTCTCTATACGCAAAACGTGTTCATCTGGCAGTATATAAAAGCTAAAGATTCATTTTGTATTCTGTGGTTAACGTAGGCAAAAATGGTTTATTCATCGTCAGTCAGGCCGTCATTTTGATCGTTGCTTACCGACTAAAAAACGTTCCCTTTCTACTTCCTACATTAGAATGATGGGTATAATGTTACCCATCACCATAAACATAGCTTACTTTTTCAGACAAGCAACCTTGGAAAACCATTTTTACTGTCAATATATTTCATATGATTACTGTTAAGTCTAATACGCGAAAAAAGTCTAAATGAGTTAGCAACCAAAACTATCGATGGTGTGGGACTACCGCCGACAATCGAAAACGTATTTATCGTTCAGCTGCTGGAACGTATTTTAAGAGTACGACTGCAGAAAATAAAATATTTTAAAAACAATTCTTTGTACATGAGTTATGTATAAATTAACTTTAAGTTAAGTTAAAGAATGCTATTACCAGTATAGCGTATCGCTGTATAATCGTTTTTTTTTTCATCATAAAAATAGTAAGAACTTTATGATCTATAGACGTATTATAGGAGTATTAAATTAGAAGATATTATTCATGAACAGCACTTAATAGCAATCTTTGAAATAATTAGTTTCAACTTGGTTTCATCAGTTTCTTTAATTCCAGTTAATAAATATGATCTATAGATTTTATTGAAATTAATTGTAATATATGAATAAATATATATGAATAAACCATATGCATTCGTTAAAGCCATACGCGGAAGCTGTGTTTATTTTTCCATAAATGTTTTAAATGGGAATTCCATTTATAAAAATTCCTGTTTTACGATTCTTCGTCTAAGCTATTTTGCAAAAACCATTCAATTTGAAATTTGTTTGTTGGCCATTATTGCCCGGTAAAGATAAAGTTTTGTATGGGAAACTATTGCAGTTCAGTGATTGCTATGTCTACTTGGTTCTTACTACTGATCATAAACACATGCACAAATATTTCTCCGGGTTGAAGAAACTCGGCAGCTAATTACATATATTATGGGACAATTTCAAGTGCAAATACAATTGCATAAAAAATAGTTATCGATTAAATATGGTAAACATGAAATTTGTATTGATTTGCGAATTCGGCATGCTTAGAGGCGTAACCCAAAAGGTCTATAGCGTAATTTAAGACATAATATATAAACATACTCTAAACTTTTTAAGCATAGCAAATACCTAATCAAATAACTAATAAGTATAAAATGGAATACAATATTAAATAAAAAAATAATAATAAAATCCCTTCGCGAATATTCAAGTTAATCGTCCAGCTGAACTATCGAACAATTTTCAAATGAATAAACATTTAAAAAACTGTATTTTATTATTATTTATGAATGACTATTGAAAAAAATAATGATATTGTGTAGTGCCGATGGTAACTTCGAAGTGACTCTTGCAACAAAAGCTACAATTTACTCTGAAGGATTAGTTGAATGGAAACCACCAGCAATATACAAGTCATCCTGTGAGATAGACGTAGAATATTTCCCATTCGATGAACAGACATGTGTTCTAAAGTTTGGCAGTTGGACTTATGATGGGTTCAAGGTAGGTTTGTCTAAAGTCACGCACGATCCATAAATCTGCTCTTCCTTTTAATTTTCCAATCACAAAAGTTCACGTTTACTATATAATTATCATTTGAGTTTCACATATAAGTCGTTGCCAACCAAATTAGCATTTATCGCATCTGAATAAATAAGCACAAGAAACCCTTAAATAACACGGTATACGTATTTTGATTTGAAGACTTTTCCGACTACGCAAGAATTCGTTGGCAGTGATTGAATGAAGCCATTAAAACTTTAATCGTAAAAATAATATTTCGTTTTTAGATAATATAATATTTATATTATTGTAATCTAAATAGTTATTTAAAACTTGGATTGTAGACACAACTGGATTTCTTTAAATAATTAATTTATTTATTTATTTCTTAAGATAAAATACCTGTGTTATTCAAGGGTATACTACTAATTAACATCTACACTTATATACAATACCTAAACTGATTAGCAACTAAACATAAATAATCATATTTTGTGCGTACAAAACTCAGTATTGTACAAATTTCTAATAATAAATGTTAAGACTGTTTTTTTATTTCAAATTTTCTCATTTTGTTCTCCAAAGAATTAACTTATTATTGATGCTTTTTTAATTAAGTGTATGAAATCAGTGAATATCTTCGGGGCTCCGAAGACCTCATACTCTTGCACCATATTTTATTGGGTGATTAAGGTATTGATTTCTATAAGCTACATAACGGAGCGTAATATCTATTGTTTGCCTGCTAAAGCAACTCTCACTGATAGTTTTTCTAATTTTTTTAATATTAGTCCAAATCGATGAGTCTGGTCAAAAAAATGTATTATAATCAATATTGATCACATATATAGCTTAGTATAATAATAGACTATTTTGACCAGAGAGAGAGAGAGACTGAAAAGTTGATCCTCTAGTGAATAACTAATACTCCTTAAATACATTTCGTATGAAAGCTGCAAGAGTATAGCCATATTCATATCAATCATTTGATTATTTCAAAAGTATATTTTATAGTTGCAATGCATTATTTTGTATATAATTTTAATGTCTGTATTTTATTACATTATTATATTCATATAATTAAATTTGTAATTTTTTAATGTAGACTTGATAAATTTTTGATTTCTTATGCATATTTGAAGTTTGTATCAGTTTTGTTACGTTTAAATAATATAAAAGCCATAAATAAATGAACAAACCCTAACTCTCTAACTCTTTAAAAATGACGTTCTTCTAAGGTGCAAATAAGTGCAACACTTACATAATGTCCTTAATTTGTATTACACTATTTTTTGGATTTCTGCAATCATTTACAGATCCGGGAAAGCTCATAATGAGATTGTTATTATCTAAGAGTGATATATGCAAATTGTTATTTATGTACATAAGTATTAATTAAAAATAAAATTGTGTTTACTATCTCCAATATCCTACTGTTCTGAATGATCTAAACCTTTCGCCTCTACACTAATTTAATTTTAAGTATTTAGATAAGACATATATGTATAAAGTCTAATTTATCTGGTATTTTAATTTGAGGGGAAGCAAACGTGTATATTTAATATTCCATAGTTATATTATACGTTATTTTACAATAATTAATCTTGCAGAAACTCTTTTGAATAGTACTATCCCAAAGATATATCTATAAAGTCTAAGTAAAATCAGTTATTCTTGTATTGGACTCTAAACAACTGAAATCTATTAGATGTACAGAAATGTATAAGAAATGTACATTGACCCTTTATTTATCTCTATTCTCGGCTTTGTTCAGAAGGCTTAAGCAATGTTCTTTTAGTTTTATGCAATGTCTGTTTCACTCACCCTCGACGGAATCGTCTTATGACTCAAGTATTTATAAGTGATATTTCATTTCATTTTAAAAATATTCATAAATTTCCCAAGGAAACTGCTAGGATTCTGTATTTTATAAAGTTTAATTATGAGAGGAATCTAGAATTAAATTCCAAAGGCAACAGAGTACGGGTTAAATTGTCCCCTTTAGGTTTTAAAAATATTCTAAATGTAAAATGTCTGGCAAATTCGGAGTCCTTTTATATCAAAACAATTACAAAACCTGGAAGCAGATATAAAGCTTTTAGATTGAAAGGACATTGTCTGTTCTCTGAGTCGCACTTATGCTTCTGCTTCGGCAAGTTTCTTTGAACGTATGATATATGTAGGGATTTGGAGAGAAGCAGTTCATATTTCAGATAATATGGTATATTTGGAATAAAACTTGTCGCCTTGAATGTACCCGAAAAATAGAATTTGTTTGAGTTTGGAGTTTAAGATTTGTATTTAGCCTTTAGTCTGTCCCAAATTTGATGTGTAATTTTGAATAAGGGCCAATTCAAATGTCCATTCCTTTTATAGAGTTGCCTAGCTAATAGTCGAATTGACAATTTTTACTTCATTTGAAAATAACGTGTGTTTGCCCTGTGAACAGAGTATTGCGCAGTCGGTTTGCCGACTGCCTCGTGACTACCTGCTAAGTATATGTACTCTAATTACACAAAAACGTACAGACATCTATCTACCTATTAACAGCCAGTCTAACTTGAAAAACGATTAATTGGTAACAGGAGCTGTGCTAAAAATATATATCTTTCAGTGCTGATGGTCATTATGAAGTGACACTTATGACAAAAGCAATAGTCTATAGTAATGGATTGGTGATTTGGCAACCACCTGCCGTCTATAAATCGTCTTGTTCAATCGATGTTGAATATTTTCCATATGACGTGCAGACGTGCATCTTAAAATTAGGAAGTTGGACCTATGATGGTTTTAAGGTGCTAATCAAATCTTTTTAAATCAGAATCATTTGATACATTTTTTGTTATGTTACATCACTTATATTGTACGTCAATATGTAATCACAACTAAGCTTAAAGGCATATACTTAAATATGTAATAGTTATTGAATTGGAATGACATAAAGTACGTATGATTTTCGGTTCTTATATAAATTGGACAATGCATTTCAAATAAAAGCATATAACTTTAAAGTTTTACATTTCCGACGTAGCATATTGGTGTTTTAGTGTACGCGCCAAAAAGTAAGCATCAATTGATAATTGTGCGGAAAGTATTTTAATTACTAGTTCCAATTGAATATTCAATGATATTGAGCATGTTTTGTGTGTACTTGTAAGCGTACATCTACCGAAAACATATGTATATTAACTAACGCATGTATTTGGAAAGCATAAGTGTATTGAGAAATGTGTATTACTCAACTATAGAATTTCTGTTTTCTCTTTTCTGTTTCTGTTATGCGAAAACAGAATTTAATGTGTTTCTTTACTCGGAGACTTGTTGACTGGAACTTATCTAGCATTCTAGATGTATGTTTTGATTTTCTGTTCATTTGAGAACTAAAGTTGCATCCCTTTAAAAACAGTTTAAATATGAGATATAATAATAGCTTGTGGTTGTTGCTCTGTTGATATCCCGTTTTATTCTCGAATAATCCATTGCTGATGACCTGAATACTCTGTTTAGTTTACGCATCTATAGCAAGCACACGATTGGAAGTTAAATTCAGAATTGCTTGCCCGTAGACATTTCATTATGCATGTTGTTTTTAAATTTATACAAATCTGCATGTTCTTCTATGTCAACCAATGAACTCCTACGATTTACTCATTCCTGTAGCTTGCCACAAAATATGCTTGATTTTTACATTTAACTGTTTTGTCTTTATTGATTATTGTTCAAAATAAAATTCTTTCTTATCAAATAAGGTAGACAATCCTTTGCCTATTGACTTTTTATCGGTCGATCAAATCATTAAGATGAACATTGAACTCCTCGAATGAGCAACTCATCAATTACTTTGATATAAGATTTCTATGACTTTTCCCTTATCAAAAACCATTCACTCTGAATCTGCTATCCAGCAGAACTTATCTCTCTCGTATTTCTCAAACGTTGCTATTTGCTTTTTCTTTGATAACAACAACAACACGACTAAGATATACCTTTCGTATATATATCAACCTTGTGAAGAAAGTTATTTAATTCAAGGTTAATTGCATGAATGTAATCTAGGCTTTTGCCGGCTGATGTAGTCGAAAGATCTATTCCAATTGCATGCTTTGCTATGTAGATTAAGGGCAATTAGGGTCAATTGGTTAAAGCAAAGCATTCCTTCAATTTCAATTTAGCTGAGAAATATTATCGTAGAGAGGCTTTATATGTATATATACGGCATTGTTGAACCAATGATTTTATGGCTATCAAATCATGCGAAATAGATTTTTCACATTAATTATATCAAAGGATTTGGGTAAATTATAATTGCGGGGACAGACTTCCCTTTGATTAAGGTCGCAAATATAAAAAATTTGAATAATGTATATGTTGTTATAGTTGTTATATGCTTGTTATAGTTACTTGAATTCGAATACGTTTGCTTGAGTATGTACATGTTCGAACTAGTATTAACTATGTGAACTATTAATACATTGCATGTAATACATATTTAATTCTTTTAGCTACTTTGTCTTATTTACAAATTACTAAGATTAATGAAAAACAATAAAAATCAAAAGTGCTTGCTCTTATATGTGTATGTGTATGTGTATGTCGTCAAATGGAATGCTATATGAAAACAATCATTTATTATATAGTTAGTTGCAGAGTTTATAATTTCACATGCTAAAAGGAACATAAATAATTGTTGTTTCTTAAGTGAGTAATAACTGCAACATTTAAAGTCTACATTATTTATCTGTCATGTTGAAACGCTTGTAACTTGAATGTTTTGCATTTAAATAAGTCTCCGGTTTTTTTTACTGAATTTATGTTACTGCACTAAATTGTTTCTATTTCATTCAAATGCATCAGCGTCTCTTTTAATAACAATATTTCATTGAATATTCAAGAGATACCTATTGAGTATTCAAGCAAATGCCGTATTGCTTTTTTGGCATTTATTAATATAATTTCCCATCTTTAGTTTTATTTTCTTTTAATTTCTCGAATAAAAAATGTTTTAAATTGGTTTTTAAAGTTTTATTTAGGTTAGTTGATTTAAAAAGTAATGAATCTATTTGTTAGTTGTAAACAGTTTTTGAAAATGTGTGATATATCTATCTGGAAAAAGTTTAATATATATATATATATATATATATATATATATATATATATATATATATATATATATATATATATATATATATATATATATATATATATATATATATATATATATATATATATATATATATATATATATATATATATAATAAACATCAACGGAATATAACCCTCTAACAGTGAACGATTGTCTAAGAAGCAATGTAAGGAATCACCGAGTTCTAACATCAGCTAACATTACTGTTAAATTTATATTCGAGCAACTTTGGTTACCTTTATTTTATTAAAGTTCGTATAAAACGCTAATATTGAAGAGTCTTTTGTACTTAATGTCTTTAATGTAAAAAAAAAAAACAACAAATCGAATTAAATCAAATATCTCTATTTGCTCCATTAATGGTTATCTTAACCCACTGTTCAACTTTAAGGATGTACAGGTCGCCTTTGACCTACATAACCAGAGATTTATATTTGTGGACCGTCATTAGGTATTTCGCAGTTAACTGCGTTCGACTGAAACGTTCTAGCTTGTTATTAAGCTTTGAATGAATATCGATTTCTTAATCTCTTCCAGTAGACTTATTTCACAAGAAAGGCTTACTATGCGTATGCTTGATTTAACTATTTCGTTTCATTCACTCTGGCTCCAGCGTCACATTAAGCAATTTTCCTAGTATTAGTCTAAATAAGTATCTAAATCATGAGTACCAAGTGCTTATGCGAAAAACTGAAAAGAGCTTTAATAATTTGATTGTGAAAATAATAATGTATAATTATCTATTGAGGAAAGGGAAATCAATATGCTCAAGCCTTAAAAATGGGGATGGGTAAAGATTAAAGAATTTTAGTCAACGTATTTTTTGTTTTTGTTTTATTTTTTAAACTTTTTAAGTATAATTCAAATTTAAATATAATTTAATTTAATTTTTTTGTTGCAAAAATTGTATTTGAATTTCGTAAGCTGTAATGTAATACATAATCGGAAACGGCATAATACATTTATTAATTTATAAAATTAGGTGTTATATTATTAGTTATGATGCAGAGTATAATTTAAACATTTTTTACTTTGAAACTCTTATTATGCAACTGAAATAAAGAATTTAATTTTGTTTTTTTTTCTCAATATTTTTCTAAATTGTTTTTGATATTGGTCTTTTTGTGATCGCAAGTTGATGAGGCTGCCATCATATGGAAAATGTTTGAAATCTGTACAATTGGCGAAGTCTTGAAAGTAATTACCTAAATATCAACTTCTCTTTGTTGCTAGGTACTAAGACAGAAAAATCCATCGTTTGGACTCCATTTGTTAGATAAATCAGAATAATCTGTCTGGCATATGTGGCTTTTATTGTGTATTATTATGTTGTGCTTGTTTCAAAGCAGGGCGACAATAAATATAAATATTTCTACTTTTCACTTCGTATTATTTCTGTCTTTTTAGAGAGCATATTGAACTTTGTTTTAAGTTCATTTCCTGCGGTTCTCTTTTTCTTTCTGTTTTACTATTTGGCTATATCTTATTACCCTGTCAAGTGGAATTTGGTTGTCTGCATTTATGTGGCATTAAAAAGGAAAAAAGTAAACATTTATTTGATAACCTAGTAAGTATTGTGATACGAATGCAAAATTATATTTTATGTCGTCTGTGTGTGTGAAGGTTATTATTTTGATCTTTACTCATCAATATAGCTTAGTTGGCTCTTCTTCTTATAGCCACAGTATTAGATCTGGTTCGTGGATTTGTCTTGTAGATAATGATATAGCCAAGAGCAGTCTGTAATGAAACTATTTTTATGTTTCTTACTCAACAATAGCAATAATAAAGCCCTTGTACCAGATGTAATTCTTAATCATAACGCTAGTTTGACGATTTATACATGATAATTTTATATCCTTTGTCTGCGCTATCCATGAGGTACTCTATATAGACAGTACTTTGTTTACTTGACTATGACCCGATCTGTTTTCTCCTTAAAGTTGCTTAACTAAAAAATAATAATAAATAAGGAGTTTCGTATAGGAAGGACGAAGAAGCTGCTTACCGTGCACTCTTAAGTAGAAGATATTTTATTGCAGCTTTGCTTCTGTGGGTTGATTATTCATAATTATATAGTTAATACTTTAAACCACTTGTTTAATATTTAATATGGTTTCAAACTCTTCATTTTTGTCTATTCATTTCAAAAAATACGTATCACCTTTATTTTAAAATTACGAAATACATACTTCACTATAATATAAGTGCTCCATATGGACACACGATGTTTAAGCCTTGTTGTGTTTCAAAAACCTGGTTCGCGCTCACCTCACGAGCTAATAGCCAAATAAAGACTTCAGGTAATCTATTATAATTAAATTTATTTCCATATTTTACTCTGCTCACGTCAAGAAAATTGTATACTTGATATTTGCTGTGTCCGTTTTGTTCTCTGTTATTTTAAGCTTGAGACTTGCATAGGTCAATAACAAGAACAACGAAGAAGCTATAATTTGTTATAATTTTTTAATCTATTGCTGACTGTGATCAGAGTATTGCATAGTCGGTTGCATCCGACTATAAATTGCATTGTAACCAATTTCTTACGGATTTTCACATCTTAAGCCGATTTCAGAGGAAGTGGAAATACCGCTTTAACATTTAAAAAACATTTTTTTCAGGTACACTTAGGATTTATGATGAGTTTCCATGCCTAATCAGCAATGTCTGAAGAGTCTTTTTAAGTAAAACTTAAGACAATAACTTAATTTGTTAAACGAAAAAAAAAACAATTTTAAAATTAAGATATACCTAGAAATTTTAAGAATATTCAAAGATGTACACATGAATAAAGAAATATGCAAAGAGCGGAACTACACATTGCAGGACTTTCAAATCTTATACTACATCATATATATGCATGAATTTCGACGCATGCTGAGACTGTTTCCATTTTTTGAGTTATTTGGATCATTTGTATTAAGAGTCTTAAGTGTACCAGATATAACGAATATTATTCATGAAGTTTTCTACGTCATTATCCGAAACATATTTATCATTTATACAATGTAAAATAAATACCATAAATAGGAATAACGAAATGCATGTGTGTCTTTTGAGATGTGTAATATTGACTCGAGTTGCATCCCCGACTTCCTTGTGTTTGTCTTAATGAATTAGAAAGATATAACGAAGACTTTTTTGTTAAATAAAGCCGTTAAGTTTGATTTAGTAATTTTAGTTAAAATTAATCGCATGATATTGGTTTAGAAGCTAATTTTAATTATAGTCGAACTAAATACAAGAATATTCCTTATTGGTCGTCAGTTTCCGTTTAATATCCCTATAACTCATAAACATACAATTATACATCCTAAAAGAGTGGTACACAAGTCCTTGATAAAGTTACTTTCAAATCTACAAGAAACCCCGATATTATACTTATAATACCGACACAATTCGTTGCTGCTATCTGCTATCGATGGGTTGTGCACCGCTGAACTGCATTTCAAATATGTCGCATATAACTGTATTTCTGTTTTACGTCTTCGTATACGGCTATTGAAACAAATATTTTATTTTGATCTCCAGGTGGACTTGAGGCACATGGATGAGCAACAAGGCAGCAATATTGTTGACGTGGGTGTGGATCTATCGGAGTTCTACATGTCTGTCGAATGGGACATTTTAGAAGTTCCGGCAGTTCGGTAAGTTATCAAATAATTTATTGTAAGTATATAAGTATATAATTTATAGTAAGTATATTTACGAAGCTAAAGTTAGCTAAGTTTGTCGAACTCAATGGGCAAACTGCACAAAACCAAAGAAACAAAAAGTGATCTATATCCTCAATGAGGACGAAGACAAAACAAAGAATTTGGACGATTAAAAATACACTAAAATCATTATTGATGACATGATTATTTAATCTGTAGCTTATATTCTATATAAAGACATCATCTCTAATCGTAATATGTGTAAACAGATGAATAAACAGGCGGGCGGGATGAATTGGATGCGGAAGTGAAAGTTTTATAATTAGATTTAACATATTTCAATGCATTAATAAATATAAAAATTTAATTTATTTTGTATCTTATTTGATTAGGAATGAAAAGTTTTATACGTGTTGCGATGAGCCGTACTTGGATATAACGTTTAACATTACCATGCGAAGAAAGACTCTTTTTTACACTGTAAACATAATAATACCATGCATGGGTATATCGTTTTTAACGGTACTGACTTTCTACTTGCCTTCTGATAGTGGAGAAAAGGTACGTAAACAAGCTTATTATTAATATATCCAAAATATATTTAATACAAAATACAAAATTTATAAATATATTTTTTTATTATTTAATTTAATCAATTTTCAATTAAGTTTTTAATTTTATTTTCTGGGCTTTATATGATGGGATCACAATGTTAAATTATAGTTTAGTAGTTTCCAGCTAATCCCAAATTGATTTAATGACAGTCCACAGGCTTAAGATATTGAGATATATACACTTTTTCTACAATTTTCCTTACTCGTTTCGATTTCAATACAATCCTTCAAATCAGGTTCTTTTTATTAAAATGTATTTTGATTTGTTTGCTAAATACCATTAAAAATAATTGTATGTTTAAATTTTAAAATTCTTAAATTTTAGGTCACGTTGTCCATCTCGATCCTTATTAGTCTTCACGTGTTCTTTCTCTTGGTCGTGGAAATAATTCCACCAACATCGTTGGTTGTACCTTTGCTGGGCAAATATCTGATATTTGCCATGATATTGGTTTCCATAAGGTAAACAATTCAGTTCATAAAGATAGAAAATAACATTAAATTTGGCATATTTATTTAGTATTTGTGTGACAGTTGTCGTTCTGAACGTACATTTTCGATCTCCGCAAACACACAGAATGGCACCGTGGGTGAAACGTCTGTTCATTAACTTTTTGCCCAAGTTTCTCTTCATAAAAAGACCCACGTATAACTTTGAAACAAGGTAAGCAATTGTAAATATCATTGCCAGTTACCCTTAAATATGTGTATTTAAATAACCAAATGATGAAATATTTGTAAACTTTAAATAATTCAATAACTAAAGCGTTATCTTAAACATTTAACTTTTGAAATATAATGATTTGTTAAAAATTTTCAGCAAATTGCTTTTGAAGGACGCTCACGCATGCTTTTACCCGTATTACTCTTCGACTAATATTGATCGCCTAGTGAATTCGGGCTATAGCCACACAGCCTCCAAGGAAGAATTAACAACACAGAGGTAATTTAGAGTCGATGCTACTGAAAATAAATAAATAAATTATAAATAAAATTGGTTTTAAAATAGTAATCTTTCTTGAAACATCACTTGTGAAAGAAGGGACATTTAGTTAAAATCAGATACAATTGAATATTCTAGTCAAACTAAAACATTTTTCAGTTTTCTGAATCAAAACTTGCTTGATAAAAAATTAATGGTTTTATTATTAATCTGTTTATATATAATTAATTAATCTGTTATATATTTTAATTTGAAATGTATAGTTTAACCAGCACGGGACCTTTTGGAGGAAGCTGCCAAGTTCATGGACCATTGCCACAACTTACGCACTCGAGCTCAGATGATTTAACTGCCGTCCCTGATTTAGATACTGGAAATTCTGGAATTAAAAGTCCAATATTGAACAATCCAGCCTTTTCTCACTCCAAATGCCCACCTCGAGTGCATCGTAGTTGTTTTTGTGTACGTTTTATAGCGGAGCATACCAAAATGCAAGAGGATTCCACTAAAGTAAGCAATCAAGTACAATATATTAATCGTTGCTAACTATTTTGTTTATATTTAAATGGAAGGTTAAAGAAGACTGGAAGTATGTCGCAATGGTTTTGGATAGACTCTTCCTTTGGATATTTACACTGGCTGTTTTGGCGGGCACAGCTGGCATCATATTGCAGGCGCCGACTTTGTATGATGATCGGATTCCCATAATCGAGCAGAAGGACTTGGAGTTTTCAGGAACTTCAGCCGGACGCTGTAGACCTGCGCAATAACGATTTTATGCCAATACAGTCTAAACCTTAACAGACCATTTTAAATTTGTTTATTTTTGTTCTGTTCATTTCTGTTGCTCTCAAACTGTTGTCAACCTGAATCAAAAAATCATATATATTCGTTCCACTTAGTTGATCAATATAAACCCTATTCTGAAATCTCTGTATCGCTATATCAACGAAAAAGAACTTTAACGTTAACATTATTTTTAAGTTATGATCGAAAATATTAGTCTGAAACATAAGGAAAATTTAGCACGGCTATATTAGTAGAAAAACGGTACTGTTAAAGCTATTCAATACTCAAATCGTATTACAAATTATAAAAGTGTAGACTTATTCATTATTTCTGCTGTTATTTGTTCTTTTATGTTATATCTTTTTAGTTAATTTTATTCAACCCGTTTTCGGATCTCAAAATAGGTTTTGAGCAAATGCTTTCAACACGCAAGCGGAGGCATATCTGTTCTTAAGTATTCATTTACCTATTTGTCTGACAACTCCGATATCAATATAGAAATTTTACAAGTATTTTCTTCATATGATTAAGAGGAACTAAAGTATCTAAAGGGAAACTATGCTTATAAGGATTTGGCTGGAATAGGGCGAAATTATTGTCATTCTATTTCACTTCAATGAAATATGGTTTTAATTTATTCTGACAATACTTTACTTCAAAAATAAAAGTAAATTGAAATTGAACAAAATATTTACTGCAATTTGGTGTCCTCAATGTTTCGGGATATGCCTCCTCATGCTGATTCTCAACATATAAAATGCCAATTAGTAATTTGACGACATACAGCTCAATTGCCAAATTATGTTAGTTATGATTTCTAAAAGCTATATATGTGTATATATATACATACCATACATATATCGTTCACGAGTTTTTGCAAGCACTTAAAATGTGTTTATAAACCCTGTAGGCACAAAATTATAATTTATACTTAGAATTCATATGCATGTGTATATGCATATGCACCTACACATTTCCAACACGATATAAGCCAAATTGATTTATATAGTAGAATGATTCTGTTCAAACTTCACAGCAAACTGTAGCCAGGGCGCCATTTAAACTACACTACATTTCATTTTGTGAAGAATTCAAGCGTGTTGTATACTTTACATTAGCATACAAAATGTGAAATAGAAAGTTAACATTACAATTAATAAGACATAAAGTTAGTTTAAAGTATTTGTTACTTAATAAAGTTGAAATTTAAAATTATTGAGACATTGCGACTTCTTTTTATTTTAATAAAGGGTGGAGTATAGGTTTAAATGAGGTGTGTTAACTTTACACTAATTATCTTCGTTCGATAACAAATATAAATATAAGAAAAACACAAGGATTGCTTTGATTAAAGGTTGTGAGTAAACGTTATTGACCTGCAACGGACAAGGGGATGCAGCACCTAACAGCAACCAGCTTTAATGACATCAAGCTGAAAGTCCATACCTGATGATAAGCTTTTGTGATCCAAATTAGAAGGCCGAAGCTATGGTCAAGCAGAAATCCACCTTCATTAAAAGCCCTTAGCTAAACGATATTAACTGAAGTGAGACAAGCCAGTTTAGCTGTCTATGGATCGTGAACGATTATTATGTGTTATAAATTGATTCATATATGTTAATATTTATAGACATATACTTATCTATATGTATATGCAAGTGCATATTCGTATATACAGCAGTAGTGAGCTGTTCTTTTGAAACTTTCATTACATGTATACATATATAAACATATACATTATATATTTTAAATTTCGGAAATTTATATGCCACTTCTATACGCTATATTTTACATGTGTGCTAATTCTTACACTTTCAATTGTAATCAGCTATAACAATAACGTAACTCATTTCCAATATCATTTAATCACCTATCACCTTCACTTACCAACAAAATATTAGAATTAAATGGGAATTCGCATTGTATACACACATTTGACATACATATGCGTCCAAATTCTTTTTACAGCTAATATTATTTAATTTATTTTCTTTAATTTTCGTCTTATGAACAACTATCTTCCACTTTTACTGTTACTTACCTTTTTTATTATAAAGGTTTATTATTTAAAAACTTTTGAGGAGGCCTTCTTACCATATATTATTCCACATATTTTTCAGATATTCATACGTACACATACAAATATAATCAACATATACATATTTATCTGTACATACATTGCAGTTTTTATAGAGCAGA
This sequence comes from Drosophila eohydei, assembly GCA_035045825.1. Lineage (NCBI taxonomy): Eukaryota > Metazoa > Arthropoda > Insecta > Diptera > Drosophilidae > Drosophila > Drosophila eohydei. Next base: position 3,173,702 of record JAWNOT010000095.1, read on the forward strand.
ACAAGTGATTAAATGATCAGCGACAAAAAAAAGAGTTCACGTGCTCTCGTTCAGAGTGCTCGACTAGCAGATTACCCTGTATTTTGCTCAACAATGGAATGCAGCTTTGCTCTGATGCTGTAAGAGATATATTTACAGATTGCTGAGCTTAAAAACTAGATAAGTATAACTATTTTTTGTTGCTGTTGACAAAATGAAAATTCTTCTGATAAGTTTTAATAAGAGAAGCTTTCTTTTACCTGCAATATTAAGCTGTTATAACTGTGATTATACCCGCTTTACACATGCAATTCATATACTGGGTATTAAAAACTAGAAAATACAAGACATAATTATTGTTTACGCTTCTTAGTGTCAGTACGTTGCTGAATTTCTACCAGTTTCTATCAGTCCAAAAATGACTTCTTTTAGAAAAAGTGACTCAAGTGAAGGAATAATGTCAATTTTGTGGATATACGTTGCAGTGGAATGTTGCGTAGCCACTATAAATCTGTCGTGGGTTCATGCTTACGACGGGATTGAGTTTAGTATAAATGATATCATGAACACCCAAATGATGCCTTTTCACATATTTCTTTACGAGCTCAACCCAACTATAAGGAGAAACTATACAACTGACTTTACTCCGGCTTTAGCTACGATGAACTATCACAGGTTAGCAATTATTACGATCAACCTTCGATCTAGATATTGAACATTAATAAGAACAATTTTCTTTTAGAAAAATGATGCAGCAGTTCATGGCTTCTGATTACCTTACGAAGCAAATATTGCACTTAAACGCAGACAGATATGCCCAAAAAATAAAAAGACGAGTCGGGGAATTTCAAAATAAATCTAATATATTCAATGACGATAATCATACGTTACTTTACGACGACGGTTCTACCAGATACAATGCTTGGCTAAGGTATGACAAAAAGTTACAGGCCAAATATTTAAAATTAATATCCATTTAGTTATGGGCTGACTCTTATTTTATTTATGTGATATTTTCTTTTTAGGACAACAACACTTGACGATATCCAACATCAGTTGAATCATGCTGCAGGCAATTTAAAAAACAGCGAGAGTCCAATTCGAAGACAAATAATAAGCCCAGTTACGAAATCTACTTTGGTGACCTATGAGGCGGAAGAAGATATCGATTCCGGCGATATTACTGGCTACGCATACGACAATTCGCACAATGACAGCCAATATTTCAATGCAAGTCAAGCTAAACAATTTCTCAAAATTTTCAAAATAGCTAGCTTAATAACTAATTATCTAAAATCAAGTTACAAATTCACTGCAACAATAGAATTGAGATCAGTCCTTTCAGAAAATTAGCTTGAAGTCGGCGCAGCATTGCCATACAATTCATAGAATTTTTACCTAACCTACACCTAATTGTGAGGCAGTAGAGTAGTTAAATAATTAGGCTTGGAAATACTGCAGTACGCTTTGACTATGCTATTATATTTAATGCTTGGTTTAAGATAGATTCGACTTTAAAATATCCCAATGAAATCAACCGAATTCACAGAAGTTCATCATTTAGTTTTCCATATCAAGTAGATTTAAAAAACTCTATTATTTAAATAGTTTCACTTCCAGACAAACATAACTGCTCTAAAACATCATCTGCATGCTAGCAGTCACTTTACTAGGTCATCATTTTCAAAATTTGACTCATCAACTTTGTATGATTAACTTTAGAGTTCGTAATTTGTATGTAGAATTCGTTACTCATCTAAGAACAAGTTATTTTATTACCTTTATATATATTCATATATTGTAAGATATGCTATTGACATCAGCCAGCTGTTGGCCATTTGGCTATAATAAATAATATGTGATAACTATAAAAACTAGGATACCATAAGTATCATTTGAATTTATTCGAAATATTACATTTTACTAACTTTGCTTTATGTGATTTAATTTATTTCTATAGCCGAATCTCCTTAGAGTATCGCAGATGCCACGATTATTAACAAAAGGACCGAAGACTAGTGCTCAAGTTAATCAAATTAACAAAAGTGGTAAGACTTTCAGAAAAATACAGATATTATTTGAAGATATTTAACAGAATAAAATACTTGAAGGTTACGACACAGCCTTCGAAGACTATGGAATACATCACCCTCCACCGGAATCAACAAATGCCATGTCACAGCCAACAAAGCAAATTAAGGAAATCAGTCTTAAAGATATCACAGACATCGCTTTAACGACGCTAGCATTTTTATCTTTTGGGATGTTCATACTGCAGGTTCTGATGTGCATAACTATGGTAAGGATACTCCTTACTTACATTCTTCAATATTAAACTATAAAATTTTTAATCAATAATTATTTAATTTATATATTGAAATTTAATATTCATTACACTATGTACGGTCATTCTTAACTTGATTGCAGAGTAAAGAAGATAGTAATAATTTAATGATGCTACCTATGGAAGCTACCGAGTCAGTTGAAACAAATGATGGGACTGAAGAAATACGGCGAAGAAAACGATCTGTTCCACTGAGTTCACCAATATTAGTGGGGGTATGTAGCATAATAAACAAATTTGAATTTTAAAAGGGGAGAAAAAACACCTTCTAACAATATCTGCTGCCTGCATATCAATCATTATATTTTGTTATAGTCAATAAACAAATTAATTCGCTTCTAGATTTTATTGTGCTCTTGACTTCCCGTCGCACGAAAATGCTATTAGTAATTTAAATTATTATGAATAAGGAGTATGCTAACTGCAAATATAAAAACACATTTATATTTTGTGCTTACAGGCAAATCAACTGACTCAAACTTTATTGACTACAATCGATAATTTATACTTAAGTGACAACAAAAATGTCAATATGAAGTATTATTTTCAACTTTTATGCGGATATGGTGCTAACAACACGAAATTGAGAAAAATACAAAAAATATGGACTATACTTTATAGGTTTGTTGACTTATCAATATTGTATTAAAATATATGAGCACGTTACAGCCAAGTGCAGCCATCTACATCTGCCATATTATATTTTTACTTCATCTGTTGTCCTCGTCATATTTTTTAGGCATAAAGAGCCAGTTATGTCAGATGAAATGGGCGTATTAAAATATATAAGACTACTCGTAGAGAAGTGGGGTCATAAAGCAAAGCTCTCGTAATTTGATTCAATTTTGTGAGGATGTCAAGTGAACAATTGTAACACCTTTCCACGAGATAACGCTCAGAAAAACTAGAAAAACTTTCTTTGCTATTCCGAAAAAATTCAGCTCACCAGGCACAGTGAAATATATTTTCAATGTCAAATATCTGGGACTTTATAAAGTTGCCCTTTCCTGGAGTAATCAGATCTTAAGCCACATTATACATTTCCGGTATTGCCAGTCTTGCTATCGAGAGTTTCAGACTTAACGGTCGATTGGTGCCGAGGTCCAGAATCGTTAAGAAATAAAATAAAATAAAACCAATAAACCTTTTCCTGATGACATCATATATACCATATATATACATCATATACCAAGTCCTTTAGTGGGTGATGACACATATTGCATGACCGAAGAAGATGGCTGTAGTCGAACTAAAAAATCGAATTTAATTTTTTTTAAAGATATAGTTAGTTATTCTGTAGTAAACTACTTTAAGTAAATTATTTATAAATATTATTTAAATGACGAGTCTCTAATGTTAATCGTGTGTTTTACTTCCACAGCTTGGGCACCAGTTGGTTGGCAGCTCGTGCATCAGATGATTATTATTCAATAATCAAACGAGTCGCTCAGGTGTTTGAAGTCTGTACTTAACTAAAGCTTGACGACGATAAAAACAATATTCTTAAAGTAAATTTAAATATTTTTTTATTTTTGTAACACATTATATTTCCCATTAAATAAAATTCATTCACTATAACTCCTTTTTTTTAATGGATAAATTGTAACTAAAGCTGTTTTTAAATACATTAATTATGAACTTTTAAGTACTTCTAAGTACAATAAAAATTTCGTTTATATTAAATAATAACACTTGTTATTTTGTGTATTATATGAATTATTTATTAACGTGAAAATAAAAGAGCGTTTGAAACAATTCCTTTCATTCTTTTCTCTAGAATCTTCATATATAAGTTTTGTTTTAGCCCTTTAATTGACAATTGCAAAAAAGAAGCTAAATAAATATAAATATAAAAAAATCGTATATAAGATTCTTAAAATAATAATTCAAACAAACTCATTTTTTAAATATTACCAATGTATTTTATTGTCTTTTCTATATATATACTGCTATCCAATCATTCTGCGCTGCTTTTATACAAACAGAGCGCACAATAAAAGCCGTTTACTGAGGACTTTACGCAGTGGCTGCGTTTGAACTGCGCTTATGGGACTTACTATGTGAAATTAACTGTTGAAATTTTTTTGTTCTATTTGAACTTAATATTTTCAGAGCGTGATAATGACATATGACATATGACATGTGACATGTGTGCTCATCACAAGAACCTATAGAAAAAGTCTCCATTTTTTGTGGTATTCAGGCTTTGCTTTAAAACTCCCATAAAATTATTAATTATTATCGATAATAAGGATGACTTTTAGAATAATAAAAAATGATAATAAATGTTAAGTCTGTAGCCGTTTGAAACTACTACTAATCTACGAATTTTAAGTAGGTTATACGAAGAATTATATATTTAAAAATTTGTACAAGCATATTAGCTGGAGATAGTGCAGGTGGTTAAAAAAGGCGGCTCGTGGGGCGTTATCTGCCGCCAGCTGACTACAAAGTCGCTGCAATGTTCGAAAAAGTTACATTTCGAAATGAGATCAATTGAAAAGCACTACATCCTAAGCACAGTGAAATATATAATCTCGTTTCTCACAAACTATTCTTGTATGGATTACATCCTGGGAGCAACCGTCCAATAGGAAGAATAAGTTAATTATAATCTTACATGAATTTAAAAAAAATCGAAAATCGGTTGTTTGTTTTCTATATAACTAAGTTTTATTTAAATTTTATTTGAATTAAAATGGTTTTAGAAAGCATAGTTGGGGATCAGCATAGAACGAGGGATGAAAGCTTGAACAGGCTGGTGAATTGGTTGCTGGCGTTGATATCGCTGAAAAATACATGTCACATTTGTATAAGCCATGTCTTTGAGCTATTTTCAGGCGAGATGTCAGTTGTTTCTTCCATTTCGTTCTGCGGTTCTGGAACCAGGTTTTAATTTGAACTTCAGTAAGCGACAATGATTTCGAGAGCTCCATACGTTTTGTAACGCTAAGGTATTTGTCCGTCTTGAACTCACTTTCTAAACGATCGAGCTGCTTCGCGCTGTATGCTTGTCGCGGCTTTCTATCAATGCCTTGTTTTCGCAAGCGTTTTCCTGCAATAAAACTGTTTTAATCATGGAGCTATTGATTTTGAAATGCGTAAGTACCTTGAACACTTATAAAGTGATGCAAATATGGAGGTATTGAAAGCTTTAGTGGGTATTGCAAATTTGATTGTGATATTTGAAACGATGTTTTAAATGGGTTGAACAAATTATCTTTTCCAATTATATCCATTCCTTGTAGAACCGGAAAGGACCTGGAAAGCGCATTGTGCGAATTACTCCAATGTTCTCCCTTTTCCACTGAAAGTATAAAGAGAATATATTGTATTTACAGGCGCTACTCGGAATAAAAAATGAACCTAAATAAAAGTAAATACCGTTAGACTAAGCATTAAACAAGTAAAAATCTAACTTACTAATTTTTTTGGTAAGAGTTTTCAATACTTAACAGTCAAAAACTTTGTCAAACTATTTTTTTTTTCAATTTAGACATATAAATATATAGTTTTTGGCCAACTAATAGAGTAGGTCAATAGAAACTTAGTCTTATAATTTTAGTTAGTAGCTGTGACACTGTACAAGAAACAGTTATCCTTGATTTATTTTATATCGCGCGAGCCTACACAGTAGATTCTGTTCAGCTTTGGTGGTATTCAAGCTACGTTTATGTCCTATAATACGCCCGATATTTTAACGTCATACCAAAACATTTAAAAGGCCAACTAATTTTAAATAGTAGAAACTTGTGCTTTGACAAATGCATACATTTGGATGACAATTTTGCGCTCTAAAAGCTTCATTAAGAAACGCCTCGAGAACAAAAGTTATTCAATAATTACTTTACTCTTTACTCTACTCTATGGGAGATCAGCATCACTCATCGAATCCATTCGACAAGTTGTAGTCAAAATCAATCCCTCTTTTTTTATTGAAGATATATGTATATACCATTAATTCATTCATTAATTGGTGAATAATTATATAGAGAAAATGTGAAAAAGAACACCTCACCTTTGAATGCGCTCTATAAGCTTTTAAGCAAGACGACCAACTAAATTTATACATATTTGTTCACATGTTCGTCAATATATAGCTTCATATATAATCAATTTACATAACCAGGAATAAAAAAGTCTTCAATGTGGACTGACAAGTAAAATGAGCCAAGCAGCAAACATTACAACCAACTTCGGATTCTACTTTAAAGCAAGGTCAACATAAAGTTAATAAGTAGAGATATCAAAGTTTATATTTGTAAGGTATAAGGTCACAAATCAGCTCAGTCGAGGATAATTTGTATTCATAGTGAAATATTAGTTCTTGATGATGTCAATATCCTCCAAAATTCATATGAAAATGAATTTTGAAAATTAGATTCATGAATTTTACACAGTCAAAAATTAATATACCAATATCGTGAACATAACAGTTGTTTCACTCTTATTAAGGGCTTATAAGTCGCAGTCACTTAACCAATTTATCACATTTTGACCCGCTTCTATCTCTATAACCTTAAACATACGCAATCCTCGTCTTTTTATGAATTCCCACTTTCCATGGATTATGGATCACATAGCGGATGTCTTTGTTTTCTCTGGTTACTTACATTTGGTTGAAGAGATATTTGCATTGTTCACAGCTGGTGTCATATTTTTTAGAGGTGTACTATTTGGTTTTATGCAATAAAGGTGAGCATCATTGTTGCTACACAAGATATTATCAATACTGAACGGGAGGGATCGACCTGAATTGCGGTTGTTAGGTATTTCTTTGGAACTAACCGAGTCGGCAGTCAAATTTTGTAATTTGCACAACGTATCATTTGGTTCGAAGTCACATTTAGTATTTTCTACCGATTTAGAGTACAAATGCTGCCGATTCATTTTCGACGATTTAAGCCTTACATGATTTGCGCATAACTAAAGCCGAAATATTTATTATTATTTTTCTTTGCATCACAAAATTTAAGCGCTGTCGTGATTTGCCCATCATCACAAACTTTTCTGACTCCGCCCAGGTATTAGCACATTGGCTAACGCCTCACGCCTAGTTCAGCTGAGAACAAGCATCCATAGCTGCAGCTAAATTCGACCAATCATAAAGCAAAGCGTTTTCATTCATCTTCCTGGATTGGGCTTGGCTTGCTTTCAGGCACACAAACACATGTACGTGTATTATACGGTGCCCATTGACGAGATGTATGGGATGTGTGCGTGTATGAATAGCAGCGGTGTATATATGTACCTAGCTGTATCGATTCTTGGCCACAAATGATATCGTTAACATTTCGACTGCTTTTTATTGCTTTTTAAATTAAAGATGTGTTAACGATTTACTACTCTTTGACAAACAATTTGGACGTGCCACTTCATTTATGTAAGTGCGAGAGTGTGAGAAACCAGAGTATCTGAGGAAATCACACCAATCTACTACACATATACATGTGCATGTGTCCACACATACGTTGGATACAATTGACTCTTAGCATGACGGTCTCCCAATTTCATGCGTTCTTTTTTGTAGGATTTGGCAATTAGGTGTGAAAATACACTAACATACATATCACAAGTAAGAGCTATCGAGATTCCCTGCCGACTACCAGATACTCTGTAATCCTCATTGTAGGCTAAGCATCAATTATCATAAATAAACCATTTCGTACCGTATAACATGTTACAGACAATCGGGTCACTGATTAATAAATTTATAAGATTCAAAAATATATTATATCTCAGAATTTTTCTGTAGTATTCATATATATTTCTCTGCAATATATGCATCAATATATAATATGTAATATATGTAGCACATTCACTTCAAATACAGGGTATGCACAGGTTACATACCAAAGGCGCTAAGCGAGTGTATACATATACATATACAAGCAGACATGCACTGCCACATACATATGTAAATATTTTATACAAATGTCTATTTGTATGGCTTAACAAGCCGCACCCAATGTGCGTCCAGACCTTAACGACTCAATTTGTGTTAAAGTGTTATTGAATAATGAGTATTACCTGTGCTTGCATATGTATAATTAAGTAGACATATGTGTAAGCTATGTATATTTAAGCATGCATACCTGTTTATACCTATATGTCAGACAACTGCTCTTCGAACTACCAAGAAATTTATATAGAGCTCAAGAATTAAGATAGTTTTTTTTTGTAAATTCGAACAGCAAACAATGTCATTAAAGCAATATGAAGCAGACAGGTTGCACTATGTCTAATCTCTTACAGTTCAATTACTGTGGATATTTATATGCTAACTTTGTCTTGCCTCATTTAATAAGGCATTCGTCGTTTTTACAAAATATCGACATTAGTTTATTTTGTTGTCTTTTAACATATGCTTAACATAGTTAAGAGTCGTTTTGTTTACGCATCTATATTTTATCGAGTAAGTAATCCAATATTACATTCCATTAGAGTAAACGATCGGCAGCATCTAAAATTACAATATATTACACATAATTGTTGTATTTGTACAAAGTTATTAGGTTCTTTTTGCCCTAGGGTAGGTAGACGTATAAATCCCACATATCAACTTCAGGTTGCGTGATGTTTTCATTAGTCATGTATTTTTTGAAAGTAAGTAAAATAAATTAATTTCATCTGTTGGTTCACACGCATTGTCTATGGATCCCTTTTTGCAATTCAGGGTGGGATATTCGTAGTCTCCCTTTCCAATAACTATCCATTTATGTACTGCACTCAATTCGTGTTTATTAACAGATGCATTTGATACGTATGATGACTATAAATTACTTGCGTATAACTGTATTCCTAGCTCTAAGAATCGAGCACTTTTAATATTGTGCACACAATAAAATTTATAGTAATCATAACATTTATCATTCAATAACTTCAGTTCTATTTTCTTTAAAGGCGTGTGAAATTAACAAAGTTTTGGCAACAATTTGTGTACTAGCTTTGCATAACTGAACTCATAAATAGATCAAATACACACAAAAATTAAATATTAAATATAAAATGCGTGGTTCATTTATTATTGATACAAAGGAAAGTGCATATTACTGTAGAATATTCGTAGCCTTGACGTTCATATTCGATGAAGGCAGCCAAACTTAGAAATCTATTGATTTTAAGAAGGTCTAAACGGAACTCTTGCCTAATTCTAGGTGTTAGACTGTACAAGAAATTATTTGGAGTGCAGATATATAGCATAATCTTACAAATGTTATATACACGAGTATGTCTTGTAGTTGCCCTTGCGCTGAGACAGATGAAAAGAAAGAGATTAATCAAAATCAATATCCTCTTTTCACCTCCTAAACAAGTTCAAGATCATCTTTAAATGGAATCTGCATGGAATATTTTATGTTATTCACAAAAAGTGTGGAGGTAAACCAAATGAATGATAAATAGCATGATTGAGAGCATTAAAAACAAGTCGAAGTTGTCTAGGCGGATGTGCCCGACTAAAAGATACCCTCAGTCCTGAACGTGTCTTTTAACTTCTTTCTCTTTATATTGATATACACACTCTTACAGACTCACTTATATGAAGCTTTGAATATTCACGCTGTTCACTGTCTGATTTTTTTGGAAAAGCCCCAAATATCAATGTCTAAGTCTTTTTAAATATAAATAAAAATAAAGAGCTTGTTTACCATTTAATTCAAATTTAGAAATATTTGTCATATAACTAAATTGTTAGATGTATTTGCTTAAATTCGAAATAGTTCGAAAATTGGATAATTAATTTCTTAAATATTTATCCATCAATTTGCTAAAAATCAAATACTTGTCGTGGAAGCAAGTCCAGTAAATGCCCCTAAAAATTAAGTCGAAAATGTTGAACACGAGCAACATATCTCCCAAAAATGATTGTTACTAAATCAACAATTTATGTCACTAATTTGAGGCAGTGCTGAAACCGACTGAAACGTTCTCCTTTAATTAGCACCTAGTTTTCGATTGGGGTAGCCAAGAAATTGTGTGTTACCAATAAAAACCGATTGTAGTAATCAAATACCAAACAAATGGGCATAACTGAAATTTTAAACAAGAAAGTCGAGACTGCTCGACCAGAAGATACCCTGAGCCCCGCGAATATATTATAAAGCAAAATAAAGATATATATATATATATTAGCAGACACCCTAGGAAATTAGATGTGATCTTTTGCGGTAGTCTTGTAAAGCTTAAGAGTCGAAGTCAGTTTTCTAGCAATAATATAAAACTGAGATGATTTATCGTTAAGAATTATAATGATATGGTATACTCAAGCATATATTTCAAATTTCGAGACAGACAAGCTGATCAAGAATACACATATTCACATTTATATGCCTGTTGCACAGATATAACCAATATACCCTAAATTTCCATTTTTAATGCGTTAAGGGTATACAAATCACCTCCCCCTCTCGCTCTCTCTCGTTTTTTATTTGTATACCCTCGCAAAAGCTTTTAGAATTTTGTTTTGATTAATGATTAATAATATAATAATATTTTTGATGAGCATACTAGCCATCTGTCACGTCTGCTAGCCTTATATTCGGAAGTTTTTTAGGCACAACCAACTTTGGAATGTATTATTTCCTATCACTATTGATTTATGTACATCTATTTGTATGGATCATTTTGAATAAATTTATATAAGTTCGCGTGGCAAATTAATTTATTGTTGATTTTCTCTTCTGGTCAATCACAAATTACTGACGACCTGCTCTATAGATAGAGCCATTAATTACAGGGAGAATCAGAACCGTTTGAAGTCAGAAAATTCTTATGGCGTCACTTTAACTTTTTTTAGAAAAAATAGTTATTGAGTCTCATCTCTTTACATTTGTCCAAAAACAATGCTTATAATGATCACAATATTAAAATTGGCTATCTTGTGTTTTATATACAAATTAAGATGAGAATAAGCCATTTTATGTTTTATTTTAGCTGTCCGTCTCTAAGTATAAAAAATATATATACATATGTAGGCGTGAATAAATAAAATATAACAAACCAATTATCATAAATTAAACAAGAAACCACTTGAGGAGTGTGCTTTACTAGAACAAACTCTGAGGCTTGTTCTATCTGCGTGTTGATTCCATAACTTGTATTTAGCATAAACCCTTAAAAAAGTTCAAACTCGCAGTTTCACAGCCAAATAAATGTTTGTAAGAAGAGGAATGAGCCCCGAGATTAGGAATCCAGGACTCGAAGAACCAACATCTAAGCATCGCACATCCCCTCAACCAACACCGCCACTTCACTGTTTGAGCGATAATTTGCAAATCTATAATAAAGTAACAGCTGACAAAACACAATTGAATCGCAACTTTTATGCTTCGAAAAGACAAGAATCCACATTTTAATTATGTATGAGTGCAGAAAAATACAAATGTTTGGCGCTGCTTGCCACGTGCTTCTGCAAACTGGTTGAATAACTTCTGTGTTCTGGATTTTATTACAATTTTCAATATATGATTGATATACATATTCTAAATATCCAAATAGTGGTCAGTTTAATAAAAATGCAAACTCTTTCACATATTGGCTGTATTTGGCAACTGAGCTTAAATTTAAAGAATTTATAAAAAATTTGAGCCGATATGAAAAATATAACAAAAATCAAAATTGTATAAAATGTAAAATAAAATATAATTATATTATATAATAATATAATATATAATAATATTATATATTATATAATATATATATATATACACATAATAATATATATAAACACAAAATTTTGCAGACTCTAGCTGTAAAGTAGTATGCGCTATAGTTTAATAACTGAATAACGGGCAGCTTCCCATTAAAATTCCCATTATCACGCTTATAAACTTGATTACGAATTTCCATCTAGAACAATATAATGCATATAGTGCAGAGTAAGCTCTATCTTCAAGTCGGGCACTTTTATTTTCTAATATATTTTACGATCAAACACTCAATGAGAAGGCTATATTGTATTTGTTGTATGCCTATGTACATGTATGTATGTAGATTTGTAAGTGTATTTGTCCGTTCTCTTAGGAATGTAAGAAGTTTTAACTGTTTAAATGGTACATACAGTGGATCAATAATGTCTTCGTACAGCAATGATTTTTTTCTTTGGCAACGAATAAGTGATACAAAATGGGCAAAAATAAAAAATTTAAATTTACAGATTTATTAACTAATATTTTAAAAAATAATATCAATATTTTGCTTAGCATAAAAGTTATAAATAAAACACCACAAGAAAACGTGTTTTTGGCTCCAATAAAGTCTTTGTACAGCGTACTTTCCTAGAACTTTAACTGCAGACAAAAAGCGAAAATGATAACGGTTTTTTTGCGAAATTTTGCTTTTGTGTTTTACGCATAGCTGCGAAATAAATTCGAAGTAATTTTTATGCACATTTAGTTGGCGAGTGGACAAAAACTGATTAAAAATGCCAGGAAAACATTTAACGCCATATTATTTTAAGTATGCATGTTAAGCAACAAGAATCCTATTCGGAAATTGCGGAAATAATTGGTCGAAGTCGTTCTGCAGTACAATCTGACAGTGGAAGGTTTAAATATGAAGGGCGAGTAGAAAATAAGCCAAAATCAGGACGACCGAAAGTTTTGACAAACTCGGATCAGCTGAATATAAAACGAATGGAATCCTCAGATCCATTTATTAGTGCATGTATATGAATGTAAGTAGATATCTTTTAAGTAAATAAATGATTTTAATGTATGTTACTTTGTATAAGAAATAAGACTAACATTACCTCACCATGCAATAACTATAAATTTTATATTTAAATCTCATGTCTACAGCTTTTTTTCAGAGCCAGAGCTTTGCAACGTTCCAATTGGGTTTCAGCAGGAAAAACACTGAACAGAAATATAACACATTGATGATGTTAATATCAAAAGACATTCTCACAAGGCAGTTTTATGTACATTAAAAGTTCCATAGCATACTCTATGTAAAAATAATATTTCTTTGATTCAAAATACTTTTTACAAACTAAACTAAAATGTTGGTTTTCATTTAATTGTTTTACATTGCTTTTGAAATTTCAATGGGCGACAAGAGTTTCACATAAAGAGACACACAAATGCTGATACATGGGAGGAATCCACCGCGAGTGTGCGTATGCTCATCGCGAAAAAGCATTCCTGTTTCGCATCAACGCTTTTATACCCTTCCCAGAAATAATTATAAAAATTTTGAAATTTTCAGACGAGAAGAAATTCTGAACAAACTTAAAGTTTCGTGCAGTGCTGCTTGTGAGTACATAAAAATATATATACATGGGATCGACTATTTTAGCACTGATATTTAGTACCCATGCTTTTGTTCAACGAACCTTTATGTAAGGCACCCTAGCAAATATATGCAGATGTTCTAGATTTCCCATATATGTATGTGTTGAAATTTAACATTTCAAGTCTGTATCTTTAACAATCAGACGAACCATTAGTATTTATCTGTATCGACTCAGCTCGTCTTCATCATCAAGATAATATGTGTGTATATACTTTATGAGGTCTGCCACGCCTTCTTCAACGTTTGATGCCCATTCATTTCTAGATGTTCTGCATGTTAAAGGGCCTCACATGCACGTTTTTCACATTTTGGAGTGTCTTCAATACTCGACAAAATTTGCAAGTTTTATGTTCGGACTAAGTACTTCAATATTCTACATAACAAATTTTATATTATATTATATAATCAATATGTTTTGAATTCTTTTAGATTTCCAATCGATCGAATGAAAAATATTTTTTATTATTTATTTTATAGGATTGGCAAATTTATAACGAAAATTTAAAAGTTTATATTATTGTTTTATCTTTTTATTCACAAGATTTTAATTACTGTTGCTTGACATTAACAAGAATATTATGAAATCCTTACAATTACAATGTAATTAAACTCTAATAAGCTAAAAGCTTACTCAATGCAGATAACCATTATATTTTTGTTAATATGCAAAGTATATCATAGTCGGGTATACTGCAACTTTGTGTACTTTTTGTATGTTGGGAAACGGAACTAAGAAAGAACAGATGTTTCAGATGGATACCCTGCTGAGGCAGTGTACACATATACATATAGTAAACATTAAGTTAACATTAGTTCTGACTTTAAATTGCAATAGATGATTACATAGAAGAAGCTTATGCGCCGGCTTGTTAATGAACCTGGGGATTTTTATGATTCCATTATTTCTGTAAAATTTCAACAGTAAGTTTCAAACTAAGGAAACACTTTACCATATAGTAAAGAGATCGCTTTTAATATGTTTCATTGTCTCAGATGTCTGCTTCTGTATGTTACACACTTTGTGACAAAATTAGAATACATTCTGCAAGGGTAAGAAAAAATGTAACCAAAGCCAACGCATGCTCGATGAAATTCAATGGAATCGCTCGTACCCGCTACGAAATGGGTTTCTTCCAATCGGGTGCTCGGTAGCTTATTCGTAAAATCCGAATTTATTTACACTTTGAATGCCAAGTTCGGCGAATGTTGTTCACTTATTGCGAAGCCATAGACATTTTTAGTTCAGCAATATTTAACCATAGTATTTGGCTAGGTTGCATCTCAAGCCGAATTTTGAATAAAAAATCAATCAATACGTCGCAATGGAAAAATTACATGAATATCAAGGAATAACCGGCCGACTCCACCAATTGAGAGACAATATTAAAGAAAAATATTCCTCCATAAACCAGGAAAACTCACCTAACATTTTTGAAAAAGCTAAAACTACTGCTTTGGATCAACTGAAAGGCAATGCAAGTGCTAACGTGGATTACTCCCATATTTATAGGTAAGAGTTCTCTCAAAATCTACTTGCTTTACTTACGTGCATATATACAATAAAATTGGCTACCGCGGTTTATGTAATATATGTATTTGTGGTTTTCTTCCAATAAATTGATGCATATAATTGGACAAACATTTTTTATTCATCATTTTAGACATTGAAATCATTTTAAAGATCCCTTCCAAGATTAAATATGTTTTTTTATGTCATAAATAGAAAATAAAATAAATTTAACTTATGTTTCAACGTGATAACAATACATACTGAAAAATTCGCATACTCGTGAAAGCACACTCACATTGCAAATGTTAGACGTGTTTGCTTTGCCTCAGCCCTAGTCTATGAGTTCTTGAATCGATAATGGAAAACAAGCTATGTACTTCTGAACATGCTATAAAGAACGTATTCCAAATCAAGTCCACTGTTCTTAAGGCCCTATTCATCATGTGGATGTTCGGAAGAGAAGACAATGTGTAGATCCACTTAACTCTGACACACTCTGATACAATCTATTAATGTTAATGTTAGTAAACTATTCTGCTACTTAGTATTCATTCTGAACATAGAAAACTAATACAGGGTATTAAGGCACATTTTCAGATCTTATTTTATTTGCTTTACTTACCTTTAAATCAGACTTATTATCAAGCTAAAAAGCTAGGCAAATATGATTTTTTTTCTCCTCGGCGGAAACCGAAACTTAGAAATGATAAATAAAGGTTTTAAAAGTAATGCCCGTCTAGAAGATATTCTAAGTTTAGTCTCACCCAACCATTTGTACGTAAAGCACAGACTATTAAAATTAGTATAGTGTAAAACCATAATTACAATATCAGCAAATTAAACAAATTGGCTAAAATATCATCTAATATATATATATATATATATATATATATATATATATATATATATATATATATATATATATATATATATATATATATATATATATATATATATATATATATATATATATATATATATATATATATATATATATTAATAAATAAAAATATATTTATTTTTCCTTTAATACCTTTTACTTTTTATACAATTTTCAAATTTTTTAAATCATAAAAAATGCCAGAATTTTCATTTTAAATAATTCAGATATCATTAATAAATTCGAATCCTTAAAACCAACGCATATACGATACATAGTATTATACATATTAGCTAGGTATAGCTATATAGACATTCAGTATCTGTTTAATAAAAATTCAGCTTTACAGCTTATATTTTTATTTTAAAAGTATGATGTTAGTAAAAATCAATTTATATTTTTGAAAGTCGAACTTCATTAAAGTTTTATTATATTTACTGGAATATATACAAATAATTTAAACGCCAGAAATGAAATATTAGCTGTGCCCCATATTTGTACCTGCTTTACAGTTATGAATTCAACTCGCTAGTAAGCTCACATTTATAATAGTCAGAAGAAGTAAAAATCATTCTGCAAAATGCTTGTTCACTATCCGCAATGTATTCAAATCTTCAATTTTGATATATATTAAACTGTAAACTATGGCTCACAGCGACAGCGTCGGACTCCAGCACAGCTGCGCCGATTTGCCAACTTCAGTTAGCGTTTCCAAATAGTCGTAGTACTTCACAATCCGGTGATAAATTACCCATTACGATATGATATATTGCAAATTTCATTTGAGGCGCACAGCTTTGTGTTCATACAAATAGCTGGACGGACATTGCACAAAGCCAATATACTCCGTGCACGTTGTAAACGAGTATCAAGAGTCAGTGTGACTGAAATACCAACATAGAGAAAATATTGTTGTGAATTTAATTATCAATTTTATGATATTATTTATTATGTAAATTATTTGTATTCAAATCTCCCAGTCAATCATTCCAATTCACTCAAGATTATATCCATTTGATAGTTATTCCGAACCGACAGTTAATTTTCAAGAGAGTAGAACACGACGCACAGTTGCTGTCGAACCTTGTAACTAGTTCAGTGAATGGTAGAGTTTGTGTGTATGCACTCTATGTACATGCACATATTTGCGTGTGTCTAAAGTGACCACATGAAACCCCATAAGTGTTTAGCAGCTACACTTACAGGCTTAAGGTCTACACATTTATTTATGGTACTTGGAGCAATGCTATCCAACGCTATTTGATAAGTATAAGACACAGCTTTGGTCAGCTGTGCAAAGCTACAGTCACTAAAGTCTGATTTCTGATTGCCTCCTTGAGGGGAGATTAGCACAAAATCCATATCTAAAGAAAGCCACAGACAATCCATCTTCAGTTTTGAAAACTCAGATGTGCCAAATACTGACCGAAACTAATGTAGAGTATAATTACGAGTGTCATCAAGATATTGCTGTAAAAATATATATTCTTTTCTATATATATATATATATATATATATATATATATATATATATATATATATATATATATATATATATATATATATATATATTTATTTATATATTTGCATTTGCATTTGCTTTTGGATCACAATTTACATGGAATATTATTAATCAAAATTTTTTAGTATTATTAGTAAATTGCTTCATTCATCATAGTCTTATTAGAAACACTGAAAACAAAAAGAACATATGATGCAATTTACTTTACAATAAAAGTGAATTTGCTAATAACTCCATGTAAATTGTGATCCAAAAGCAAATGCAAACGGATATGCATGTTTGCACCATATATTTGGCGGCTAAAAAGCTTTGTCTCTACTGATTTTATTGCTCACGCAATAAAAGGACTTAGACTAATTCGATTCAAGCCCTTCTAAAATTCCTTATTTATTGAAAAGGGTAGATCCAATAACAATAGTTTCATGCTGAGCTAAAGCCGGCAATGCACAGTAAATGGATTTTATTTATTTTTTTTTCCTTGTCAGATACAAAACCCGTGCGGAACTTGTGCGAGTCTCTGCAGCAGTGATGGGCATTGAGTTTTCATACGCAGCGGAAACAGCTTTCGTGTCGCCAACATTACTTAAAATTGGCGTGGAGCATCAGCACATGACTTTGGTGTGGGCTCTCTCACCTCTCGTTGGATTTTTTCTGTGTCCTATTTTGGGGTCATTTTCAGATCGCTGCAAGTTAAATATGGGACGACGGCGGCCATTCATAATTATTTTGTCTATTGGGGTTTTTCTGGGTAATTCAACTTTTAAATAATTGAATTGAAATATCAGATTTTAACGTCCAGTCCTTATGTAGGTTTGATCTTGGTGCCAAATGGGGAAAACTTAGGATATTGGTTCGGTGACATCGACCCACACTTGCAGGCTGCTGCCATGAATACTACGTATAATACGACGTATAACTATTTAAATATTATGCCTCATAGAGCGACTGCGTCAAAGTCGGAAAGTGAAACATATGTTAAAACATCACATCCTTGGGGAATTTTTTTTACTGTTCTGGGTACTGTACTACTTGACTTTGATGCGGACGCTTGTCAAAGTCCATCGAGAGCATACCTCTTGGACGTATGCATTCCAGAAGATCATGCGAAGGGACTGTCAACATTTACAATAATGGCTGGCCTAGGAGGCTTCTTTGGCTACTCAATGGGTGGCTTAAACTGGGATGAAACAGAAATTGGTGAGCTCATGATGCTAACGCAATGACAAAAGCTAACCTAAAGTATACAGGTAGACGTTTGGGAGGACATGTGAAGGCTGTTTTCACAATAATTACATTTATTTTCATCGCCTGTGTATCATTCACAATAACCAGCTTTACCGAAATCCCGCTTTGGGCACTTTCTACATCTTTGCGACAAAAGGAAAAATGTCAGGCAGACAACGCATCTGTAAATTACGGCACTATTAATAACGACGACGACTGTAAAAGTGATAAAAATTACGTAGAGGTGAGTACATGTCATTAATTTTAATAAAGTAACAGACATTTTCAATAATAATTAAATACAGTTTTTTGTACTAATAAAAGTATAATTTTTCCAAAAGCTGACACCACCGATGCCATCAGAAAACTTCGGCGACGTCAAAGATAACTTTGGCGAAACTTCTTTCACTGAAAACCCTGAGACCTTGATGCAGGCCACGAATGAAGTAGAGGGAGATATTTCGCTGTCGCAAAATAACGTGGAAATACAATCCCTATCGCATTATTTGCTTTCTATTGTTTACATGCCGTATTCCCTGCGTATAGTTTGTCTGACAAATCTCTTCTGCTGGATGGCACACGTGTGCTACTCACTTTATTTTACTGATTTTGTCGGGGAAGCTGTCTTTAACGGCGATCCAAGGGCAATAGAGGGCTCAATCCCACAAAGGAGATATGAAGAGGGCGTTCGATTCGGATGTTGGGGTATGGCGATGTATTCCCTTTCCTGTGCCTGTTACTCTCTTGTAATTGATAAGCTCATTCAACGATTCAGGTAAAGTTTTTAAATAACTAATATAAGTTTTTAAATAACGTAGACTGTTCATATTATTCGCTGCATGAAATTTAAAAAGGGTTTACTGGGAAGTAGTAGTATAATCCGATACCGTGACTACCGCGAAAAACATTACTCTGCATTTTTAGAACAAAATATCTTGAAAACGTGACGTGGTTCTCGTCTCAAGTCGGATTACTAAATTATATTTGTTCTACGTATTTTGAGAAAAATTTAATATTTGTGACATTTTAATTTGTGTTGATGTTGAGCAACTAAATAAATATATAAAATTTAATTTAAAACAATTATTTTTCTTCAAGGGCAAAAACTGTTTATGTTGGAGGACTTCTCTTCTATTGTACTGGGATGACATTAATGGCACTTTCTCGCGCTAAATTTAGTGTGATCGTTTTTAGTTGGACGGCAGGTGTCATGTACTCGACTCTTTTCACCATGCCTTACTTGCTTGTGGCGCACTATCATTCCATGGGCACAGTAAGTAAGAAAACATATAAGTTACTTGGAGATGTCTCACTAGCATATACCCAAAGATTTATGCTATATTTAGCATATATGTATATATATATTTTATACGCTGCATTACAAACTATCTATTGCAGTTTGAAGTGGATGGAAGTGGCACCGCCAAACTGGAATCTGGAGTGCGGGGATTGGGTACAGATGTTGCTATCGTGAGCAGTATGGTTTTTTTAGCTCAATTTATTCTATCAATGTGCATGGGCGTAATTGTCAAAGTAACTGGAACGACTACAGCTGTAATAAGTACCGCCAGCTTTTTGAGTTTCTGTGGTGCTCTGTCTGCCACAAAAATAATTTACCTGGATCTATAATTTGTTATACAAATATATAATATTATTAATAAATGTTAAAGCTTCAATACAATAATATACAACAAAAATCAAATAAGCTCTTTCGTATTTTTATTAGAACTTTCTTCACTGACATTACTATATACTATACAAAAAGCAATAAATAAAAGCTTTGATCTCTCTTTATTGAATTATGCATGTATGTATGTATGTGCCCAATATAAGACATTTAAACATATATATGTAATCCAAAAATGGGTAGACACTTTCTCATTATGATTCCAGTAGTAGCTTTTCCAATTTACATCTGCAATGGACAAAGCGATCATGCACAAACCCATATTCTCGAGTATAAAAAGTATTCGAAAAGCATTTAAAAATTTCCTTAAAACGATAAGTGCATCAAATTCTTTAATCGATTCCTTAATAAAGTATTCATATATGAATGTGAACAAATGTGCGCAGTGGAGACATCGCATTTTTTGACGTCCATGAAAATTAATATTTTCTCATATTTGTTTTCGGCTTAGTTGTCTTAGGCTTAAAAATCAGAATAGGGGCATACTTCAGAGCTGGGAAATTTTTATTACCTTTTTCCAAATTTTTCTCAGTATTTGTATATGCTGTAAGAAATAGATTGGGGTATTGTCATCATATAGTATATGAGATGTTTACCTTTTTAAGAATTTTGAGTAGCCGTATAACGCAGTTTCGGCTAAATATATCTCCAAAATCGAATATATTTCTTACCAGTATAGCGTTGATCAGAGGTCGAAACTTTAAAAATTTGAGCAAAGCAACGATGTTACAGAGCCCTAAAATAACAACCCAGTCTAGGTGTATGGCCTCAATTATAGTAGTAAAACGCGATTATAAGAAGTTTTTCATTGAGGTGGATGGTTTGATTGCTTTTTTGAAGTATTATATTGACAACGGAGTTATGCATATAACCGAAACAAAAGTACCTAAAGAATTAAGTGGACATGGTATTGGGAAGATATTGTCTAAGGTATTTATATACCCTAGTCACTTGCCTTTCTTAACCCGTTGCTACGCAAACTAGTTGCTAACAAAAACAAACGAGCAAGAAGTTCTTACAAATTATTTAGCCCGTTTAAAGTTTTAGTGAAACATACGTATGTCCAAATAAAACGAAATTAAACTAAAATAAATAAATAAAAAAAAAGAAATAAGATACGTTAAATAAAGTATAATTAAAAAATATAAAATAATAGCAAGGTGGTAACAAATTTACAAATTAAAATTAATAATTAAGTTAAAATGATCCTAATTATTCTTGAAGTAAAAGTAACATATGTGACTCTTTACAGGCAGCATTGGAATATGCGATAAAACATGATCTGCTAATAAGAATTTCGTGTCCTTTCGTGCAACATTACGTCAACAAATACGATCCTAAATTTCATAAATATATTTTGTAATTTCACACTATAAATAAAGCAGAACCAGAGCATCGATATGGATTCGAATGACTTTAAGAGCTTAGTCCTGTACTATGGAAGATTGCGTTTCTATAATTCAATGCAGAAAACAGCATTGGACGGACTAGCCAAGTTTCCAATGCAATCCGAGTTTAGATTGTTCAATGGCATTGCGCTTGCCTTGGGTAATCATACGCAGGAGTGTATTCGGGAATTGAACCCATTGAAGAATGATTTGGAGTTGGGTTTCGCAGCTACAATGACTCTTATTTACGCTCACAAACACTGTCGTCTAATGGATAACGATGCAATAGACACACTTGAAAAGCGAATAGAAGAAGGAGGTAATACTCTCAGCTCCGGCTCATGTTATTATACAGCTGTTTTCCTTTTCTTAGTGGGGGAGCTTGATGGAGCACTAGATTATATTGGTAGGTCTATGAAAATAGACGGCAATTACGATGCTGCACTAGTCCTGAAAATTTGGTGTGAGCTATCATCGAGCACAAATCAATCTGCCAATGGAAAATGGCAGAGTATGCTTGAAGGTTGTATTGCTCGCAGCAATGGCAAGAACATTGATGCATCTTTAGCACTTGTGCGATTTTATCAACAGCGGCGGCAATTCGATGTTGCTCTATCAGTAATAAATAAGCTCAGCATGCGATTTCCCGACATAAGCATACCTCTTATTGAGAAAATGGAGACACAGCTTGCCGCACTCGACTGGGACAGTGCACTAGACACTGCTAATAGAGTTGTCAATATGGAGCCCTTCAATGTGGCGGCTCTGCGCACTAAGGGCATGTTGAATATAGTGCGGGAGAGCAATTTTAAAGCTGCTGCGGCTACACTTCAACAACTTTTAATTTCTGTAGAACGCATTGAGTCGAGTAATCTTACCTTAGTTGTGGAAATATGTCAGCTTTTCTCTCGTATATGTTCTCGAAATATTGAATTGCTTAAATTGACACTGCGATGCCTTGAAAGGATCAATGAATTGAATCCTGGTAGCGTGAGCATCTTAACAGAATTGGGCTATCAAAAAGTATTGATCGACAATGTGCCCGATGCAGAATTAGCATTTCGTTCGGCATGTAACGTTGATAGCACCAACTTTGATGCGCTTTGCGGCCTAACATTATGCAAACTTAAATATCGTGGAGACTTGGAGAGTAGACAGCAGATACAACAGCAGTTAGCATATCTCATGAAGCTTACTGACTTAAAGCCTGAACCGATGGTTATGTATATGTCCGCTTTGTTGGGCGATTCGAAAGAGGAGGAGTCCGCGACAGTACAGTTGTTGGTCGAAGCAGCGGAGATACATTTCAAGAAATTTAATTTATTACCTTTTGGCTTTGAATACGTATGCTCGATGAATCCTGACTTTTTGCTTGGTATTTGTGGGGAGCTGATTCGCCACACTCCAGCTCCAATAAAAGAATCTTACTATGACTTAGACCTGGGTCAGGAGTCCTTGCATATCACACTCAAGCACAGTCTCAACATTCTGGAAATCATACTACATATATGTCCAGGACACCAAGGAGTAAATATTTATTTCTCAAATCTTTACTAAATAGATGTGCAATGATAATTTTTCTTTTCCAGGCCCTCTTTTTGCAAGCGAAGCTGGAGTTTCTTTCCGGTGAGCATTCTAAAGCAATAAGCCGTCTTCAGCACATCCTGAATTTATTTGGAGACACATTCACGGAAGCTCATCTACTATTGGCTCAAGTTCTAGTGGAAAAAAAGCAATACTTTCAGGCCTTAGAGTATTTAGAATTGGCTTTGGCACAGAATTTTACAGTACGCGAACGGCCCATGTATTATTTGCTAAAGGGTATAATACTTAAACATCAACAGAAGCTTTCCGAGGCTCATCAGAGTTTTCTCCTGGCATTAAAATTGGCTGGAGGGATATCAACTGTTGCGCAGATGCATGATTATATTACGCCAACTGATAGCAACATTATAACCAGTTCTGACAAAATGACTATATATATCGAACTAATCTATGTACTTCGCGAAATTGGCGATGTACAGGGTATTTATGAAAGCGAGCGCATTTTGCAGTCTGCTATTGAAGAATTTAATGGGACAACAGAGATGGGACGTTTAGTTATTGCCCACTCGCAACTGATGCTTGAGAAATGCAATGTTACCGAAGCTATAAATCTTTTATCTACAATCAAACCAGATCAATCGTATTATATACAGGTAACTGTAAAATGTAATATATAATTAAGTAAATATAGCTATGATGAAAATCCATTTTGACGTGCGTACGAAAGCGAGTAGAAAGTTGGTCCAATATGGACGGATTTGTGGAATTTTTTGCAATTAGGAATAATATAAAATGAAGTTAAATTATTATTATTTAAAAATATTTAATATTTTATATTTCTTTATACATCAAATTTATTACTAGGCAAAGACACATTTAGCTAACATTTACCTGACACATCAAAAAAATCGCAATGCATTCTCCCAATGCTTTAAGGAATTGGTTGAAGCTCGACCGGAACCTAGGAGCTATTTAATGTTGGGAGAGGCCTATTTGTCCATCCAAGGTCAACGGAAAATATTCTAAAATGTTGCTTAAAAATACATAGGTTATTTATTATTATAGAAACTGACATGGCAATAGATGCATACCGAAAGGCTTGCAGTATATGTCCAACGAATGCATTACTGGCTAGAAAACTCGGTAGATCCTATGTCAAAACACATCAATATACAAAAGCTCTGAAGTACTATCACGAGGCAATACAGAATCCCGGATATTCTGCTTTAAAGCTGGACTTAGCTGAGTTGTTTTTACAACTAAAACAATATCAAAATGCTGCAAATATATTAAGCGACAGCGACAGACAAAATACGTCAGTATCAGTTCAATTAGATTAATGTTAAATTTGCTAAATTGAATCTTATTACACGCTTATTCAAATCCTGGCTTTAGAAATGATGGCAGTCTTATGGAGCTGCAACTGCAAACCAAACAGCTCTTACTTTTGGCTCGTATTCATGAAAAATCTGGGAACATTCCTGAATCGCTAAAAACCCTCCAACGTGCCCGAGATAACCAATATCGCGTACATAAACTTTGTACCATTGGCCATGTCGAAAACCTCTACGAGCAGTCAAAAATTTTATCAAAGTAAGTACTGACTTTTAAATTACAAATTTATATATAAGCTGTAAAAATTAAAATAAAGTATGAAAATTATATATGTGACGGTAAAAGGACAAGTAAAGTGCATATATACCAATGCTGTCTGAGAGCTCAGGGTTGCCATTTATTGACAAAGAGCAGTAGTTAGATACTTGCAGTCTCCTGTATATCGTAACTGCTACAAATTTAGCTTCCCTGCACAGCCTGCATTCGTTGTGTTGTAAGTTCTGTGGACCAGTACCCGGCATTAACTTTCATTATGTTTCTCATTTATATATATAATAGAATTCATCAGCACTAAGTCACGAGACTTTAGCGTCCCATGAGCAGGTACAATGTTTTAGTGGGATCTGATCTATACATTTTGGTCTTGTTTTAGATACCCCTTTTATGAGTACTAACATATTTGACTTATACGGGGTAAATTATGTTCATTAAATGTTGCGATAACCGGTGTCTATCACAGTTTTAATTATTTATGAAACCGTTCAATCATCTGTAAGTCTTCTTTGCTCTTTTTTTTTATGTTTTCCAATATTTCTATGCATTAAATTTTAAATTATTAATTATACTTTTAACTGATCTGACAATCTCTGTCGTACAGTGCGCCTGTTTGAAATGAGTAGATAGATAGACATTGTAGACGTCTAGCAATAAATTTGTAAAATTTGTTGTTTTATTTAGTGCATACAAAGTTTTATTAATCTACAGACCTTTGCGATATTTCTCGCCAACCGTAAAGTCGGTCATAGCTTTACCAGCTGTTCCACATGTACCGATTCCAACTCTTCCACTAACATTATCGGGCGATGCGAATATACTGTTTACTTTCATTCCTGGTTTCTTTTGATTTTTTGTCGTAAAATTAAGCCATTTATTTTTGTCTGATTCACGCTCTTCTTCTAAATCTTTAAAGCGCTGCTGCTTTTTCTGTTTTCTTTTTTTTAAATATTCTTTTTGATTTGGTCGATGTCGTCTGCGAATAGAAACAAGGAAGATTAATACGCGAAAAAGAAAGAAATTGAAATTATTTGCATACTTATTAGACGGGAACACTTCGTTGCGGGTTGTGCGCTCACGCAATTCGTTTATTGTAGTCGTAGAACGATTTTGATAGGCTTCAAAAATAACACTTACTTCACCTTTCCCAGTTATACCCTCTATGGTTGCGTCGTAGTACTGGCCGTCCTCGGTCCATTTTGCTTGGCATTTGTCCCCAATTTTCCAATCTTTCGCGGAAGTAACAAGTTTTTCAGCTTCTAAAAGAGCAGCTTCAATTTCGTCAAAGTAATTTGACGACGCTGTTTTGGAGGAAGATGGTTCTACGTACGAGGATTTTCGCTGTTCTTCCAGTTGGGTTTTTATCAAGTCTCGCGTGAGTTTGATGACCTCCTCAAGATCGTCTTTTAATTTTAATAGTTCTTCATTGCTGGGATCTGTTTGAAGGGCAGCTTCCACCTACATAAAAGAGCGAAACAATTATTATGTGTATGCATTTGTAAACTTACACTTTACTTCTGTATTTTCGTTCTATATACATTATATCTGTGTATGAACATAATTCAGATTATTTGGTAGTTTTATAAGCACATATGCATATACGTATACATATACATATACACATATATTTATAAGTAAACATATTTGTAAATTTCTACTTATATATGTTTATATACACATAAGAAACTTCTTAAACACACTGAGGTAGTCTTTCAACTATACTCACTTGCTGTAATTGGCATTTGTAATTTTGTAATTCGTCTGCCATAGCAACACCAACTTCACAGTTTTTTAATAAAACTATTTCTTGTTTTCAATGTTAGTGATGGCAACTCATTCTAAGGGTGCTCGATTGTCAATCAAATATCGATGTACTCTAGATATTTAACTCATATTTATCGAAGCATCTATTATTGTTTGTGCAATCAAATGTTAAGCATTTTAATTATTATCTGTGAATTTATTTTGTTACAAGCAATATTTGTTTCTATACTATTGCTCCTATGATAACAAAATGGTTCGACTGAAATTCGTTTGGTATTTGCGGACAAAACTATCGATAAGTCTCTGAATATGTTTCCATTAGTTACGTTATGGTTCAGAATAGGTTCCTTAACTGCGACTTATGAATTAAATTTCATAATTTGAGTAGACTTAGCCAAAATGTGAACAGGATCTTTATTATTTACTTTACATCAAGTAAGTCGTTATTCTATCATCTATATAAAAAATATATCAAATATATATAAAATGTATGTAAAATAACTTAAAAATTATTGCAAAATTATTAACATTTTTAAAAATTTTAAAAATAAACAAAGCCAAAGGAATCCAAACAAACATTTTGTATTAATGATATTTTTAAGGCCTGTTGGTATGTTTCCGTGGGCTTCAGGAAAAATTTGATTGTGCCTTTTAAGAGTCCCCTAGTAGAAGACATACGGTGCAGTTTTGTCCTGAGCAAAATATTAAACGGACAACTAAAGTACAAATGTAGAGACTTTGGAGTAAAGAGCAGCTGAAGATATACAGTATTGGACATTATTTTATTACTGATGAGGTCGGACATAAATAGTCCAATTTTGTCAATAAATGCGCCTAAACCATGGATCATATAAATGTAGATAAGCTTGCGCGGAGAGCTAAAAGGCACGACTTAAAGAAAATCAAGCAAACCGAAATATAAATAAAACTAGAAAATTATATAAAACCATAAATACCAATTAATCAATATTATTTTTTTAGGATATGTATTCTAATTGCCCAACAGGCGATTAAAATTAAGAACAGCGAAATAACATTACATCATTTTAAGGAGTGCATTAAATACACTCCGAATGATCTTGAGATTTTGGTCTCTCTTGCTCACCTCCAAATGGAGTCGAAAGAAATGGATTTGTGTCGCAATACTTGTCAGCAGATACTTCAAATTGATGGCAATAACGAAACCGCTTCAGTATTGATGGCAGACTTATCATTTAGGAAGGTATGTATTGAACCGTATGGAATAAAAGCAGTTCTCAGATAATCGGTAATAGTTCATATTTAATGTAGCGAGGAAATAAATCACCCATATACAAATTTAATTTTTAGCTCTTTTGCTGGTGGTGTGTAGTATAATAGGATATATCTTCAGACCCGCGCATCGAAATACATCTTATTTAAATATATATTTTTTTTTCATTTTTAGATGGAATTTAAGAATGCAGCATATCATTTTTCGCAACTTCTATTATCGCAGCCTTGCAACTGGACAGCTTTGGCCCGACTGATTGAGGTTATGAGACGTTCTGGCACATTGTCGGAGAGTCTGCCTTTCATGGAACGTGCTGAACAGGCGTCCTTACAGTCTAAAACCTCAACTGGATATGCGTATTGCAAGGGCTTATTCGAATGGTATAATGGCAATCTAAACAGTGCCTTGCGTTACTTCAATCAGTCTCGGAGGGATCACATCTGGGGTCAACAAGCAAAGATTAATATGATTGAAATATGCATAAATCCCGATGGAGAAATACCGAATGCAAATGATCTTTTAGAGGCGGGAGATAGCGGTGAATTCAGCGAGTCCCGATTAATTGCCTTGCGAACAGCCGAACGGTTGCTTAAAGAAATGCGTCCCCGCACTGGAGAGATATATGAAAGCACCTTGAATCGAAGAATATTTTGGAACTTCTTACAAATGGCATCAAAGCAAAAGCTTCAAGTTGAACTAGCGCTAAAGGACCTAACTGAGCTCATGCAAAAAGAAGGAAACCCATTAATGGTCACCGTAGTGTATGCTATCGCCTTGGCCCTAGTTCAACTGAAGCAAATGCAACGTGCAAAAAACCAACTTAAACGTATAGCTCGCTTAAGTTGGAACTATGAGGACGCCGAATACTTAGAGCGAAGCTGGTTACTGTTGGCTGATATTTATATTCATGCCAATAAATTAGATGTTGCAGAGACATTTGTAGAGCGAGTTCTGGAATATAACAAATCAAGCACGAAAGCTTATGAACTCGGCGGATACATAGCAGAAAAGTTACAGTCTTATGGTGATGCTGCCAAGCAATATCAAAAGGCTTGGGATAGTTGTGGTCATTCTAAGCCACACATTGGCTACAAATTGGCATTAAATAATATGAAGAAAAAGCAGTATGCTGATGCTGTTAATATTTGTCAACAAGTCTTAAAATTGCACCCAGACTACAATATTATTCGCAAAGATATACTTGAAAAATGTCGTAATAACTTAAGAACTTAAATTAATATATTTTTATTTAAATAAACAAATATGGGTGTTTCCCTTTGAAACGTATCTAAATAATTTCACTGTCACTCATTCATTGAAAGCGAATTGGGTCAACATATCGTACATTTTATTTTTGTATAGAAGACGGAATTCTTACGAGTTATGGAAATTGTCCTAGCAGATAAATTCTCCATGGGTTAATTCAGCCCAGGCGTTCTCAAACACGAACGAACTGCATTATTTTATAGGACTTTTTAGATACTCCTACAAAAAAGAGGACGATACAAGGAGGCAAACGTTAGACGCATAAGGAAAACTTGTTGAACTCAAGCTAATAAAAAAATGATGGCAAAAAACCACGGTATTAGGTTTGAGGGTAGAGCTCATACATTCCGACATATTCACAGTACAGTCGGACGTCGCAAAGGCAACACATTAGCAACAAGCAAATCAATGGGCACCAAATTAAAAGTTTTTTAACTCAAGAAATCCATCTTTGACTACGATTTCAACGCATGCGCGACAGACTAATTCTTAAAAACGAAAAAAATGGATATATCTGCTTAGATCTAGCTTAGATCTAGCTAGAATTAATACGAGACATTACCCCGAGATCTGAACAAATCGTAGATCGGATCAAGGCCAGGCAAATGCCAATTGAGTGCTTTGTTGATAAAGACTGACTAGTAAATATCTAATTATTCTACGACTTTCTTACATGCAACAATCAACTCACGCACACACCACACATATGCAAGCATAAGTACGCGATCTGCTCACGCAATCAATCTTAAAACCAAACCTCTGCAATATAACCTGCGGCAACGTTCTTATTCTGAAATTACTGAAAATACGTTCGTAGTGGAATATTCAGCTGATATCGCGAACTCGTTTTTGGAGCTTGCAAGATAAACGGAGCTACTTCTGCTTTGGAGGAAGCATATCCCATCTGACATCGAAATGCGAATAAGCGGATGCATGGTAATGACTAAGAGGACAGATAATTATCTTTACTAGAGAGAAAAGTCACCTTTACGGGACAGATTGAACAAGATAACTAGGAAAACGCAACAGAGTCTCTGAATCGACTAATGGCAAATGTTGACTGACTGACTGCAGGAAAACAGCAGTATTAAAGGTCGACGTCCGTGCACATCAGCGCAAGAATATATAAGATCTCCGGCAAAATGTATCATTTTCAGCAAAGCCGACGTTTGTTATACCCTGATCCCATTGAAAATGGGAAATCAGGGTATAATGGTTTTGTGCAAATGTATGTAACAGGCAGAAGGAGGCGTGGCAAACCCCATACAGTATATATTCTTGACCAGGACGACAAGCCGAGTTGATTTTGCCCTGTCCATCTGTTTGTCCGTCCGTCTGCCCGTATGTGTAAACGCGTGGATCTCAGCATCTATAAGAGCTAGAGACTTGAAATTTTTTTGTAGGTCCGTGAACGCGTATGTCAAGTTCGTTTCAAATATTCGATAACTATTCGCATTTAATTGGTATAGAATAAAAACATCATTGAAATGCAGTTAATAAATTATATCTCGGACGTCTTAAGAGCTAGAGCCTCAATATTTTGTATTTTGATTTTTGTTGGATTTTGGATACCGGCTCCAAATTTTCCAAAATTCGTAAAATTTAAGTTTAGTTGGAACTAGGGCCATTATGCGAAGGCGTTTGCAACTCTACCAAGCCAATAGGATATTTCGAAGAATCGAAATTACGATTGAATTATGCTGAGTTATAAGCTGCGGTTGGTCTCGGGATCAAGCCTCGCGATGGGATACTTCTTATTGTTTTTTTATTTATTTTTTTTTTAATTATGAAGTAGCGGTGTTGGTAGATTTCGTGCGCGTAGCGTAAAAATTGTGGATTCGAATCCTGGTTTGTTTTTTTTTTTTGAATACTCGATACAAACTTCGGAAAATATTACTCAGATAGGACTGGGATCAGGGTATCTCCTAGTCGGGCACCCCGACTAGAGCTTTCTTACTTGTTTTTAACATAAATACTTTCTAGTCAGGGTTATTTTAAAGGTACCTGCATAAGGTGAAGAAAATGATCGAATCAAGCAACATTTACTCTGTGACTTTACCAAGAAAAATTGCTGCGGAAAAAATGTATCCTGATCCCAGGAATACTAATAATAGTGTTCGATTAGAGCGCATAGAGGCATTTATCCTTGAAGGTCAGTACGGAATATCGGCTCCAAAGAGATAACAGTCTAAGGAAGAGGATTCCTTTAATTGGTAAGTGCAGTCTGATACACCGATCAGAGCGACGACCTGGCCGAAAACAACTATGATTTATATGAAAATTATGCTGTATTATTCGTAATATTTTTGTAAGTTACATATGCCTGCATTACTTACTCTTGTAGATTTGTTTATGTATAAATTATTAATTGGTTGTTTCTTAAGTCATAGCAAATCTATATTTTATGAACATCTCTTTAGACTTCATATGAATTATATTACATCCCGTAGTTTTCGACAATGGTACAAGGTGCTGAGCTGTATAAGTATTCATTCTGATTAATAACCTATATAAACTATGTCAGTTCAATGGTCTCGGCTTAAAACGTTATGCAAAATATACAAAATCTTAGATTTTATCTCAAACACTATAATAGCGAAATAAGTAATATTTACAGCTTAATTCTTGAAAGGCTTGTTCTAAAATAGTTCTTAGAGAAAATAAAAATGTATTCATGTCGTCACACTGCCAACAGGTGATACTGCCTTTAACTTGGTCTTGCTCAAAAATGCGGTTGGCTGCCACAAATAACTCACATTTGCTCATTGAGCAATTCAACTAGGAATGCAAAGTTTTCCCAAATTCAAAAATAAGTGTAGGCCAGAGGTCGAGATAATTTAATTCAATTGACACCATTTATTAGGCTTAAATTGGTCTATTGTGGTCAAGTATGAGGCATGTGGGCAAATTACTGCTGATAGTAATAATCTGATATAATATAAATATATTCACGTAGTATGGCAAAACAAAACTTATTATGAACGAGACGTTTAGTTTAAGATTTTCTCTCAAATGTGTCGGTATATAGTTCTAAACCCCAGTATTTATATATACGAAAACTAAAAGTAAAGCTGAAAGTTTTTTCAATGTGTGTGTTCAATATTCAGTATTGTTGAAATATAAATATATAAACACCTTTATAGAATCTATACGTATTTATAGTATCGTCAGTTATAAAGATAAATGGGGTTTAGTAGGTAAGCCCGCTGGAAGCTCACTAAAACTGACAAAGTTGATACTATATATAAGTATTTTATTGCAGCCTTGTGCCTTTTAGCTTAACACGGCTGTAAACAGTGTAAGACTTAAGACGAAGAAATTTAATTTTTAAGATTTTTAGAAGGAGGAAGGCTTTTTATCTTCAATAGTTAAGGCAGGTATATAAAGGTGTATCATCATCATCTGCATATGGTATCAAGGCGCCTTAACAGCAAGGCTTAAACATTCTCAAATAGACATTGCTTAAGACAATTTAATAAGGTAACTAAAACTGATACCAATTGCTTAGAGGAAAAAGAAACAAATTCTGTTGTTAATTCAGCTGTGACGCTTTATTATACCCACAGATTCGTTAGATAAGAAAGCTAGATAGATAAAATTAAAGATTACTCATCAGGCGTAAACAAATCACAGCGAAACTTTCTTTTACAAATATATAATTATTATTCACCAAATTTCGGTTATGACTCATTGAGCTCTATGGGACATGGTAACTCGGACCTTCTGTAGTTTTTAATACTAAACATTAACTGAGTTCTTGGCTACGCTCCAGGAGAATATGATCTCTACTAATTGGTATAACAGACGTGCACTTAAATTTTATATAAACTTTGATTAGATTAGTGTACTTTGTGTATGCATCTCACTTTTTATCTTTATCCATCCTCTACTTAATCGAACGGTATAGGTTCCCTTTTGATATCTAAGGGTCGACGTCGTTGAACTGCCAGTGCCTTAGATGATTTGAGAAAGGATTTGCATTTCTTTTGCTTTTTGTTGCGAGAGAATCTGATAACTGACAATACTTGTCCGTCATAAATCAATAAATAAAACAACAAATGTATGGGCTTATATAGGTTTATATTTTATTAAATTTTGATATTTTCTTGTGCCTTCGATTCGTGCCTCAAGTAACCAAGCTTGGAATTTTTTCACAAAAGTTTATTCAAATTATATAAATTATTCGCACTATAAATACATTTTTAGCATTACTGAATGTTTAACAATATAACATGATCAACAAATAAACAGGAACAAAATACATATGAAAGTTATTAGTATGTTAGCGTTGTGTCTTTGTCAGAAGCTGAATTTTGAAGAAAACTTTTGTCAGTGGAACAAAGTTGGCAAAAAAATTTGCCCCACATGCGTCGCGTTACAGGATCTAAGATAATAAAATATATAAAGATAACAAACCCTTGCAGTGTTGCTGTCAAACTGAAAAGGTATGAAAATACGATACCAGCTCTTATGGAGGATAGAATGCCGAAGCACCACGTGAAGCCCAACAGAAAGAATAACAGTACCGATAAACGTATCTGATATATTAGTACAGGTGTGTCATTGCGCCTAATTGGTAAGCTCGAGCTCACCAATATGTTGTATATGATGAGGCAAAAGATTATAAAGTTTGCTATTATAATAATTGAAATTGGCATAATTATGCCAAAATAAAGGGCATATCCGGATGGGTAGCATATGGGGCCCTTACTAAACGAATCATGGTCTAGCACAACCGCAAGCACCACAGGTATAAGTGGTACGCCCCAACAAAATATCGTTGATTTCATAAAAAATCTGCTTGGGCGACCTCCGCCGAATACTTGAACATATCGCTTAAACTGCAAATAGGCGATTAATATCATCCAGAAGAACTGGACCAACACAGAGTAATGGAGTAGAGCTCCAATGGCTACGCAACTGGGTATGATCTTGTTGATAATCAAGTGTAGGGAATATTCTTCAGTATTGATAAAGCAAAGGATTATCATTTGCAAAGCGATCGCAGCCGAAAGCTGCAGTAAGACCTTAGACGAAGGTTTTTGCCGCCATGAACTAAATATTGCAGCTGTTATGAAGATGCCTGATATGCCAAGTAACGATAATGTACAGCCCGTAACTGTAATAATGTCTAAGGCCTGGCCATGATTTGGCCGGACATTGGCCTCATCAGATTCTTCCACTGTAAAATTAAAGCCCACTAGATAAGCGAATGGCGTTAGATGGCTGACCTGGCAGAGCACAATATCGTTATTAATGTCTGAGCGATTCGATACCTGTCTTATGCCATCAGTGGCCCAGTTTTCAAAATTCCAATAGCTACACATATCTGTGGTGGTATTATACTTTAATGAACCACCTTGCCAGTTGCGGAATGCAATTGGCAAATCTTCAGGTAATTGCGTACTGTGGCCGGGCAAGGATATTGAAACGACGCGTCCCAATGCAGACTGTGCAGTTTGATTTGCTTGCGATTGAAAGAGTTTGTCGTTCGAATAGACTTTGATAACCACAATGGTATTTGTGTTTTCGGTAATGTTATTTGCATTCAAAATTGTATCCAATTGTGATAAGAGTTTCTCAGGTACATAGGTAGCAAATTGTAAGTCAGGTTCGTTGATGAAGTCCTCTATTTCATGGTTGGACTGCAGAAAGCGATAGTGCTCGTGTCGAAAAGCACCTTTTAATGAATAAGGTAGCTCGGTATCATTATTGTTTTTAAACATTGCAATTCCAGAAATATTCGCAATTAACGGATTAAGTATAAAATATAACAGGTTGGGGGATATTTTCACAGATACTCCAATATCGTCATAGTCCAACACTTCAAAGTCGGCATTTGACTCGAATTCATTAGAATTCGCTATTCCTTTTAGCTCTGGCAAGACGGACTGCGATGACAAGGCGTTCTCAAACGCTTCAAGCAGTTTGTTAGTTGAGTTCAATTTCGCAGACATCTTTAACGTCTTTTCTTTCACATTTATTAGATAATTGTAAATATGTATCAGATCTTGTGTAGTTTCCTTAAATACTGAGTAGGCTCGACTCTGCTCTTCGATTGTTGTATTCCGCGACAAGCTGAGGACATAGTTGTCCAAATTACGTACAGAGACTTGAACAATATTGGCGGCAAAATGTATGTCTACAGGTATAAACTTTTTGGCATTATCTTGTAAAATCTTTTTGACTTCTTTTACCATCTTTTCCGGAGAGGTTTTTAGCTTTTTAGAGCTGGACAAGCTATAAAGAGTATTGGTGATTTTCATATTTGCCTGCATTTCGCATTTAGGATTTTCATTTAGCGTTTCCCAATATGCGCCCTGTATAAAATTGCCATTGCATTTTCGCGTGTATGGCATTCCGTTGCTTTGCAGGCACAATTTTGATAAGGTGCCCACCTGTCCAATTTCTGCCTGATTCCAATGATATATTTCATCATTGTCCAGACGAAAGGTCTCGGGAAAACAATATTCTGTGCTTCGTATTACACTCGCCTCATGGTGAGTGTAAATTGAAATGACCTCTTTCAGCATGTTCCATACTGTCATGCGAACTGAGGTATCGTGCCTAACTTGATTATCATTTTCCGAGCTATTATTTTCTTCGCTGCTTTCTTCCTCGCTATTATCCACTGCCGAGTTTTTCATGGAAGCCGTCAAATGTATCCAGCAATCCATGTTCTGAGCTGCAATCCCTTCGATACTCATGATACGCGCATTATGTATAACGAGATCTCGGGAAATTTCTTTGCCCTTCTTTCGCAGCTCGGCCAATACATTTTTGGCAAGTGTTTTCGAGTTTTTATTGATATTAGTGCACATATTTGTGTGACTGTTCTTATTGACAATTATGCAACTGATATTGAGCTTTACTGCAAAGGAGTGTCCGCGCCTTTCTTTTTCTGCGACTAAACGTTGGCTAGTCACAAAATGAAAATCGAAAACCGTATGTCCTTCACACCAATATTCGCCTGGGCCTTCGCCAACCAGCTTGACCTTAAAGATTGACTTGGTCTTATCTTTATTTTCCCAAATAAGATCAATTTTAGTGTTTCGTTGAAGTTCATAGTCCGCGTTTGAGAAACAGCTCACACCATTATCATCTTCACTGACACGCCACAGATATTCGCCATTGTAAACTATCAGAATCAATTCTTGTAGTGCAGCGTCAAATTTCAGTATTAGTTGAACAGGGTTTGCTTCAGTGTTAATTTGTCTTTTGTACAGAATCGGAAATTTCAAGTTATTTTCAAGCCGCACGACTCGCACTACTTCTTCGTTATTCATCGTAATTGCGTACTCATTGCTGAATTGATCAGCAAAATAGTCAACTTGAAAGTATTCTTTTGATTTCTCCTTGGGCAGGTGCTTTAGGGCCAATCTTAAAGTGTTACGTTTCTGAAAATATTCACTGATGCGTATCTCATTTTGCGGCTTATTTAATACATATTGCCAATCAACACCATAGCATTCAGTTGGACGGTAACTAAGAGCGCCTTCTCCTTTGGGACAGCCTGAGCTTGTTATGA
Source organism: Drosophila eohydei (assembly GCA_035045825.1). NCBI lineage: Eukaryota > Metazoa > Arthropoda > Insecta > Diptera > Drosophilidae > Drosophila > Drosophila eohydei. The sequence continues at coordinate 3,210,494 of JAWNOT010000095.1, forward strand.
GTTTGCCTTCAAAGACACAAATCGAGTGCAATAATTCATCACAGCCCGTCATCTGTTGGATAAAGTCGGTTTTCTTTATCCTTTGCTGTTTGTTTTGTTCGCGATTAGAATATCGTATAGACATACAGTTCTTATCAGCTCTAAAATCTGAGATGTTCGTCTTATCATCGACTACTTCCCCCCACTGCTCACCTGGCAGGCGTATTTTAAATGGCATATAACTACTTTCACGCCGTATTGGTAGCCAATACTCGGTAAGGTTTGTTTTGTTCAAAAACTTTACAAAGCTTAAGGCTTCCTCTTTAGAAAGCTTGTGGGGGAAAATAATATTTGCCCCTTGGCAAAATTTGTCATCATACTTCTGTGGCTGTGATGAGATTTTTAGGCAGAGCACATCGCCATCTTCATTCTTAACTTCCACTAAGTCCTCTGGGCAATACTTTTGATGTCTTCCCTCTTCCTTGCATACAACATCCTCTGGCAGCCACTGTCCAGTGGTTGTGTTGCATTCGCGCACCAAGACTTCGCCATTTTCCATCCAACAAAGAACATCTTCAGAAGTTGTGTAACGCGTGCCTCGAAATTTCCAATATGCTATGCCGTCGCTTGTCTCTGTTATACTATCTTCGCATTTGTGAATCTACACGTGATGAAATAGTTAGCTTTAATGTAATTGAAACTAGTTGCAGACTGATCTCTGACCTTTTTTGTTAAAGTACACGACAAATGTAGCCACACAAAAATAAGTAATGTGAATCGTTTAGGCATTTTAAAAAGCCAAAAAGCATCAATAGATGCGCACAGCACTTTACGATTTATCTTTCACATCTAAAAACAAAAACGCAGTCCAAGCTATCTTTTCATTCTTTATCTCAATTCAGTTAAATATCTTTATCTCCGTTATCAAATGTGTATATTATACCCTTTACAATTGAAAGACTAAATCGGGTATTTTGTTCCTAGATTTAATAATAAGATTAAAATTAAAATTAAATTAAAGTAAATACCAAAAAATATAGTTTCACTCTGAAACTTATTTAAATTCGAATATTATTTAATTTTAACATATTTCCATTAAAATCATTAATATTTTAGAGGAAATCCTTTTTCAATATTTTTTGAGTGTATAACAAATTTATCTGTCTGCCGCATTTTTCAACCGCAGCCGCATACAGAGCAAATAAATAGGAATGTGTCTATAGTCTGGCTAAAAATAGGCTAACACGTTATTCGGTAGCATGGGGAAAATGCTTTTTAGCTTAATTTCTAGAGCTACTGTTCAATTTTGTTGCAAGTAAGCTTGGTCTATTCGAAAATGGGTGACTAGGAGATACCCTGATCTATCTGCTAGGCTGGGTAGCAATTTATTGGCTCCAATTACAGGCAGAACGACTGGAGTACTAAGTGAAGTAGAAAGTGTAGCGGAGAGAAGGCCTTTTTATTTAATTTTTAAACTATCATAAAAAAAAACATGTGAATATCACAATTTCGATCAGCACCGAGAAGTGAGAATGAGCCGTAGAACTTCAAATTTACTTATTAATAATTAAATATTTTCTCGAATATACTCCCGTCTTATACATAAAGCGAAAATTTAAAGACTCCGAAATACTAATAAAAGCTTTCAATATTTACGCCCATTGCAGCGCCAACACAACATTTGATTACTCAGTTAACCTTTTCTATAAATGCATCCCAGTTAGAGTTACCAAGCTTTGCCGGTGTATATAAATCAATAATATAGTCCACATGTCTCCAAATAGATTTAGCTGTTATCGACCCTGATTAAGTAGCGGTGGGATGCGCCTCACTGAAATCACAAATCATTTTGTTACTTGAAATATTGGGTCTGAAATGCTCATTCATTTTACCTATAAGAAAAAGAAAGTTTGCAAATTAATATCGCTAATACTTATTTTTAATATTATCTTTATTATTTTATTATTTTTTTCCAGGAAAATGCAAGGATACAGTGTGCTAATATTTTTGTTTTTGCTGTTTTGTGGTCATGAAGCAAGTCATGTAAGTTGTCAACATATTAAAAATATCGCAATTAGATTTTGGCTATCTAAACGTGTTTTGTTCTTACTTCAAACACCGAGTTTTAGGCTAAATACGTCAGAAAATAATGTGAATACTAAAAACTTAACACACAGAAATCCCTGAAATCCCTGAAATAAATCGACCTAAGTTCCTCTAACCATGTCCGTCGGTCGCTAAATAATATTTGCTTAATCTTAATCCATTTTTTAAGTTACGAATTGTGAATACTAAAAACGGAACACACAGAAATCCCTGAAATAAATCGACCTAAGTTCCTCTAACCATGTCCGTCGGTCCCTAAATAATATTTGCTTAATCTTAATCCATTTTTTAAGTTACGAATTGTACATTAAATTACAGATCACCTCCTTTTATGATAGCATTCGCAGCCTCAAATCATTTAGCATTAACTGACTTTTTTTTAATTTTTATAAATAACGTTTTCTTTTAGGTTGTTAAGCGCAGCATTGACCCATCAGCCTCGTACCCTCTTATTACTGATGATCGACTGCCGAAAGATATTATACCACAGAGCTATGATATTTATCTAGAACCGAACGTTGAAGAAAATATATTCTCTGGTCATATAAAAATGAATTTGACGTGGAAATCAGATTCTAAGAAAATTTCAATTCACGCTCATTTTAATTTGGATATCAATGACAGGAAAATTGTTTTACGAAAAATAAATAAGAATAATAGGTAACCAAAACTTAACATTCAATTACAAAATTAAGCCTTAATCTACATATTTTCTTCAGTGACTCACAGTTATCTGATAACATATCTGTTGTGCGCGGCAGTCGATTCCCAAAGAAAACAATTTATATCATATACCTGAAAGAAGTAATCAAACAAGGTACGGAGTGCCTTTTAGAAATTCCGTTTGAAGGAAGCATTTGGGAAAGTGGAGAAGGTCTATTCAAAGGATCCTATTCAAATGGGACTTATTTGGCCACTTACTTAAGACCGAATAACGCTCGACGGCTGTTTCCCTGCTTCGATGAACCCGGATTTAAGGTATACTTATTAACAAATTACACATATTTCGATCAATAATTTCTGATTATATTGGTAGGTGCCATTTACAGTCTCCATTACAAGACCAAGTCACTTAGTTACGATATTTAATACTCCGCTGGCTCGCACTACCAACCAGTAAGTAAAAGTGTATGTCTAAAATAATAAATTTATAGCAAAGAGAAACCGGAATTGTCAAAAACAGACAACCTATTGCATAGCTGTAATCATTTCAAATATTATTTATCATTATTGACAAGATAATCAAATTGCAAATCAAAAACACTTTACAAGAAATCCAACAAACGGAGTTTTTTTATTCTCAGTATTTTTATTTTTTTAAATTTGTCTACATTTTGCTAGAAATTTTGTATAAAAATATTAATAAAAATAGCTCATAATTTTTTGAAGGCAAATTTTCGTATCCAAAAGTCTAATCATTTTTTAAGCTAGTTCAAGTACTTTTCCAATAACTTTTGTCCTCAATAAAAAAATAAAATAATTAGATTCTAAACTTAAATAATTCTTTAATCATAATGCTGAGCTACAAAATCCTTTCGACTTGTTGGAATATCAATTTTGTTTCTTGTAGTTTAATATTGATAATAATTTAAGAAATTTTAGTTAACTGAATTTAGTTACTACTATTGCTATGTTACTATTGCGATAGTGTAAAATACCTGATTTACATAAGATACATTAAAATCTCAAAAGACAAATATCCATTCTTTTCCAGCTCTATTCTCAAAGATCATGTAATCGACTTTTTCGAAACAACCCCACCTATGTCTTCATTTACATTTGGCTTTGTAACTTCGAACCTTGTAAAATTGCAAAATGAGGTCAAGCCTGAAGCGGAATTAAAGACTCGATCAGAACCTGTAATAAATCTTTGGGGCTTTGAAGACAATGCCAATCAGTTAAAGGTAAGAAATAATTTTTCTTTTATTCAAATTTATTTATTTTACACATTTTAATTAATCATAAAAAAGTAATTTTAAGTATGTGAAATAAAAAAACTTTTATTTTTTGGAGTGAAAAAAGTTAGCCCGTAGGCATTTATTTATATCAGAAAATTCAATTTTTTTACTATAAATAACGCCAAGATCGACTCTCGAAATGGCTATAGAAGTTTTTTATTATTTAATATATTTATATAAATTACCATTATCATTTTTTAGTGCTTTGAAGAGTTGAGTATATAATGATTACTAGAATTGAATAGTCTATACCATTTTTTTAAATTATTAGAAAATATATTTAATAATAGGCTCACAAAATGAAACTTTTACACAATTGAGGTAAGATATTGAAATACTTCAAATACACTGATATACTTACGCATAAGACTAAATTAAATGAAGTTCAGAATTCCATTTTAAGTATATTGAATACACCATACCCACGTGTAAATTTCAAATAAAATATATAGCATGACGCTATAATTTAAAAAATCAGTGCATAATAAAATTTATTAGAGTGTGGAAAATATTTTAATATTTTTATTATTTAATGTTTATTTTATGATAATTATTTGTTTTTTTTTTAGGAAGTTCGCGAAAAAGTTTTACTTGCTCATAAAGCAATTCAAAGCTATTTCGAAATACCTCTTCCTTTATCTAAAATCGATGTGGTTGTCATACCTGAGCTACCAGTAGTGCGCCCGGTAGATAATTGGGGCTTGCTGCTGTTTAAGTAAGAACAAATTCCCAACCTTAAACAACAAGCACATCTTTATGCTATAATATATAATATTCTGAACAGAGAAAGCGATCTTATGCAAAATCGTTATTACGATATAGCACAGGAACTGATATATCAATGGATTGGTTCGTGGGTCACTCCTGAATGGTGGACTGATGCCCATCTTAACAAAGCCCTGGCAAGTTTCTTGGCATCAGAAATTGTTATAAAGGTAAGACATGACATTTAATAAATTTAAAAATAAATTGCAATAAGCTTTTTATATAGTTAGACGGTGGCATCGAGTTCAATGGCAAATACCCTATGACGACGCTATACTCAATATATTATGAGTTCAGCAAAAGATATCCCCATTCCCGCATTACAGCAATGAAGCAAGAGACAATCTCGTATAAAATGGAGCTAGTCATACGTATGCTAAACTTTACTTTGGGCAAAGACTCGTTCCGAAAAGGCCTTACAGCATTCATTGAAAATCTTCAGTTTAAAACATTTGTCGGAAAGGATCTTTGGAGTGCGTTAACCACTCAGGCGGTAAAGGATGGAACCCTAAAGAGCCAATACAATGTGGCAGACATTGTCGGCACGTGGTTTGCGATTCATCGCTTACCCGTAGTAACTGCTCGCAGAGATTATGAAACAAATACCGCTACTATACAGCAAAAGCTGTATCTCAGAGAGAGGCCGCATGATGTGCCAGAACAGGACAAAATGCTTTGGTGGATTCCAATTGTTCTGAATCGACAAGATGCACTTAATTTTTCAAACTGCAGTCCCTATGTGTGGATGGAAAAGGCTCAGCAAGTGACAATTAATAATATGCCGCCAAACGATCAATTTATTATTATCAATCAAGAAGAAATTGGTCCATTTCCAGTTAACTACGATGAACGAAATTGGCAAATGCTCTCTAATTTCTTACAAACTGAAACTGGTCGAACTCTAGTTCCAACATATACGAGGTGAGCTTTATAAATTACACTCCAACTGCATAAATTAATAATGCTACATGTTTGTTTGATTTCATACCTTCGGCCAAACACAAAATACGGTTTAATTGCTAATTTATTTAGAACTTTTAAGAGCAACTGCAAGCTCAGTTGACATATCCAAAAAGTAAAGTTTGTTCGATTATGATCTAATTTCGATAAGCTTTGATATTTAGCCCTACTTTTGAATCATAGCTAGGCTAAAACGGAACATATTCTTTTTGCTATAGAAATACTTTTTTTGTAAATAAAAACGGTTAACACTGAGAAAAAATTGTAAAGCTTGTGATTAATTTCAAAAATCTATTTTTTTTTTAATATAAACAATAATTACAGAAGCTGTATGAATTTTTGCCTGATTTTGAAAAACTTGAAAATTATTTTGAACCAAATTATTCAAATCCCTCAACATCAACTTCAACTTGCTCCATGCTTATTGGGAAGTTTCACTTCTTACAACACTTTTTTCGCTTTCAGATCAAAACTCTTACATGATGCGTGGAATCTTGCTTACGCTGGTGATTTAGGTTTTGCAACGGCCCTCAATATGACATTATTTATGAAATTCGAACGAAATCATATCGTATGGAATCCGGTCTTCACATTTATTGATCAGATTGGTCGGCATATTGATATGCCAGAGGTCCATAAGAAGTTTGAGGCAATTAATAACATTTGCAACTTAAAACGCGAATAGAAATGATGAGAGTACAGCTTATAATTTTCAGGAATACGTCCTAATTCTGCTCACACCTTTATATGAAGATCTGGGTGCTGAAATTGAAAACGAAGATAATTGGAAGACGGATTTGCGCTCATTGACTAAGAGATTTTTGTGTGGCGCCGGCTACCGTCCTTGCGTAGAGGAAGCCCAAAATGCGTACAGTGTCTGGCAACACTCATCCGATCCAAATTTGGAAAATCCGTCAGTACCCATATCCATATCCACGCATCGATTTTCAGCCCAATGACTCTTTCTGTATTATAGGGTACCAAATCATTATATTTGTCCAATTTTCAAATGGGGCACCATGGAAGAGTGGCAGTTCGGAATACAGCGCGTGATTGAATTTCCAAAATCACGTAAGCAGAGTGAGAGAACTTATTTATTGAAGACACTAGCTGGTTGCCCAACTCAACCTGAAAAGGTCCTTCGACTGCTAGAGCTATCGATTTTAGAAGATAACTCTAATTTCACCGAAAACGATCAATTCTTGATATTTTCCTCCCTTACTGGCACCTCCAATGGCTATTACACATTATTTAAATTCTTATCTGACAACTGGACGACAATTCGGGAAAAGTAAGTACATAAGCATCAATATCTGCATTAAAAAATAATAATAATAAATAAATAAAAATAAATAATAGAGCATTTGTTGGTCACATAGCCCAATACACATATGAAGAGTAAATAGAAAAAAACAATATATTTTAAAACTCTAAATGCAAAGTCGTATTTATGAGTAAAAACTGATATTACAAATGGATATATAAAATGATAAATATTATTTAAAACAATTTCTATTTTTGACTGAATAACTTAAATGCCTTAACTTATCAAGTTATATTTGAAACATTTAAAAGTGTTTCTCACAATTTTGAATAAGAAGACAAATAAAAGATGAAAAATAATCATTATCTTAGAACATTTTAATAAAGATCTTCTGAATGCGATAGTTAATTTTCTTCTTGACATGAATAAGCAAATTATATATCTTAACATGCTGGGAGCTTACCAAACCGGGATAAGGCTATATAATTCTGAGTATTTCAATTAAAGAGCCAACATGCTCATGTGTATCACATACGCTACACAGTGACCTATAAACTATATCATCATCTAAAAATAGTTAATATTGAAACATTTAATTGGTTTGGCCCATGAAAGAGAATATTTCATGTTTCCATGTTACCCCCATTGCATTTTGTTATGTTATCAATCGTTTCATGACATAAGTTTGCGATTTCATGGGGTTTCTAAAAAATCCACAGCATATTTTCACTATCATTATACGAATTAATTTTTGTACGCTTGACACTTTTGAAAGGCTTTATAGTTTATTTGTTAGTTAACCTTGTTGGTTAGGACTCAAACATTTAGGATAGGCAAGTAAAAAATCGATTTCAAATCTCTTGTTTCACAACCAAAAATTGGATCCAGAAAATTTGAAAAAATTATATATTTGCAATAGGTATTTCGGTAAATACTTGTTTCAAATTCTTAAAATTAGAGCAATTTTATTTTTTCCTTATAAGAATAATTTAACTGAAGTTTAACATTGAACAAACTGTTAATTGCATTTTGAAAAGATATATCTATAATTGAATTTATAATAGATTTTTTTTCGAGTTTGTTTTTTCAATGACAAAACCAATTCAATTATTATATTTTTATTTATATATTTCACAATATTTTATTTCTCATAAATATTTAATTTTTAGACTGAAAGATAATACCAACCTATGGGATCACTTGATAGGATCAGCCACAGGTTTCTTTCTAACTCAAAAAGGATATGACATGGTGCAGCAGCTCTACGAACATCATTCTGGAGAGTTTGGAAGCGCCCAACACATAATTGAAAAGTCTCTTCGGAATATTAAAGAAGAAGCACTGTGGAGTGAAGCGAATCTACCGGTCATTGAAACTTGGCTAAACAACTTTCTTTCAAAAAAATCAAATATATCTTCTTAAGAGGTCATTGAAACACAATCTTTTGGGTTAGATAATTATATCTTATGTATATGTACCGAAAGTTAAAGAACAAAATAAAACATTCTTTGCATATTGATTTGCATATTTAGTAAAAATTGTATTTATTTTCTTCAAAAATCGTAGGTTTGTTATGTAGAGTATAAAATGTGATCCATTAACTTTAATCAGCTCTAAATATTCGTCAATCCTCAGTATTCATCACCCTCGTCGACTTCGGTAGTAGAATCAATTCCGACCTCTTCATAATCCTTCTCAAGTGCAGCCAAATCCTCTCGAGCTTCAGAGAATTCGCCTTCCTCCATGCCTTCCCCAACGTACCAGTGTACAAAAGCACGCTTGGCATACATTAAATCAAATTTGTGATCCAAACGAGCCCAGGCTTCAGCAATGGCTGTGGTGTTGGACAACATGCATACAGCACGTTGAACCTTGGCCAAGTCTCCGCCAGGCACCACTGTGGGTGGCTGATAATTAATGCCCACTTTGAAGCCAGTCGGGCACCAGTCCACGAATTGAATTGACCGCTTAGTCTTGATTGTGGCGATTGCTGCATTTACATCTTTTGGTACAACATCGCCCCGATAAAGCATACAGCAAGCCATATATTTGCCGTGCCTTGGATCACACTTGACCATCTGGTTGGCGGGTTCAAAGCAAGCATTTGTTATTTCAGCAACAGTTAATTGTTCGTGATAAGCTTTTTCAACGGAAATTACTGGAGCATATGTAGCCAAAGGAAAGTGAATGCGTGGGTAGGGAACTAAATTGGTTTGGAACTCTGTTAAATCAACATTAAGCGCTCCGTCGAAGCGCAACGATGCTGTTATTGAGGAAACTATTTGGCCAATTAAGCGATTTAGGTTCATATAGGTGGGTCGCTCGATGTCTAAGTTCCGACGACAAATGTCATATATGGCTTCATTGTCAACCATAAATGCGCAGTCAGAGTGCTCCAGGGTGGTGTGGGTAGTCAAAATTGAATTGTATGGCTCAACTACAGCGGTTGAAACCTTTAAACGAAAAGAAATAATGTGTTAAGCATATATGGACACACATATATGTACTAGATATTTCAAATTTTGTGTGTGTTCAACCTCAATCTTCTGATTATCTGAACAATTATCTAAGTTTCGAAAGCAAATCAAATGTGAAGGTTTTATTTCGACTTTAAGAGACATATTTACTCATTACTTACTTGTGGAGCTGGATATATAGAAAACTCCAGCTTTGATTTTTTTCCATAATCAACTGATAGGCGCTCCATAAGCAACGATGTAAATCCAGAGCCAGTTCCTCCGCCGAATGAGTGGAAAACCAAAAATCCCTGAAGACCCGTGCATTGGTCGGCCAGCTTACGGATTCGATCCAGCACTATGTCCACAATCTCTTTGCCAATCGTGTAGTGACCACGAGCATAGTTGTTAGCCGCATCTTCCTTGCCAGTAATCAACTGCTCGGGATGGAACAGCTGGCGATAAGTGCCAGTACGCACCTCATCAACAACAGTTGGTTCTAAGTCCACGAAAACTGCTCGCGGCACATGTTTTCCGGCACTAGTTTCGCTAAAGAAAGTATTGAAGGAATCATCGCCGCCCCCAACTGTTTTATCAGAGGGCATATGACCATCAGGCTGAATGCCATGTTCCAGGCAGTATAGCTCCCAGCAAGCATTACCAATCTGAACGCCAGCTTGTCCTATATGAACTGAAATGCACTCCCTCTGCAAGCCCAAATTAAGATTTAATATAGAATTACAAATTAGCAGTTCAGTAGACCGTGTCAGGTCTTAGGTGTGGGTACATTTTTGCGTGTATTTTATGCACTGTATATAACCATATGTATATATATATATATATATATATATATATATATATATATATATATATATATATATATATATATATATATATATATATATATATATATATATATATATATATATATATATATATATATATATATATATATATATATATATATATATATATATATATATATATATATATATATATATATCAATTATAAATATTCATTCCAAATATATTCTTGATCGTAAGTTTTGTAAAGATTTAACATTGAACCACATATTTTAGCACATTTTTACAAAATTTATAAAATATTAAGAATTTAATTTATTACTATTATTTTTATTAAAAATTCAAAAAAATGATTCTAGATGTTGTGTTGGAATTCAATCTTTAATAGGTATTTAAACAACACTTTAAAAACAACAACATTATAATTTTGTATATATTTAAAATTATATTGATTTTCAATTGACTTACCATAATTAAGTATTATAGACAAAGTAATAATAGGATCAGAAGCACGTGATATAATTGTCTTTTAAAACAAAGAACAAAAGGCAAGATTCGAAAAAAGGAATCCGATAATTTCCAAACTTTTGTTCGTAATGAAACACAGCTGGAAATCAACTAGTCGAGACATCTGCTCTGCAAGTCTTTTTATAGTCGAAAAAATTTCTTATATGGGCATTTGCCAAAGCACGATCTGCGAGGGCATCTTTCTCACTTTGTCGAATGTTAGAAAACGATTTGTTGTTGACTATAGAAGTTCACTGATGCGTTTAATTTAATGTTTGCAATTAGTAAATGTGATTCAATATGTTCTCTCGATAATATAATTAACATTTATGTACTTATAATTCAAAAGTAATTAACTAAGCATAAAATAAATCCACACGTTTTAATAAATAAGGAATTTATTCTAATTGAGCGTTTACTAACATCTAGCTTTAAAACAATAATGTTTAAGAATCTAAAATATCTAGCCTCACATAAAATGTATTACGTTTGATGATGTACGACTTAAAAGTAATTTACTAATTATTATTCATATCAACTAACTGTATGGCAGAGTTTCCTACATACAATGTATATATATAGTCTTTCTCGGACAAACAACCACAAGAACTCTATAGAAGAGCTCAAAACTAATCCAGCTCACTAATGTGGTTTCTACAGCTTTAAAACAACCTCCCGTTCTAGAATAAATGAATTTAAATGAATATATGCTATTTTGAATAATTGAAAATTTTTATTAAAAATTAACTTATACTTGACAACACCACGCCGTTCTCTAGGATAAATCTAGTTTTTCACATTGTACTAACAAATAACAACATAATTATGGCTCTTCGATTTTTTAACGGTTGAAGATATTTGAGTTCAAATATAGCTGTATTAAAACAGTTTCGAAGTTTTATATCCCTTTCGAACTATCTAACAAACTCACTTAGCTATTTAAAAAAATATTTCTTTCTTAAATAGAGTAAATTATTTAAGCGGAGTCGTTCTAGGCATATCAGTCTGTTATCATCTCACAAACCACAATAGCTAGAGACTTGAATTTTAAATGAATATTCCTGAATACAATACGCAATACGAATACGAATTCATCATACTTATGTATATGTATTGTTCGATAGGTTATTCTGTTTCATTATTATAGATAAATGTCGATCCTGTAATTCCTGTAATGGAAAAAAAATATAATTTCAACCATCTATTGAATAAAACATATCAATGCTTTTTGAAGGCTGCTGTATTTTTCAAACTTGGCAAACCTAAATAACACCAAGAGCTCCACTTTTTGATTATGCTGGCGTCAGAATATAATCTCTCAACAAAACCTTCGCTCTGGATATGGAACTACCATGTAACTTCACAGCTTCACAGTTGGTTTTATGTGAATTTGTAGGGGCAGAACGACCAAGATTGTAGTTATTAAGATTTATGGCGCCTTGCAGAAACTTAAGGAATCCGTATTGTACCCTGCTTTATAAGACATAATTCTAACGCCCTTTGGTCAGACACAACCCAGCATAAGTCCTCTTATTCGTTGCTATTGGGAAACACCGTGTAGTCTTATGTTCTACACTTGCTAACTAAATGGCCCAAATCTGTACAATAATTCAATTGCCCATTAATGATAATACTGTTGTTCAAATATTCATTTTTATTAATTAATAAATATTTATTTTTATTAATTATAATTGTTTCACGTTTTTATTTCTAAATGCGTATGTCTAGTTGATATTGACATTAGAATCCAGTCTGCTAAAATAAATAAATAATACCATCATAACATTTGGAAATTACAAGCCTTTGACTAGACATTCGTCGATAATTGAGATTAAGAATATGATTTGTTCTTTAATTTTTTTAGGAATTCCTTGGCCTGCTTATCACCTTGTCTGTACTCCAGAGCTCGTATTGATAGCGAATCTTAAAAAAAAATTTTAAAAAAAAAAACATTTAAATTTTAATTTCAAGTTATTTAAATTAATTCAATTACCTGTATATTCTGGTCGACATAGATTCATAAGAATTTGCTCGCCTTCAGATGCGCTAAGATCTGCAAACGTTATATAGCATTCGGCTATATATTGACTTGTCATTCCAAATAAATCTTTATCCTTAACACAAAATAAAATTAGGCTGTCTTCCATCTGGCGTTGTTCTTCATTCAAATGACTAAAGCACATATTTTTTATATATTAAAATCTTGTTAGTTTTCCATAGGCAAAATTTACTCACATGCGAAATTGTTCATCATAAAGTGGAAAACAATTTTTATTATGAACGGCAGTTTTTACTGGTGTAAATCCATTAAATCTTCCACTGGGCATCATGAAGACTTTGACGAATGAATCACATAATCCATTCTTATCCATAGATACCAAATTTCGAGCATTTAATATTTTTAGCTGAAATTAAAGCAAATTGTTAATGATTCTATCATGTTAAGCAAAATTAAATCTTCTTGGATGTAAGACCTAATCAAACTGACAAACAGATCAAACATGATCATTTTTGGCTGAGTTCGAAGTTTTCACTATATGATTCAACAAAAACAAGTAAGAGTGCTGTTGTCGGCACAACCCAACTAGAATATACTGTGAACCCAGCAAATTCAAATGATCTTTGCTTATCAATAATAAGAAAATTAGATGGGTTATCGAAAACTAATAATAATCTCTTACTGCGTATGGCATACAGCAATATATATTTTAAACTGCAAGTCTAGATTTTGTCAATTATGAGCCCGCTGACTTCACACGGACATGGCTAGATCGCCTCGACAAAAAAACATTATATACGTGAATATTGGCATTAAATGCCGAAGCCGATGAATAATTTTGTAAATTGCAAAAATGGCAGTAAATGGCAAAAATAGTGTATTTCTTGGCTATTATATAAAAGCCCATCAATCAAATTCGTATAGCTAACCGCTCTTCGCTTATGCTCATAGATAATACTCACGGATAATCCAGAATCTGTAAATTGTGCGCTTATTGTGAGCTGTCCAAAACGGGATGTCGCTTGCTCTTTCTGATATCTAAATCGTTCTAGGTAGTATTGATGAATAAGATCGGCAGTTTCAAGTGCATGTAGTTCGAGTGTGCTTTCGATTTCCGATAAAATTTTAACATCGGAAGTTTTTTTGTCGCCAATTTTAAAGCACGATATCATAGTGTGAAGGGTATCCCTTAAGTTTTGAAAGAATGCGGGTGGACGACGTTTCTAAAACACAAAAAAAAAATAATAAAAAACAAATTGACTGGTCTTAAACCATACTTACATCAAGATTAGATTGTATAAGATCATAAATTATGATTGACAACTCTCCCCAAATACTATCCAAAACTCTTTCAAAGTTGACTTCATTGAGAGTATTATAAAGAGTCGCCAATGATCCTTCCAAGTACATCATCAGTCTTTCCATGGAATTTGAGTCCTTATGGAGTACTTCAGCTCCTTCTGTTAAAAATCGCTTAATGGACGGAGACATCCTGTGGGCAACGTTTTCGATGAGCTCAACAATTTGATTACGCTGTGTATCAAGGGCGTTATCAATAACCGCTTTAATAGTATCGGCACATCGCTCGGCTTCTAGATTGGTTCTGTAGTCGCCTAAGCGTCGTATCACAACATCTGTACCCAGCTCCTGAAAGTATATATTTTTATTTACAAACATGATAAAATCAAACATTCTTAAATAATTCCTACCTTTATAAATGAGGGTAAACTTTGGCGGATGTAGTCCATATTATTAATAGCCAAACACCATTCTTCTGATAAATCTACGATGGGAAGAAACACAAAAGGGTAAAAGCAGTAATTAAAAAGCTCCTTAAATAATTAACTTACTAAACATAACTTCATCCTCCTCCATTTTAGTTATAGTTTCCACTCGGCGAGACATGCGCTGTGCATAGAAAACACAGCATCGGCATATATCCTGGAAGAGCCATATTTCAAAGTACATTTTTTATAATAAACTTTGGGAACTTACATTAACAATTTTGGCTACGAAGGTATATGACCCTTCTATCTCTGGCCAATCCAGTTGTTGCCAGAATATTTTAATCTGGTAGAAAATCGCCAAGGTGTCTACCGCAGATGAACTATACTTAACAGTTTCATCGACAGCGTGGAGTTGGTCTAAGTCAATAGCTTTCTGAATGCGATTTAACGCCTTAATAATTGAAATATCAAGCCAATGAGTTACTCCTCTCTCAAACCATTGATAAAATTCAGTCATCTCCAGTGTACAGTTGGGACAGAGCGATTGTCCTGTAAAATAAAGAGCAACATTAATAAAAGTGCCTTAAATAGGCCGGCTATCCTGAAATATATTCACCTAGAGTATTATATCGTTTAAGTACCAAATAAACTTCAAATAACGTTGTTCCCATATTAACATTATCAATATTCGGCAAATATTCAAACTGATCATCAGGAACATATAACATTTTTATGTTGGAACACACTTGTTTTACAATAGCTTTGCAGATTTCCATCAGTTTTGAATCGTAAAACAGAAATAGTGTAGTGGAATAGTTAACTCGAATTTTGCTGAAAGACAAAAATATTTATGTAATAATTACAGCATATTAATATACATTAGAAGTTATAAAAAAAAGTATGTATCAACGAAATACTTGAACAAACCAATTACCAAAAACCATTAAATAATCTGAGATCTTGCTGAGGATCTTAAAAGAGCCGGATATGAGTGTAAATATCCTAGCCCAAGTCTCATCTATTTGAACTTTTTATGAAGATTCTTGGATTAGCATTAAAAGTCAAAAATCTATTATAAGTAATTTACCATAATAATTTACTTACTGGTAGAACAATTTATCAAAGTATTCCATTGCACGTTGTAGATCTGAACGAACCATTTGTATTATTTTGATTACATTCTGCAATTTTTCTTCGTCGGAATCATGATCTTTCGTTTGACTGCCGACTTCTTTAATTTGCTCCATCCATTCTTTAGCTCCGCTATT
Organism: Drosophila eohydei; assembly: GCA_035045825.1. Classification (NCBI taxonomy): domain Eukaryota; kingdom Metazoa; phylum Arthropoda; class Insecta; order Diptera; family Drosophilidae; genus Drosophila; species Drosophila eohydei. Next base: position 3,226,287 of record JAWNOT010000095.1, read on the forward strand.
AATAGCGGCAACAATAACGTTATCGATAGTGTTTGATTTCTCAGAGTCTTCGGTTTCTATCCAACCATAGACTGTTTTAGGAAATATGTCTATTGTAGCTGGCACCTCAAATGTTTTGAGTTTCGAAAGAATGTCTAATACTTCACTGAGAGTCTTTAGAATTTTATTATCACTGACGTTCTTGGAGCGTAAATGTCTTAGGATTGCAAAACAAGACGGTAACAGTCGCTTAGCACCCTCCCAGAATGTTTTCACATCCTCAGAATCGTTTTGCAAAAAGTTGATTACTGGAACCAGAACATCGAGTATTGAATTGAAGAGTACGAAATTAAGTTTGTGAGTTTCATGCACAGTGCTGTACGCGTGCCATTGGCTAAGAGCGCAATCAAAGGGCGAAAGGCCACTCTGAACGGCGTGTTGCGTTCTAATAGCTTCAGCCATCGCACCAAATTTTCCGCTCCACCAATATTTGGCCACCTGAGACGAATCCAGCTCGTGTACCAGTAGCAATTTCAAAAGGTGTTTATGTTCTTGACTTGCAACATTCTTATTTTTTTCGGCACTGAGAGCAATGTTCACTAACACCGATCCGCGACTTTTCGTTTTACTCCCTTTTTCCAGATTATACCAAACGGTGAGTCCAGAAACTGGAATAGACTGTTTAAAGTTAAAACGAGTTATTAAATATAAATTAATAATGTTTATTATAATAAAAAATGTCGTAATTTTAAGCAAGTTTTCAACAAATCCTGAGCACAGATGAGTCAACGACATGTGCAGATTGTCTATCTGTTACTCAAATTTTACTTGGACAAAAAGATAATTCATAATTGTACAATTTCAATTTGAGCTTTTATTATAGGAAAATTTAATTTTCTAAATTCTGAACTACTAACTAGATAAATGCTCACTCATTAAAAGTGCAAAAGCACTCTTAGTGCTCCATAAAGAATCAGTAAAGCTATTTGTTACTCCAACGTATAAATTAATTAATATACTCTACCTTAAGTGAAATCATTGCACGTCCAATTAATTCGTTGTCGTGCTTTCCAGACGAGGCGGTCACGGCAATTTCTTTCATAAGCTTGCTTAGCCCGCGTACGCCTTTTACATCCAGGAGTTTATTGACCTTGTCTTTGACAGTTTCCGCAGCATCAAAGTCCCTATTAAAAAATAGTTGTATTGAATTAATCTTGCTTTTCGTAAACTACAATATTAATATGTGAAATTCAACTGGAAGTTAGATGTTAGAATTCATTAAGCTTTTTTTAAATAATCCCAATTGTAAGATATTTTTGAGAAAATCATGTTAGAACTTAATTTATTTGCTTAACCAAGCAGCAAAAGAATGAGAGCTCCAGTCCACAATACTAGATTTTTTAGCGGTCATGAAGCGAAAAAATCATTTTTATTTTTTTTTTTAATTATACTAACAGATTTTCGTGAAAATTATAAAAAGATTAAATATAATAATACTACTAAATAAACAAAGTATTTTAAATTTAATACGCGTTCAAAGAGACAATTGACATTACAGTCATAACGCGTCATACGAATTTAGACTGTAAGTGCTTTATAGCATCGTCTACCTATTACACAAATCTATTGTACCCTGTTCACCCACTTTTGAAAAGTTTATCATATCAAATATAAAATCTGTTGACAATATTTCTCATTGAAAAATTTATTTCTATGTATTCAACTTGTAGGTGAGCCAAGTTAAATAATTAAATGGATTGCTTCGCTTTAATTTGAAAAGTTTACGTAAAACCATTTCAATTATATTAAATTTTAGAAGACTCGCAAAATACATTAGTGTAACTATCTGGTTTCAAGTTCTTTAAGACGAACAAAAACAGTGATTCCTGGCACTTGGCCATTTAAGATATAAAAAACAAGCAAGAGATTTGTTTGCATAGAAACAGACAAACAGCTAAACAGATGAATCGAATCTATTGAAAACTATGAAAAACTTAGTGTATTTTTTTGTTTATTTAAGTGAATTTGAATCGATTTTACTTTATTAAAAAAATACATAAAAAAGCATAAAAAACACCCTCAGAAGATGCTCACTATTTATTCAAAAAATTGTAAAATTAAATAATTTAAATTAAGTACGTAATTATTAATTAGTTTGCCAACTTACCAAACTTCAATAATGAGAACTTCATCACGAGGACCTTCAGTAATAGGTCTAGAAAAAGTAAATAAGTAAATAAATTTAAGCTCATTTTGCTGGAAATATAATTTAGTTAATACCATCAAAAAGATAACTTTGAATTTAAGTTTAAATGACTCATACAAGAAACTAATTCGAGAAGTTAGCTTTAGTACGAATACTCACAAAGAGAAATGCTCCTCCCATATTGGATTCAAGGTAGACGATTTTACAGATGAGTTATAGCGATGAGAGATGTTTGATTCCAAGTACAATGTTACGAACGGATCAGATAATCCATTTGAATCCATTGGCAGTAAATTCTCTGCTTTAATGACTTCAACATTAAGCCTTAAATTAGGTGGTTCCTTCTTCTGTGCAATTTCAGAAATTTCCAAATGGGTTGCATTGGGTATTTTGAATACCTCTTTTGCAAACTCGACCAGGCTTTCTCTACAGGCATCACTACTCTCACAACCAATATTATTGTAAATTTCGAATAGGATTTCCTCGTATAAGTCGTCAATCTAAAAGAAAGATATAATTAAGAAAATCATATTTGTTTCCTGACGGTGATCCCTATATTTAGTATGGCAGGGTTTACCCATTTGCTGACCATTATAAGATTATTCATTAAAAAACGACAAGAAATATTATATTTCTACTATCTGAAATTGAGACTGCGTGACTGGCTGATCTACAGACGAATTTGTTGGATCTATTCAGCCTGTCGTATTGAACAGGATTATATATAATTTTTGAGACCGAAGCTGCTTTCACCTACCGAATGCATTTACATATTAATACCATCATAAACAATACTGCATTTATAAGTATATTTCATAAACACATTCTGAACGTATCAATCTCAGAATATACAAAAGCTAGCGACTTAATATTACAAGTATTCGGCCAATTTCAGTTTATTATTGGTAAAAATAAATATTTGTCTTTAGCTCTTAAGCATAACTCGAACACAATAAAAGCCACGCACACTGCATATATATAGAGGTTATCGTAAAGTATACAAGATTATAAATATTCATCCATGCGTAGCAATAATTGAAAAAACAAAAATCTTTTAAATGTTCTTAAATTTCTGCACGTCGCTGGATGGTCGAAAACTAAATATCGAAAAATAAACAGCGAAGTGACTGCATAAGTAATTTCCCGCAATGTAGAGCTGCGAAAAAAGTAAACAGCTATTCCTCTGTGCGAATACAAATGTGTATGTGTGTTTGGATGTGCTTTTGTTTATATTTGAATTGAAGAACATTTGAAAGTGTGAACAGCAGTCCAACACGGCGGTCAGGACATTTCCTGATCTGGTTTGATTTGCGGAATGTAAGTATTATGATTTTCCAAACTGTACGAAATGAAAGAATTTGATGCAAACTTAGAAATTGCGGTTAAATTTCAATTATAGAAATTAAGTCGTTTATTCTAAAAACATTTATATTAAAATGGAAAAATGTTTTCTTTTTAAAAACTTTTTCAAATGCTAGTCTGTCTAATACTTAAAGGTTAAGATTCTGAGTGTAAACAGAATCTACAGAAACTAGGATTAATAGAAATTCTAAGATACAACTTTAAAGCCCTGAAATTCTTTATAAGCCCGTACTACTGCATTGACTTTTCTTTGATGAAGAAAATACTAAAACAACATGAAATCTAAACATCTTCCTTCTGCCTGTTACACATACACTTGCGGAAAAGCTGTAGATCTATATTCCTATAGTACAACCAAGTTCGGTTCTCTAAACATCTATCAAATAATTCATGAAATAACAAAATGAATTTTAAACAATTTACTTACAGTCATAGAATGACAAACTTCTTTTGCGTGAGACTCTAATAAATGCTTATGCACACCGCGGAAATACTGGTTGGATATACTTCCATTTCTGTTTAGAATCCGCTTGCGTCGCTCTGCCGTTTCATTTAAGGACAGGGTGGAACACACTTTTTGGATGGGGCGCGTCTCATGACCCGCTGTTCGATTTAAACTTAAATAATTTGAACTTTTATCGGTTGAGTTTCGTGAGGTCATATTGGACAGCACTCGGGGCAACGATAAGTAACTCATTTTTGAAACACAAATTTGTGAAATTATATAGAATTAATTTATAAACATTTTTGCACTTTTATAGGTGAACGATATGAAGAGTGCATAAATTTATTTCCCGTCTATATTATGGATCATTGTAGTGCTATAATATATTCGCGTATATATTATATTATTATATGACCATTTCCGCTATCCGCTTGGGTTTGGTGGGTGTCAAGATGTCCCTGGAGCAGTACCACTCTTAAGTATATGTAAATCGAAAGCCCATTAACAGTGTCAATGCCGCGAATAAAGATTTTTTACAACTAATCACGCTGACCGTGAGCTGCTTTGGGTGTGTATGAGCAGAATTCGTTTTCGAGATTGTTTTCTAAGTATCTCACAAGATAAAGAGAGAAGCAGAATTATATAGTAGTGCTTTAGCAAATGTTTTATTTTTGGAACTTTGAAAAAAGCTCAATGATTATGAACGTATGTGTATTCAAAGTATTGGGGAAAGCTATACACAGCAAGTGAATGAATAAATGCTTTTTGTGTACATACACACAATTTGTGTGCACACAAACATTCTATGTAGTACAGATAAGTAGATACTAATGCAAACAAGTTTATAGACTGTTCAGTTCAAATTGTTTATAGTTCGTTCCTATGGTTAATCTAACAAAGGGACAAGCACAACCTAGCTTCTTCTGCTTCTCTATTGGTGCTCATTGTAAACAATTTACAAATACCCCTACCATGGATAGTATCTTAAAAACTTAACTATATGTTATATATATATAGCACATATTTAGTAAATACATTCATACTATATACATATATATATATAGTTTCAAGGTATGAATGAATTCATTTTGTTTTCATTCAAAATATTTATAAAGTTGAATGAAATCTGCAGTTGGTATGTAAAAACTGCTGTTCAGTTTATACCCTGTACTCTTCGAAAAAAGAGTTGAATGGACTCACACAAGTGTAATTAACTCGCAAAAGTAAGCACACTGAATCTTATTTAGTAAACATATTCCACTGCTGTATAAACAGGCAATCCAGTTAAAAATTTAAATATTTGAGGTAAGGTTTCCTCGAATTCTATGTTTTATGAATTTATCATTCAAATGTTTCCTGTGGCACACAACAAATTATGAATTATGAAGATCTATAAATCAATAAATATTTCAACTTCATAAAAGATGTTTGCGTTTTAGGGAGTGTTGTCATCTAGTCTACAATCTTTTTTTAAATAATAAGTAAGGGTGTCTTAGCTGGATGACACTGGATGCAGCGTCGATCGAGACGTTGTAACCTGAAACATTCAGGAATACGGTAGAAACCAACATGATTCCAACTAGGAAAAACCCCGAACCCAGCTAACTTTTTCGAATAATCTAGACAAAAGCAAAGTTAACGCTGTCGGTTCAGCTCAGAGGGCTGAATCAAACCAACTGTTAGCTCTGATCTGGAACACATATACTTAATAGAGTGCACCACGTTACAGTCATTAAAACAAATATATAATCCTCAATTGAATAGTTTTCTATAATTAGAATTTCCCACTTTATTCAAGCTTTACCTGCATTGCTGTACGTTCAAGATGAAATACTTCATTTTCCAAGTGCTTTAGCTTAGAAATATTTGGAAAATGCCTAATTAAATACATTATTTACTCTTAAATAGCATTACTTCCTTATCAAAAGTAAGACTAATTTAAATACCCGAACCCGAACCAAAAACACATTCTCACATTCACTTGACAGAAAACTGTAAGCTTCTCTGATTTACCAAGTTGAATCGATATTGTATGAAACTCGATCTGATTATTTATATAGCTAAAGTTCAATATACTTACATTCATACAAACATTTTCTTTTATATTGTCGACGGAAACTAAGTCTGGCTCGCTGCTCAAGGTGGAAGTATCGAAACTCTCATTATCATCTATTTTTGTCTCCAGTCCACTGTCTGTGCATGATCCATCGTTAACCTTTGTAATAATACTCTCGTTTTCTTCATCTTCTTGCCCTTCTTCTTCGGAAAATGGAGCCAATGAAGTTTTAAAAACATTTTCATCCAATTGAGATTTCTGTCTCAAAAAAGATCCAAACTTTTCAAAAAAACCATCGTCCCCATCCTGGAGTCTGCAAAAAAAAAACAATTCAATATTTAAATTTTTAAAACATTTATTTTTTCTTCTTTAAATAAAAATAAAAAAAAATTGGAAAATTGGACAATACAAACGAAACCATTATCAAAGATAATTTCTTTTTTTTTTTTGATAAGATATTGTCTTTTAAGTGTTTTACAGAATAGAATAAACAAATATCTCGCCAACAAAGTATAAAGACTTCAGAGAAATCTCAAAAATATATGCAATGTACAATTTTTTTTATTAAAATTCTTTACTAAAAAATCTTCACCCAGCTTATGTGTTCATATAATTAATTAACATTGTTTTATAACATGAGTTTTTAATACTAAATATTAAAATTTGGCTGAACAAAAAGCATATTGTATTTAGCTTGTCTTATGTAAGATATGATGGATCAACTAATCTTGTGATCCGAATCACTACTCATGTCCCAGCTCAATGAAAACTTTCTTTCAGTATTGCACCAACTTTATTTTTATTTTATTAAAAGTAGATAATGGATTTAGGCCAAAAGGCATCCCCATAAGTCCAAAAATAGTTATGCTTAGGACAAAAAGTGTATGTATAGAAATTCTTCTGCATGTTGTCACATATATTATCATAAAGGCTTTTGAAGTTTATTCAACAGTCTGTTTTGGCTTCCATAAAATCGATTCTGTGTTGAGTGTCAAAGTCACGGAAAGCTTCAAGAATTGTAGTGACTTGAATACCAGATACAATTTTTAGTGTGGCCTTTCGCATGTAGCGCAATTAAAAGGCAAAGAAATTAGTCGCTTGGCTCCATAGGACAACGGGTCAATGCCATTTAGCTTATTTTTATTCTTCGAGTAAAAGAGTTTTACGCACAATCGAAACTTTCTATTGATTTACAAAATATGCAAAAATTCAACATTTAGCGATAATACTTAATATCACAAGATTTTATAACTTTGAATTGAATTGAAATTTGACAGCCGAATGACCTTATCACGCTTAGTTTTCGACATGTTTTAACGTTCCAAACATCGAAAACTTCTTATAATATTTAGACAAATTTCTAATCATATTTTGTTGCTTGTTCCCTTTAAAACACTTTTTTTATAAGTAATAAAAAAATATGTTTTTGTTATTATCCCCAGTTGCACTATAAGACTATCGAAATGCTCTATAATTACTTTAAAGTATTTTGGACACGAAATGTCATTAAATTAAGTGTCAATAAATTGAAAAAATACATTTATTTATATTTTTTTATTTGGAACAGTAACATCAAGTAAAGATTACAAAATCGTTTAAGAATGTATCATTAAACCCTGCGTTCATTCAAGTCACTGCTAATTTCGTCTCTGTGTAGGTAACTCAAAAGGTGTTAAAAGAAATATATATAAAAACTTTCAATTTAAATCAAAGCTAAAAGCATAAAAAAAGGTAACTGGAGTGTAAATTACAAAGATCTCTACAACACTCTCAAGTTTATCCATTGTTAGTGTTAACTAAACCCTTTTCATTGAAATGAGTTTGGTTTAATCAAATGTGTTCCAAGTGAGTCACAAATTAACTAGTTTCATTACAAGAATTCACATTGATTAGTGAAAATTTTGACGATTTCCTTTTTGTTGTACAGATATAAAGGTTTGACTCCCCCTTTGCAGACATTCGATTTAACAGCTATGTAACTGATAATATATATATGGCATAGTAAATCATGATTATAGTCTTATCAGTTATTGCAGCTACTGCTGTCATAGTGTATATATTTGTTCCGAATCAACACGATTAAAGCTCATGCGTAGCCCTCTCTGGATCAACAGTTAAAGCACCTTTGTGTTTGAGCTAGTTGACAATATCTCGCGCACTTGAGCAGCTGCAGTAGATGCATGCATTCTTGTCAAGTATATGCTCTTGAATATAGATATATAGTTAATCCCTTGACCATTGATACTATGCCCATGCACTTCAAACTTCATGGAGATAAGATTTTAAGTACCATCGTAATTTAAAGAGCTTTTGCTTAGTGGCCTGGGAGGAAGAAAAAGAAGACTACGAAACACGTTAACTAACTATATTTATGTTTACATAAACATACATATTTATGTACATATGTACATACACATATATATGATACAAGCTAGAACAGCAGCTAACTACGGTGGGCCACAGAGTATTTGTTAGCAGGGGGAAGTCCCCTTGGACCGGAACTGTTAGCTGATTTAAACTTAACTATTCTTAAATTAGATAAACATGATTTACTCTTCACTATAGTAGTGCACGAAATCGTAATATATTTCTTTATATAAGTATGTAACTAAGCGCCACTCCAATTTATTCTAAGTGTGTATCTTTATTTACACTATTATTTGCTATCGATTTATAGCAAGACGTATATTACCTATTGTCTCCACATATTAATATAGACTGTGCACAGTGTTGTCTAATATAGTTAATGCGATCCAGAAGCTTCATTTGCTCTTAATTTACGTTTATTCTTTGTATATTTATAACAAAACTCTTCATATTTTATAGCGATTTCCTCAATAAACAGCCAAAAAACAAACGCAGACACCACGACCTTTTGGCTAGAACTGTTTGAGCAGTAAGAGCTTTGTACGTTAGCCGCTCGAAAGATAGGGCCAAAACATACAAATACAAACGCAGGAGATACACCAACACTATCGTCACTTACATGTGTGCGTAATGTCTTCATGGTTCATGATTTTGAAGATATGTATACCTGCATTTACGGATGTATGTTTGAATGGTATATGTATATGTTTGTATATGTGCATGCACCTAATTATCATAAACAAGCTCAACCATAGTAAAAACCCATTTTCGTGAACCGTGTTGCTGTCAACCCTTAATAACAAAAACAACATCAACATGCGTATACGGAGCACGCACAAGAGTGCACGCATACATACACATATACACACATACACACCTAAGAGAACTGTATATTAGTGCATCAAAGCACGAATGCATCGACCACGAAATCAGAAACTAAATGCACAGTTATATGTTACACACAAACATACAAACATACATACATACATACATATATTCGTGTGTACATATATATTTGTGTATGTATATATATATATATAGCAAATAGCCATAGTTTTTACTGTTCGGAGTTTCGCAGGTCGAAAGCTCCCTATGAGACTGCATTTTGTGCCCATACAAAATAAGAGTGCTCCTAATAACAAGTGTCAGACTAGCAGATACCCTGTACACCGTGCCGAGAGAGTATTTATACACAGAAAAGCACATACAATTGGAAATGCTTTACTAAATAGAGTTCTTTGGTGTTCGGACATGGAGTAAAATATTCGCAAAGTTAAGTATTATTCATTTCGTCGTAGTTATAAAATGTTATAGTTTTCAAACCTTATATTAATCAGTTTTCAATTTAGCGTGTATCGATCTATGCATATAAAACTAAGTCTTCAAAGCAACTTTTGTCAATGCTTTTAAAATGAGGTACAATATAGGGACATACTGAAAATCTTTGAAAACTAAAAACTTTAAAAACTTACGGATTACTAAGACGATATGAGCAATGTGCCTCCTGCTCTGTGAGTTTGACTGCAAGTCATTTCGACCCTACTAATTCTAGAGAGTTGTTCGAAACATACTTGTGTAAACTGGAAATTACTATATATCTTACAACGTTGTTAAAGGGCAGATATGAAGCTAATAAAACCACTGTTACTGTTAGATTAAGTTATATATAAATAGAATTGATAGTAAACCCGTTGACTTTAACTAATGCATTTTAATTGATATACGCAAAAACGCTCGCCTTTCAACTACAACACCTGCTTTGCAGTTCAGGTAGCCTATGGATTTGCTGCCAATTGTTATCACTTTAAGGTTGGAATCTTCCAAAAATGTCTAAGATAATGTGAAGACTTTATAAAACATCAATTTTACGAAGAGACCATAAAATACTCTAAAGCTGCTTTTTAAAACGAGTCTAAAGAGGAAAAAGATTGATATCTGCACATACTGCTATTCACCCAAGTTTAACCAAATAGTTGCATTAAGTTTTAATCTTTCATCAAATTTTCAACAAAATAATAATAATGATTTATTTTAAATGTTATATTATATATTTTTTTAGCATTTAATTTATATATAATAAAATGAAAAAAAAAAATTAAAAAGAAAAACGAAAATGGAATTGAACATTAAGAACAATAATGATATATGATCAATACTTATTTCAAATATTAATGATTTTAGCTTTAATTTTCGCAATCTGGATAAGATCTCAACTCTCTCATTTCTCTCGTTACTCATCATATCATCCTTATCAACAGTAAAATATTCTTTCATGGTATCGTCTACTACATACATTTTGATATAACCATCATACCCCAACAACCCATTTCTACTGAGATTTAGGGTATAAAGACAAGCAAATAAATGATTGTGATGCAGCATGTCATCTCATCAAGACATGCTTATCTTAATTAAGAATTTACTCATTTGGCACTGTTAGCCAAGATTCACATTTCAACTGCTATTAGATTTGTAAGGCTACATATGGTTACATACATAAAGTGTCTTTTTCAGTCGATAGAAATCGATTTATAGGGCAAAACAACACAGCTATCAAAAGCAACGAAAAACAATGTTTAGTATCATCTTTAGTTGCGTGAACTGAACTAAATACATAACAACAGTTAAATAAAAAGATAAATGAATATCATTCGTTGAAGATGATAATATCGATAGTTATGAGCGAAAGCAATTCAATGGGTTTTGTAATTGTGATTTAAATGTAATATAGCAAATACAACTTCACAGAAATACGCCGAATGAAACCAGGCCTACACAAATAAACCTATATGTATATACATGAATACATATATATATATATATATATATATATATATATATATATATATATATATATATATATATATATATATATATATATATATATATATATATATATATATATATATATATATATATATATATATATATATATATATATATATATATATATATATATATATATATATATATATATAAATACGCACATATGTATGTGTATATGTGTCTATGATTAGATGTGTCATTGTATATAATGTTGGCATTTTGACTTCGGTCTCGTTGTTTAGCTATCGCAAGATCATGCTTGTATGCACAATAGAAACATATATAGTAATATTACTTATGTTATACATTTAAAGGTTTATATACTCATATTCCATTTATATATATATATAGTTTATAATTAGTTGCCTGATTAACATGCGCCTACCATATACTGAACTGGGTACATATCAAATTTTGAATAGACTGATTCATACTACACTTGGATGCATTACATATACTCATGTATTTTACAACTGTATATTGTGTACTCACTGATGTTGATGCTCTGTGGGTGGATTATTATTGGTTTCTTGTAATTTATTGAAAATCCCTTTCCACATTTGCTCCTCGTCCATTTTAAAGTTGAGTATTCAGCGAAATTACGAAAAAACAAACAGCTTGCGAACAACACTCAAAGCTCCGAGACAGTTTGGCAAGAACTAATGAGAAATCTGCGTTGCCTTGCCGCTTCTCTTAATCCAATGACGCACCTCACATACATTCATACATGGAAATAACATTAGTAACGTGTTTGCGTTCCACATTTACAGCCCAACAGCAGCACAAAAGCTTTCTCCGTAGTTTCCAAAAAGCCGGAACACTCAGATAGGACTCTAGCCAACTTAAGTCCGACAAAAACTATTACAAATATTTTTAATTTTCAGAAACCTTAATAATAAAAAAATCTTACGTCCATTACTCTGTTGAAAATAAGAGTATTTAGTTAAGCTTTTATATTCGTTCACGTTCAAGTAAAAGAGTATATATCAAGTAAAAGAGTATATATTTTTTTTAATATCGAATAATATAAAATATACCACCAATAAGCTTGTCGTCATTTACCACTCGGCCCTCAAAGTTACTATATTAAATTCATATGAACCCCTCTACATTGAAATTTATTATTAGAAATATATATGCATTTCTTAAATGGTATATCCAATCCCCGTGAGCGTAGCAAACTATATAAAGCTGATTTCCCATAGCCTTACAGAGATCACCTAGACTAAACTAACATAACTAGATAAGACTAATTCATACTATAGATTTTACTATATGGAAAACATCAAACTTTTTTCAAATAAAATTTGAGCGTTTTTAAATCGTGAACGAGTATTTGGCAGTGGATTACACCCGCGGATAAAGTTACAAATTATTTTTATAGTCATCTCTCTCCTTAAATTACTTGACTTAAAAAAGGAGCTGGGATCGAAATGGTAATAACAATCATAATTACTACAGAGGCTTTTGGTAAAATAAATGAATTCAATTATTTAATTATTTAATTTACAGCTTTTGCATGACTCACATACCTTATATTCTTATATATTGTCGTGAAAATTAAGAAATATAAAAGTCTATAAACATTCAATTTGATGTAATTTAATTGAATGTAAGCTCCTCAAATGAATGTAGCTTGACAAAAATCGATTACTAGAAAAAACTGACAAAATTTTGCCTAGATCATCGGAGCTAATTAAACTGCCATTTTTTTAAAAATGTATAACTGGGATATAATATCTAAAAAGGCTGCATCTGCAATCTTTGAAAGCATAGCGGCAATGAAGTACAAACCTTTTCAGATCACATCTATATGAATGCGACGCCTTCATTCTTATGGAACGTCACTGACAGGCAGGGCTAAATCGACTGAGTGCTTGATAAAAAATTATACGTATAAGTGTTATCAGTCAAGTTCATGTTTAAAGGTCAATTGTAATCAACTGTCACAGGTTACGTCTGCATTGTGGAACGTGCGTTTCGTAAACACAGTGTGAACGCGGTAAAAGCTACAATGCAGTTTCTATTTCTAATTCTGTTTTCGAAATATCTACTTTGGGTTTGGTTCGATTTTGAAGAAAATTTCAGAGCATGAGAGAAAGGAGTGAAAATCTGTTTACTGTGTATGCACGTTCTCATTATTTGCTATTGCATGCCGACAAATCGGCGAAAAGCTCAATAAGTGCAATTCAGAACTCTACAAAATGCCCATTTATTTTATTGACACAGGACTTATAAAAGCCGACTAACAAACCTGGGTTTGATAGCAAGCCCTTCCACAAATTTCTTATTTGAAATTCGCTATGAAATATTTTATTATCAGCATATTTAAGTATTTCATGTACATTTTAATATATTTAAATTGATATCAGTGCTGTTGAAATTGAGGCAACAATGGGTATAATGAAAATTGTAACTTTAATTATTTCACATACTCAGTTTACACTTTATATAGATGAAAATAAGTTTTATAAATATTAGCAGTGCAGCTACAAGGAATGAATCAAGTAAACCCTTGACTTTAAATTGTGTACAAATCGATTCAATAAAATTTGATGAACCGTTTCAATGAAAGCGTCAATCGATTTATATAAATATAATAAATTACATAAAAATGTTATCATATCATTGTAGTTAAACCTAATTATCGGTTGTTGGCTTTATTTTCAGCTTAATTGTATATTTCTGATTTACTGCTTGTACACACAATTTTTTAAAAAATCTTAAACATGAAATCAGCGAATCTTAGGTGCACACATGCATGAGGATTCTATATAACGTCCGTCAGACATCAATCAAATTGTTTCTTTACCGCAGCTCAGTCCTTAATAGTCATTGTTTCGCATTCTATCATTTTCATTTGTCTGCAAAAAAGACTTATTTATTATATTTGAATTATACCTTAAAGATATTGCATACTTTTGGTAAATCCCTTGATGTTGACAGTTCAGTTCTAAATCGGACGTCACTTTTCATTTGTTCATTGAAATCCCTCTTATTTATTCTGGTTTTAGTTGAATGGCTGTGTGGATGGTCGTCTCTTCTATTGTTAGACACATGGCGAGCTCCAAAATGATTCTCTCTATCATTTTGCACATTTTCCCTATCCTTTGATACATAATCGCCGCTTAATGTTCGCTGACAATCGAAACCCCTTCTATAGTCGCTATAACTACTGTGATAGTTACCGGATACGTTGCCACTTTTATGAATCGGATTCCGGTCACGAAAATTATTTCCACCGGTGAAAAAATTCTTTTGAGTCATATTAATGGTCAAGCTGCGACTGTCTCGCACATCTCGTTCCCTTTCTCTATCTTCGTTATCACGGATATAATGTCTGTTGATTGGTACTTGAGCTTGGCTACTGGCATCTGCAACATGAATCGTTTGTCGCTTCGATGAGACTTCCTCTTCTTGCTTCTTCTCGTAATGGGAAAAATCATCGAAAATGGATGTTGAATGTCTATAGGAGTGTAATATTTGCAACACCTCAATGCCCTTGGTATTTGGTATCTCCTGTGTATCTCTTGAGTTCGTTACTGATTTATTGTCATTGTTTTCGAGTCGAATATGTCGAAGCTCTCCATTAGGCACGTCTTTTACATATATCCATTTTACTTTAAACTTCCCCTTCCATTTGTCTTGCGACCAAACGCTGGATGTTGAGTTATAATCCACAGAAGTCATCATTTGTGCCATGCCACAAAAGTGGCCAGACTTATTTACCGAAAAGAATAGCAAAACATTGCCGCCTTCTTTCTGCCGTTCTTTAAACGCATCATCCAAGCGCTTATTACCATGATCTGTTGAGCACCAGATCTCATATTTTATACTGCGATGAATGTCATCTTCAGAATAAGACTTTATGACAAAAAATCTGAAAAATAAGATTAATTATTGATTACTCTAGTAAATTTACAGTCTCCGCTAATTACCGTGCGGTTGTTGCTTTATCTAAATCAATATCTGAAGGGTTATAATTATTCTTGTCTTTCAATTCGTCCAATAATATTTGCGGGTCAGCAGTCACCTCTGTAGGTACAGACGCACTTTGTGCAACAAGCGGAATATTTTCATCCCGATTTTCATACTTTAGGTTTTTGTCAAAATCACTACGAGAAAAATTTCCTTTACGATCGTTAAATCTATTCTGTGTTTCGATTGGCGTTGTTCGCCGATTAATTTGCACAGAGGTGCTGCTAGCTTGTCGCGTTTCTTGGTGATGAGCTGGCTGCTGTGCAACCCAGTTTTTGCGGTGCTGACCATTCGGAGAAGGTTTAACGTTGCCAAAATTACTGTTGCTGGGCAACCTGTGGCATTCGTCTTTTTCAGGACGTGTACCTGGAGATGGTTCTTCGCTCGTCGTTACAGAAAAATTATGCTCCGAACTGGACAAATCAATTGGTAAAGGCGGGGATGGTACTGGCGGTGGATTACTGTTTGGCAATTCCCATACATTAACATCTAAATTATGTTTCCCCGGTACCATTGGGGGTGGTGGCATGCCCGGACCCTTCTTTTTATGGCTGGAAGCAGTATATATGGTCTGTGTGCGAAAATTATAGCAAAATTACAATTTTTTTTACATTTTTAAATCTCGTCTCACCGTACTTACTTTCGATAATGGTTTTGCTGGTTGCGAAGCTATTGATGCCCATGTTGTCTTTTTTGGCGCAACACTTACTGCATGTATCTTGACATCATCAACAGATTCGCTCGTACGATTGTCCAGTTTTAATGACTGCCCGTTGTTGTTTTGATTGATCTACACACATGAAATTTATGATATTTTACATTCCTTACTCCGTAATAGTTAAAGAACTAACAAGCATTAAACATATTTAAAATTGTTTTATTGTGTATCCCGATCTCTTTGTGTTTTAATTTCTAGCTTATATACAAAGTCCATCAATTATGAACAATCAATTAAATGGCAAAATGCAACCGCATCCATAATAAATAATCTTGGTTTTTCGGGGTCATTTAGATTTCAAAAGCAATTGTTAAGCCTTCGATAGATATAAAACGTGTTAAAGGTATCTGCAGGATCTAAGCATCACGGACAAGTTCGGACAAGTAGGTTTTTAAAAATATGACTAGCAGGCTATCACATCACAATAATATCATTAACTACACTCAACTGACAAGCATTGAGGAAAGTTGAAAATTTCAAACATACAGAAGTTTCCGGCAAGGAATTAAGCCCGTAATTGGTGAAGACACGAATATTACAATTTTGAAATCAATATGTTCTGTTTAACGGATGTACTTTATAAATAGTTTCCTTCACTTTTAACGTTGATTCAATAAAGTTCAGGAGAAATTGTACCATAAATGGTGTCTTTATGTTAATAAAAATGGTAAAACTGCTTATGCTTAGACATCAATTCACCTAAATAAAACTTTCTCAAGTCGATTTTCTAAGTTTATTAATCGCAAATAGTTTATTTCGTTTTTGCCTATTACTTTTAGTACAATGCTAATGTTATATAGAATAACTAAACAGTTATAAGTATTCGATTCTCCTTTCTTTTGATCTCTGCAGAAAATGTGGAAACCCCTGTTCGAGAAGCCATTTGTTGGTAGACAACTTTGTCAGATCTAATTTTAAATTCTAATAAATAAACTGAATAAAGCAATCAGTTTATACCCATAGTTAAGATTAGGAGACATGTTGAGGTCTGACATTTACTTTTATGTATTGAAACAAATATATGAAGCGACTTGAATAATTAAAAAAGAAATGAAGGGCGATAATACATACCCGAACAGAGGGCGTAGAACTTTCACTAAAAAGTTTCCTGGAACTCCAAGCATTTAGCTGGTTATCGTCACGCTTAGAATTGTTGTAAGAGCCTGGATTTCCATGCTTTTTCTTTGTATCTGAAAGAACACATTAAACGATGATTGCATATTATTTAAAAATCTTCTAATTTATTATATTGTATTTTGTTAAATGACCTAAACCTTAAGCGAACAGAATCTGTGAATTTATATATCATGATATGCAAACAAATATTATGAAGAGAGCTAAGCATGTGAAGTCAGCTTATCTGGCACTTTCACTGAATAAATTTAAAGTAAAATGTATTTTTTATATTTTATTTAAAAAAAAACTCTTTTCGGAATACATTTAAATTACCACAATAGTACCATGGAACAAGATAAAAGTAACGAAAAAACTGAAGGTGAACAAAATGATGTTGGTGAAAAAGCAGCTGGTGATAGCGAAGATGTTAAAATTGGGATTATCGGAGAATGTGGACTCGATACACCTGTTGTCCTAACAAATAGACAAGAATGTGCCGTATGTACACCATTCGGAAAGCCTTCGGATATTATTATTGAAGGCAAAATTGAAAATTGCAACTGCGCCCTACTATCACGTAACGGACGCCTCCATGACATAATGCCAACTAATGTTAATTACAGAGCTAATATTTGGGCCATGCGTAAATTGGGATGCACACATATCTTGGTTACACACACCGTCAGTTCGTTGCGTGAGAGTATTCAGAGTGGCGACATTGTTGTACCGCACGATATCATTGACAATACAACAAAGCGTTGTCAAACATTCTATGACGGCGCTGTTGGCAGCCCATTTGGCGTCTGCCACCTTCCCATGTATCCTGCTTTTTGTGATCGTACACGTCTTCACCTTATTAATGCAGCCAGGGAACTGAACCTGCCCGTCCATTCCAGAGGAACCGTTCTGACGATAGAAGGACCACGTTATTCTACTGTTGCGGAAAACAGCCTGTACCGGAATTGGGGAGCAGATTTGCTGAGCATGACGCTAAGCCCGGAAGCCGTATTAGCTAAAGAAGCTGGTATTCTATACGCATCTTTGAGTTTTGTGACCAACAAAGAGTGTTGGTGTACGAATCAGCCTATTGCCACAACTCACGAAATAATATATACATTCAAAAAGCAAGTTGAAAAGATTCAACAGGTTTTAGTTAAAACCATTCAAAATATTTCAAAAGAAGATTGGACTGAAGACATATTAAAAGCTAAGGTAAATCTTCCTAAATTTACTCCAAAATTTATACTTGATTCAGCGTTCTTTGCAGATTTTGGTGTGCAGCAATTTCTCAAACCGCAACGAATTGACTTAAGCAAATTGAAAATAACAACTTCTATTTGAAATTAATGCAAATATCAATATTTCGTCGCCATTATTCCGAGTATGGTGTCTAAATTTCTTCTTGGTGTTTATAAATATTTGGACGTTGGTCAATTTGCATGTGTACAAAATCTTTTTCTTCAATTAAATACCTGACGAAATGCTTATTTAGAACGTAACAATCAGATGAAGCTGAATATTATATTTATAAATAGTGGAATGGACCAATTCACACGCATCTTCCAAATTGTATACGCTTCAAGTTTAGCATCTAAATGACAGGTAACGTGTGACTAAATCTAAAGGCTACTTGTTTTATGTAATCACA
Source organism: Drosophila eohydei (assembly GCA_035045825.1). NCBI lineage: Eukaryota > Metazoa > Arthropoda > Insecta > Diptera > Drosophilidae > Drosophila > Drosophila eohydei. The sequence goes on from JAWNOT010000095.1 coordinate 3,244,988, forward strand.
GTTATTTACTGTCCTCAAATAAGTGGTAGATTTATTGCACACAATTAATAATATTTGTTAACTGTAAAGACTGTTTTGGTTGCATATGTGTTTACCATTAATATTTTTGTTGTATCTGACTGTTGTAACCGAAATCATACTTTACGAAGGGCATGCTCGAGCGAGTCAGCTGTGCGTGGTCTAAAATCAATAGGATTCTTCAAAAGGATTCACCCATGATTGTCTATGTGTCTTGCTTATAGCTTATGGACAGCTCGCTTCTATCGAACATTTGTGCATGTGTACCCTTGTCGAGAGTGCCTGAATGACAGATATCCTAAGCCCTTCATATATCTGCTTGTTAGATTTATATACTATACTCTATTCTTATCGAAACTGAGACGAGATATCAAAACAATACTGAATATGGTATTCAATAATTTATACTTTAAATGTTGTCTCTTCATAAGAATCGAAAGAGGCTCAAACTCAAGAATATATATAAATAATGTTGTCTGCCACGGCCCTCCCAATTATATCACATATTTTCTTATCTAATTTTTTACTATGTTAAAATGAAAATTAGAATAAAAAAAACCGGAAATCTCCATTGAGCTTCTAAGGAAGGCAAAATTATTGCTAAAATCGCCTTTAAATAAGTGACACAAATAATTTAATATTAAATTTGTTTTGTATAACTTCTACATTCCTATTATATATAGTAGGGTATATAAGGAATACTTACCATTGTTGTGAGATGATTTACGTCCTTTACCCACGTTTGTCAATGGTAAACTGTTATTCTCCTTTACATTAAATGGTGGAAATTGAAATTGCATTGAGCCTTGAATACCTGTTATTTGAAATATAGTATCATAGAGCAAGCTTAAAGACTATTTAATTAATTAAACTCTACCAGAACTATCGTCATTTGCTGGAGAAGATAGATTTTCATAGTATGCTTCATCAACTTGTTGGCTCCATGGTATATTACGCTCCTCAACGGATTTTGCTTAGTTATTAAAAATGAAAACAAAAAGATATAAAAAATTTTCAATTTTAAAATTTTGCTGGTTTTTGGATGGAATATAGAACATCTATAGGCAAACGTCGGGTATAATATATAAATGCACATAACTAATATTTTAGAATAGTTAAAGAACTACCAATATAACTATGTTCAACATTTTCAAATATTTGTCTATGTGAATTTATATATTTACTTATGAAACAACTTTGAGAAGCTCGGATTTTGTTATACATGTACCTGCAGTTCCGGATATTTTCTGAAAGAAATAAGGAATACATATTAGTTTTTCTCTACACACACGTATATTGCAAGTGAGTTTTGACATATATAAATATGTCAATAAAAAAGTATGAAATTATAAGTATTTGTATACAAAACTTCCCAAATTTTTTCTTTAAGCCTTTAAAATTATAATGAACACACATACATATATAAATCTGTATGTGCATACACACATAAATGTAAGTATGTATATATACAAAAATGCCATTACCTGATCCACGCCTGACATTTGCTGCCGAATTCAGCTTTCTTTGTTAGCTGCAAGTATTGATAATTTTTAAATAATTCTGATACTGTAAATCTGATTATATCTTACCAAAAAATAATAAATAAACACAACGGAGGTAAAATTTGCTGTTTAAAACGCTTTAATAATTTATAGTATGTATTTTCGACACATAGAACTACACTCATTTACACATGTACATGTAAATCACACACTAACGTTGCACACATACATAGAAGTAGACATCGGTAGCAATAGACGCGTCAGAAGCCGATATTTATATTAACGCCGTTGAAAACAGCATAAGAGTTGTCACTCTGTATTTATACATATACATAAATTAAAACATGTAAATACAGATTCTTGGTATGCAAATGAATAAAAATGCAAAAATATTCTAAAATTTTTTTCAATCGTTTATTATATTAAGCAGCAGGGACTATCGTGCATTGATTGGCTGATTAGTATTAACCCGGTTATTTAACAGTTCTGCTCCTCATCTTTAAAGTTGAATGAACTTACGCTGTAAATTATAAAATTATTTAAAATACCGGAAAAAGGTGCTTGATGTTAAGTGGGAGGATAATTTCTATAATAATAATAAAATTAGTAACTTTACTTTTAAGATCAATTTTTTTTTTGGACATTTCTAAACTTTCATTGTTTGTCATCTGATTATTTGTAATAGTAAGAGTTTTCCAATAGACTTGTAGTTTAAATTTAAATTGTTGCATTTTTGGAGAGCTTAATAAATGTTACTGAAATGAAGCAATGCAATTCAATTTAATTTGAATTCCTTCCTTCGTAAGGAAACTCCTTGATATCGACGCACATGTTCATGGTATCCTTGAATTTATTTTGTAAGTATGCGAAGAATTAGTTGCATATATCGATAAGAAACATCGATATAATCTATCAATTATTTTGCCATCCCTTGGCCAACTCATCTTTGCAGCAATTGTCAAATTCTGCTGTTCTGTATATTAAAAATCAAGAAAATGCTTAAACCACTTTTTGCAATCCTTGCGGTCTTAGGATGTATTTGGCCAATTCATAGCGTCATGTTCCATCTGACACCAAACACACAAAAGTGTCTTAAGGAAGATATACAAGCGAACCAATTGGTAATGGGCGAATACGAAGTCTCCGATGTTCCCGGCCAAGTTATAGACTATATTGTAAGTTTCAATTCGTTTAATGGTTGGTGAAACCCAAAAATATAAACTAATTATTATAGGCACGTGACACGAAGGGTCATATATTGTCCCAAAAAGAACATATTACCAAAGGAAAGTTTAGCTTCATGTCAGAGGTGTATGACGCGTACGAAATTTGCTTCATTTCAAAAGTGCCACCACGTAAGTAAATACATGTTTTTTCATGCACAAACACCGCATGTTAACTGTTTTAAATGGATTAAAATAGATCAACGTGGAATTAGTCAAGAAGTCTCATTAGTTACTAAAAAAGGAGTTGAAACTAAAAGCTATGAAGGCGTAAGTAGTGAACTTGACAAAATAAAAAAAAAAACACTTTCAGTTAAACTAATTTTTAATTAAAAGATTGGCGAAGCATCCAAACTGAAGCCCCTCGAGGTTGACCTAAAGCGCTTAGAAGATCTCTCTGATTCCATTGTACGTGATTTTGCTCTAATGCGCAAACGAGAAGAGGAAATGCGTGATACAAATGGTAAATCAAATCCTAAATTACTCCCATTATATATATTACATTTATTCGTTTTCCTTTTCAGAAAAAACAAATAGTAGAGTTCTGTTCTTCAGCATATTCAGTATGTGCTGTTTGCTTGGTTTGGCAACTTGGCAAGTTCTATACCTTCGCAGATATTTCAAAGCAAAAAAACTCATCGAATAATGTTTATAAAGTTATTCCGAGACGTTACGTACATTTCGAAGAGCCTGAGCTTCAACATCTATCTTCTCATCTTTTCCTTTAAAAATAAAATGTAACAAATTAAATGTATTTGTTATTTAAATGAATTGGGCACCGTTCTATATATAAATTTGATGTTACCGTATTTAATATTCATTTAACACACAACAACATTATTACAACGATATATATAAGTATTATTTTGAGATGCAGTTTATGATTTCCTTCGGTATTATCCATATTGGCGGCATTTGATTAGGCCATCTAAACGGTGGTCTCTTTAAGCAACACTCCATTTTCTGCCTCTAGATTGTCAACACAGTGATCTTCACCTGGCACATTAATGGTTGAAGATATTGTCTTGACCACAACATAATGGGAACTTGTCGGACTTGGCGGAATGCCAGCGTCATCCACATTCGATTGTTCCCGCCAGAGACTTTCGTCCACGAGGGTTTGATTCATTAATGTCTTAAGTGAATCGAGTGTTTCGACCAAGCAAGTTGGCTTTGTCGAACCTACAACAACATAAAATCAATGTTCAGTCCAATTATAATCTTGTTACAAACGCAAAACAAGCTGAAACAAAAATCACTCAATGAATTGAAGCGCTCAAAATAAAAAGAGAATGCAATTAAACATATAACATGAATTATTTTATTTTTAATAATTATATTTAAAACTAGCTAAAAAATAAACAAATAAAAACTTAAGGGAATATATATATGTCAAAATACATATATCTATTTGGTAAAATACATTTTTATTTCATTAATTCATTCCATAAATAGGAAGTCATATCGTGCTACCCGTTGGTATCCAAATGCCCTACACATAACAACCTATATTGGGATTTGTAGAACTGGGAAATACATTGTGATTTCTGAGTGAAATATTTGTAAATTATGAGAAATTTTGTAAAAGTACAAATTGATTCTTTACTCTGCATGAAGCATCCAACTTCATGCATTACACTATTGTATGACTTAGTTATCAGATTCGGCTAGCATGACTTGTACTGATAAAGATAGATAGATTCAGCTATTCATTCTTATAAGCATAATATTTTAAAAGTTAATCAATTTGGCGACAAAATTATAATACCCATGAAAGACGTATCATTGGGAGATAAGTATTCTGACATCTCTGAATAATACAACAAAGATTAGATAAATATTTATATGTATGTAAATAAAATAGCATATTTTATGTTATATTATATAACATGTTGGAAACCAAGTTACTCGGAAATCGACATTGCTGTGTTTATCTTTGGTGTAACGACGACTATCAAAATTATCAAAGTTAATTTCATTTACATGGTTTGCAGATAAGCTAACATTTTTGTTTAGTTCATAGCTAAGACCTCATTAGTATTTTGCTCCTTTCGTATATACGAAAATAGTTTTTTTGTCTAACATAAATTACTAAAGAGAAAAGAAAACAATAAATTGACAGCAATTTGACTTAAGATTCATTTTTCAGTTTGTTGACCTTAAATATAAGTATAGAAGCCCAGCTGCCTAATACATATTCTCTCCACTGGTATTTGTTATTGGGGTTTGAATCATATCTAAGAAGCAATTTATACTATTGATTTTATACATAGATATAGCAACAAAAAGATAGAGAAAAAGATATTTTAAACAGAACAGTTTCAAAGAAATTAATTGAAATATTAATAAAATAAAAACAACTTAGAAATACTGATAACAATAAATATATAATAGAAACTTATACTAGTGAATTGTACAGCACATAGAAAAAATGCTAGGATTGCGATTTGGACTGTTCGAAAGAGATTTTGGGGTGCACATAGCGTCAACATTATTAACATCACCCTTCCCAACAGCAACCTCATTCCTCTCTGAGGTATGCATTCGTTGTAGGTCTTCTAATCGAGACTTTAATTGCACAGGCGTGACAGAGTTTCTTGACTGTTTCTTTGTAATGGGATGGACTGATTGTAAAGAAAATAAATCATCATTTGCATTTGCATTCACATTTACTTTTCCGTATTGTCCAGAGTATTGCTCTTCATGATCTTCATTTAGGATATCCATGCTCTGTTCATTTTTGCAACTATTACTGGAAGCACTTGTAGTTGTGCTTCTCAGCTCGGGATATGGTGAATGAGACTCATTGCTTTCTGGTGTATACGGGTCCATTTGTGCGTTTTCGGCGTAGGTATTAAGATGCTGCGTATCAATTTGATTTACTATTATATTTTCTGATAATACTACGCTATTAGAAAATAACCTATAACGATGTTCAGCAGGCTGCCTTTTCATTATATTACGGCACATTGGGCAAATGGCACTATTAGTCTGAGCCTCAAGTTCTGCAGTGCAAGGGTCATAATTACACATTTGTGTACACATACACACATATATGTTGTCGGAATCAATTAAATTTATGCTAATGCTTGGATGGTTTGACGAGGCTTTCTTTGACTTTTCGCCGTCTCCAGTCTCTATATTAGTTGTATCATGTCCGCTTGCGCTGTTTGCGTAGTCAGCTAAATGGCCTTCCGGAAATTCTAAGGGACAGTCTTTTGATTTTCTTTCTTGACTTAGACTTTTACCGTCTATTATAATTTGATTATATAACTTGCTTATATAGGGACAAGTCTTGAATTTAATGGGTGATGTTAAGTTGTTGTTGTTATTAGCATTTGTGTGTGTACAACTGCAATCACATGATCTATAAGTACCTTTGTTTGGCTTTAGACGAACAGTTAAGTAAATAGGCTACATGACAAGAAGAGAAGAAAAGAAATATTAGAATTATCAACAAAAATAACGCATACTTTATGTGAAATTTAGAAATAGTCAATGCATTAAGAACCCATGTAGACACGTCAAATATCGATGCGTATACTTTTCATTTCTAAGCATTTACCACAGTTTAACAGGTGCAAATAAAACCCCAACAATAAGTAACCCCCACTTGCTTTCTATCAGAATTAGACAAATGATATTCATATATGGATAAACAAATAAGTTATCAGCACACTTATAAAATGTTAAATACTTTGTTATTTTACATTACAAAATGTATAAAAAATATTGGTGGAGAATGTTTTTTAACTTAAGAGTTATAAAGAATTACTAGCAGTTAGTCTCTGACATATATTAAAATCGCATGGTTGAAAGACTTCAATAAATGGATTCCAAGATAGTTATTGTTTTTACCCATTTATAAACTAAAGCCACTGTATACACAATATCGAATTTTCCGCTAAATACCTAATTAATGTTACTACTGCTTGATTAGACATATATACACACAGATCAACAAATCCCGATCGAGTTACGAGTAAAGTTGGAAGATGACCATTATACCGTTAACACAGTACGAAAAGTAATATAAAAACCTGATATCATTGTATAATGAATGAAAGCGGCACAATCAATGTCAGCTGAAACTAACTGTTTACACATATTATTTTAAAAATATTAATAAATCTTCCGAATACCTAAGCAACTTAATAAAAATAAAATATATTTTTTAACCCAAGCTTACGAAATTCAAAACAAATTATCTTTTCAACGATTATACTAAATATTATTAATTATGAAATATTAATCATAACTAATTAAAGTAATATTTAATACGTCGCAACGTACTGCTGTACTTCCCCTCTAAACAAACAGGGTATGTGTACACGTCTATCTACTTGGGCAATGATACTGTGGAAATGCAATTTACAGTCGAGTTTCTCCCTATCTCTAAAATAATCCTTTGAAGATAGGGTATTACAAGAACGTTATGAAAATCTACATCATAAACTAATTCATATACGTAGCTATCACTTAATATTAACATTTGAATACCAATTGTTCTTACCTTATGATCGCCCATGCATACAGATTCTCCAATCATGTCATATTTCCACTCATCACTTTCAATTATGTCTTTGACCTGTGGAGACATTAAAATGCGATCGCACCATGATGGACACCTAGTTGACATGTAGTCAGTTGGCATTTCGGGATCTTCTTCAAAGGGATATGATGGAATGAAATTGATTGGATATTCAACCAAAAGCTCCGTAAGTGGGGCCAACTCCTTGTCGAACTCTTTCAACTAAGACATGGAACAAAAACGAAATGGAATTTAAATTTGATAAATATATTTGTATTTAAAGCAACTTACCCATAATTCTTTAAATTTTAGCTGATGATCAGCATGACTAAATTCTTTTTTGCCTACAGTAAGTATGTTGTTGCCATCTGAGTTGCGGTAATTAATCTTAGTGCTTTCATTTTTTACACTTTGTAGACGATGCGCAGTTAAATTTGCAGTTAGTTCCTTAAATTATTAAACAGAAAAAACTGATTTTAATATTCTATGACGAATATATTTCAATAAGCTAAACTTACTTTCACAACACCCGCTGTGTCACATCTGAAATTAAAATCTCCAAACAAGAAAAAAGGGACGGAACCATTTTTGTCATCCAAGTGAAATCTAATTAATGATAAATTATTTAATAAAAATTAAGAGGCTATATATTTATATATTGTATTTTTTTATATCATGTTGCTCGCACCTTCCCTGCCAAATATCTTTGATAATTACACTTACAACAAAACTTATAAATACATATCAATTTTCCTATTTAAAGAGATCGGTGAGTTAGCTAATTAAAAATATACTTTTCGTAATAAGAATATATTTATTTCATAGGGGAATTACCACCATATTGCGTGTTAAGAAAGTTTGGGAATTATCATAACGAAATCAACGAATATGATTCGTCTAATTCTGGGTATATAAAAATCTCTGACACATCTAGAAGCTAGAAATAAAATACTTTAATTTAATTTTTTAACAAAAAAATCGCAGTTAGGTTAGTTGAAATCTAAAAAACATGTTCATATCAAGGATACTTTTTTTAAAGCTGTGAAGATGTGTGCAATATTTTATAGTCATTCAGGGTATTGAGGTATTTTGTCATTTACCTTTCAATAGTGTGTATCAGGGCTCTTCTCCTTGTTTTGCAGTAAACAGATGGAAAATCTTCACACGCAGCCAAATTGGATGCGTCATGAAAAAGATGTATATTGACTAGATCAATGGCTGTGCCATTAATTTCCCATCGAGTTCGCATAAATCCTTTTCGAGACCATTTACACTAGATTAAAAGAAAACATGATTTGTATTGACACTAAAATTAAAACTTTTTGGATATTTATATATTATACATTTTCAGGGCTCCACCTAAACATATGAGAGTATGCATAATAATTAAAGTGGCCCACAAAATTTTAAGAATTTTAGCAGCCAAGACTATACATTTCTGAAGACACGTAAAGAAAGAGCGAAAGGGCAGTGGGGCAGCACGCTAGTAAATTAGTATAATAACTTTCCATGAACAATAGCAAATTAAGATTTACATTTACTAAAATAGTTTAAAGAAAATTTACATATTGGTATGTTGAAATCAAGTTTAGGTGACGTCAACGGCAAAATTTCCGGTTCCTAACTTAGGACTGGTTAATTACCTTTGTTATTCATTAATCATTTGTACAAAAATTCAAAGTAACTAAAGATTTTAGTTTTTTAACTCTTCTCTAAAAGATATACATCGTTTCTAATTGTTGTGTTAATTTACTTATTTTTATCTATTAATAATATGAATTTAATCGAGAAAGACTTACTTCTGGAAAAAAGTGCTGGGGAAACTTGGCTTTCTCCTTGGTAGGAACTTTTTCAATATTACCACAAAATATGTGTGTGTCATTGTCTATTTTATTATCATCCCAGCAGTGAGATAAAAAATTCCAAATTCTTAAAGTACTTATATCCTTGTGGCCGAAGTAAATGTTGCCAAGTGCCTTTTATAGGAGGAAAAATATTTTTATACAAAAGGATTGCACAAAAAGTAAATAAACTCACTGTAAAATGCTCCGCTGACTTGAAGTCTTCATCCATATATATTCGGACGAATATAAATTCAGTCTTTGCCATTTCCTCGCATAAACGGCGAATAAATTCTTGTACATTGCCCATTGAATTTTCGTACGTTTTTCCGCCCACCTCTTGCAAATGTAAAGCTAAAAATCTGGGACTGATTTTTGTTACATTCTCAATGAACTCTTCTAGCCATATTGTCAGTAACCTTTGTGGCTGCACAGTGTTGTGGTTCATGAAATAATTTGCATTCAAACTTATTTACATACATAAAATCATAAGCATATACATACGTGCTTTAGGATACAAATATGCACATAAGTACCAATAGGTATTTATACAATAAATTATATGTACGTACATCTTCAAATAAACTTCCCACATTGGCTGTTACTAGCAATATCTTCGTATCTGAAGCTGAATTGGCTCTTTTTGTTTCCATTTTATCTGACATTCCCTAAATTTATGTATCTTTTGGTTTGTTAAAGCAGAGAACAGTAGGGATGTAACAAAAAAACAATAATAATTCGATAACTATTAAATTATCGTAGCAAAACATCGCTCTTATATCGATAAGTTAAAAAATTCGTTTTTGAAAAGTCAATTTTCAAATATGTTAAGGAAATGAGTGACAAACATTTATTTATGAGAATATAACTAAATGAAGAAAGAAGAACAATCATCTTTGATATTTTCCACCATTAATATGAGTTCATCCAAACTTGGTAACCGTATTGGCCAGGAATAGAAAAAATATGTCTGTCCACACTGACACCGTAAATATATCATTTCAGGCATTAACTGAATCTCTCCTAGATATAAATAAGAAAAAGAAGAAATTTGACTACACTTCACTATGAATTTATTCGCTTTTACAGTACTGCTGCACGTTGGCATATAATAAACTAATTTGTAATTAATTCGCGAATGCCGAGTATAGGAAGAAATATGACACCGAACTTTGCTTCAAATCCATACTATTCTAACTGACAATAAGGTCCTCTAAGCCACAGTTTTATATTTATATTTATATTATTTTGTCAGGAGGATAGATTTTATACTTCACTAAAAGAAGCATTTTATTGTTTTTGTCTATTGATTGTTGATTTTTATACGAAAATTAAACATATTACACAACAAAATATGTATTTCAAATTAATAATAATTTAAATTATAGCGACAACATGTTACACAACAAAATATGCATTTAAAATTAATAATAATTTAATTTATAGCGACAACATATACGTTTTGTAAGAAAAATTTGCTAAAAATGGGAAGTATTTTTTGTTTAATAAGTGTTTAAATATTTAATAATGAAACATTTCCAAAATTCCTTTTAGGTGAAAATTTTGTTTCATTTCGCCCGTTTCACTTTCAAGTTCTATTAGTTTTGAAATATCACGTACAATTGTTCTACTATTTATCGATATATAATAAATATCGGATCTTGGTGTAATCTCAGAATTTTTGTGGCATCCCTATTTATAGTTACATTTTCTAAGCTGAAATGAAAATTGAGAAAGACCTGTATTTCGTATAGTTAAAGAAATTAACAATGGTTTCTATGCAATTTGTGTTGCAACCACTTCCAGGAACTGATGAGCAATTTATTGAAAGGTAAATCGCCTTGCTAATAAAAATAATAATTAGTGCATTCATATATACATAGTATTGATCATCTGCACATGTTAGACACATGTACATATCTATTTTACTCAATACTACATATGTATACGAAAAATGTATATATACGTACATTTTTAGGATGATATTGGGGCTTGAAAATTAATCTATTATATGTATCAGTAGACTTTAAAGTACCACATATTTATACATAAACATATTTGTGTGCACATATAGTAATCCCATTTACGCATGTATATATACTATATATATATACATGAATATGCATATAAATGTGTACATAAATTTATTCATACATGTATATATAAATTTACGGAACACAGGCAACAGATTGGTGTCTATGTTTGTATTACAAAGGTATTTATTAATTGTTGTCTTTTCATATTTAAAATACATATTCATAAAGAGCATTCAGGAACGGCAACATAGCATAAATGTGCATGATTCAGAAAAGTATGTGAGGATATTTCACTATAAGGGACTTCTGTGTTTATAACTCCTGTAGAGTTATTCCAGATTATCAAATTAACTTTCCTTGGCTTTTTTAAGAGCGAAAAGAATAGGTAAAATTGGCAAACAATTAAATTAATGGCATGTGTTTTTTATGGCATTTTTCTCGAATGTGGGAGACAACTCTAGGGGATGCATGCCCTGTAGCGATGGTATTCACATAAGTTACTCTTTGGATTTCTGAACATTATTTTGCATTTCTAATCGTGTTTACACGTGGTGAAAAATAGGTTACAATTTTATAATATAAATTATTACCATGTATTTAATTCCCGACATATTTATAATTACCCAATTTAGAATACGAGAAGTCTCTGATAAAGTAAATCGCTTCGGTTCCGGTACTCATAGAATATTTGAGCAATTGAAAATCCCCGTAAGGGAGGTGGTAATTGGACCTAATCATATTGGAGTGCTTTTAGAAGATGGAAAAGCATTTCGGGTCGCCTTCTCTATCAATTCTGAAAAACTTGATTTGACTAAATCTGACAATAAATGGTATGCTGATTAATAATTAGATAATAATACAATTTAGATATTAATATTGGTTTTACTTGCTTAAAGTACGCCGTCTGGTGGAGTAGCGGCAACAAATGCACCAAAGGCACCATCGTCGTCTCGGCCTATGGCCCGCTCTCGAGCGCGACTACTTCGAGCAACAGGTAGGACAAGCTCAAGTGGTCAAGGCTCTGGATCAAGAAGTACAGGTGTAATAATTGGGGGTAGCACGTCTAATCGACCCCTAGTAACAGTGCCAGCCACATATGTGCCTGAAGAGCTTATATCTCAAGCTGAGGTAGTATTGCAAGGGAAAAGTAGGAATCTCATTATTAGAGAACTTCAGGTTTGTTATCTCAAATTTATTGTAAAAATTAATCTTATTTCCCACTTTTTAACTTGTAGCGCACAAATCTTGACGTTAATTTAGCTGTGAACAATTTGCTTTCACGTGATGACGAAGAAGCTGAAGATACAGAAGAGGGAGGAGACAACTATGTACCAGAGGACCTAATTTCATTGTTGGATAATGGGTTTTCGGGTGACAATAACAGCGTCATTATTGATCCCTCAGACGGACTTTTCTCAGAAGAAATATTTAGTAATTATTCGAGCATAAGAAAGTAAGTTATATAAAAAAACTTTTACTATTATTTTATTTGGTAAAAAGCCTATATTTAACAAATACAATTCATAGAAATGGCAAGAGGATTTTAAAATCCAATTGAAATTACCCTAATAACAGAAGTCCAATCCATAGAATAGTATTTTGTTAACAAATATAGCGAATAGTTACAAATATTGCAAATGTAATATTTATAACTAAGACCGGTTATTTTAATATTAGTTTATTGATAAAAATGTTTATTTTCTAGTCTTCTCTTTGATCGGATTCGTAGTGAACGGAACAATGCAAATTCAAGTGGCGCGGATAATAATCAGTCCAATCGAACATCGGCATCTTCCAGTGGTGTTATAGCAGGAAGTGCCAGCCTTTCAGCTCAAATATCTTCTGCTAATGCTGATCGCGAAGCATTTAGTCGATGGCGTGATCGGCAGTATTACGGCCCTCGCCGTTGGATAAGTAAAGATGATTACACATGGGATAAGGATACAGGTAAATATATATAAAATTACAAATTAAATAACAGAAAGAACTCTTCAATATCAAAATGTAATTTAGATCCAAAAAAGAAAGAACCGTCTTCCATGCCTTCTCCGATATGGATATCAGAAGAACTACAACCTTGGCCTGACAAGCCATCAACTCGTTTTAAGACTATTGGAGCATTGTACTCCGAGTTTATTGCTCTGTCAGAAAATGGAGAGCTCCATCAGTGGCGCTGGTCAGACTTGGAGCCCTACAAATCAGATGTAAGTATGATTTTCTATAAGAATTCAATTTCGTAAATCAAACATTAAGCTAGAAATAGAAATAGACATCTAACTAGTTTTCAAAATTATAAAGGACGTTCTTAACGATTACCACCGATTGTTGAATAATTTTAAACAGATATAATAACTATATTATATCATGTTAGGTGTAAAGTATCGTATATACACCATACAAGTTAATGTTTAGTTTATGTTATCGTATAATAGGTAAATTTTTAAGTAAAAATTATTTTAATTTTCAATATACCTTTTTTCTTTTGCTAGACGGATAACGTTTATCATCCAAAGACCTTGGCACTTAACATTGGAGAAAAGGTGGAGCTTATATCAGCAAATTTTATAAGATGCTCCGTAGTCACTGAAACAAATCGAGTTGCTACCTGGATGGACGAACAGCTTGGTTATCTTGGTGCTAAACTAGAGCATGCAGCTACGGCTTTTAATGAATTTAGCATGGACCCCATCACAACGATACATGTTTGCTCATTATACACGGCTGTTAGAACCGATAACAATAATATTTATTGGTGGGGAGTTCTTCCTTTCGATCAACGCCGTTATTTGTGGGACAAATTTCGAACAAAAAATAAAAAACCATTTAAAATGGTTGTAGCAGATATAAACGTAGGATCACAAGTGGTTATGAAGAAATGTCCTATTTACCAAACTGGCTCTATTGGTTTTACGTGTACCAATGGAGTGCCCAAAGTTGGACAGCTATTAAACTCTGTATGGGATTTCGCAGACGTTTGCCGTATGAAAATCTTAAATGTCGGATCAACTTCGGTGCCTGATAAATCCCAGACTCTGGGAACGATTTCCAATGTTCATAGCGGTATTGCTGATAAGGATAATTCCAAGACCACTCCTGTACAATCTACAAGCTCTGGGAAGAGTGGACAAATAAGTTCAACAAGTAAAGAATCTACTGATCGCATCGACATGCCTCCTCCACCTTCCCCAGCATCTAGCACATGTAGTGATACCGGTAGTGTTACTTCACACAAACGTACTAAAAGAATGACAACTAAAGAAGATGGAAACAGTTGTCAAGAAGGAAGAAAGGATGAAGAGCTATGGCAACTTAAAGACGTCGTATTCGTTGAAGATAAAGTGGGGCCGGTTGGAAAAGTTCTTAAGGTAGATGGGGATTACGTGGCAGTCCGATTTCCACCATTAAGTTGTGTCAGTAGCGTTCCCGGATTAAATAGTAAAGAAGAAGGAAAAGAGGACGACTGGCAACAGTGCCGTCTGTTGCGACGTGAGGATGTCCAAGTTTTTCGAACAGCAGTTTCGTCACGTGGACCGGATTGGTTACAAAAACAACCGAAGAAAATAAATATTGGTGCCGATCCAACAAACGCTCAGCTTCTAACTATAGCGGTAGATACCCGTGGTATTCATGTGATTAAAAAGCTGTTCGGAAAAATACATTACAGTCTTTACAACTTGTACAACAGCAAGCAAGAGCAAAACTGCCAATTTCCCACGGATTGTGCGTCATTTATAGGAGCATCTTCCAATAACATTACAATGGCCTGTAATAATGATTGCAACGGTAATAGTAGTACGATCGTGCTCAGGGATGGCAATGGAGCACTTTATCCACTAGCAAAAGACTGTATTGGCTCCATAAAAGATCCTCAATGGTTCGATTTGCCACCTGTTAAATCAATTACAATGGCTACAATATCGCTCCCGCCGACAGCATCTTGCATCAATCTTAAGTCAAAAGTATGCATGACTGCTTTGCTCTTCGAAACGCAAAAGTTTATGCCGCATATATTGCGATGCGATGTTAAAAACTGTATAGCTTTGTTGATGCGACTTGAAAAAGAGGACCGCAAAGATACGCTTTCTGTTGTAGAAGAGCGTTGCGATGGTAACCGTAACATATTTCATGCCTGCGTTATTATGTGTGCACCAACATCTAACAAGGATTCACAGCATTTATCAGATTTTAGCAGCAGTAGCTCTGATAAAAAACCTGTCGCTTCTGGAGTTTCTATGCCACGTGCAGGGCCTTCTTTGTCATATGGCACCGCATTTGGAAATGGAAGCAGCTTTAGCGATAGCTCGAGCTTCGCTACGGTTCCTGGTATGAGTTCATCTTCAAGTTCTGCTTCTTTAAACAGGGAAAATCGAATAAGTCTGCGTGACATGATGAATCGACTTATCAATACTGACCAGTCAGAGCAGAATCAAAATCACAGTCAGCAAGCGACAAGTGCAGGCGAAGATCATGCCTATGTTCCAATACCCTGGTCCCTTGAACCAGGAACAGCTAGCAACCTAAGCACAACCGGAACTCAAAGTGTGGCAGATGTAGTTGATGAAGATGTTTCTAAAGTATTGCCTTCGTCATCTCAAAGCATTGCATCAAACAGCAAATTGGGGTCGCCAAACTATACATTCGACCTATTACAACGACGCGAGCAGGCCATATTGATCCTTCAACACATGTGTGCCAGTGTGGCTATGCGCCCTTACCTTTACCAAATGCTAAGCGCAAAAGATGCTCAAGGCCAAACCGCCTTTATGCTAGCCGTGTCATGTCGGGCTTACGAAGCTGGTATTATAATTTTAAATACCATACTCAGTGTTTCTGATCAAGATACACATCTAAAGGAAGCAATGATTTTCCCCAGTGGATCACCAGCTGATCAATCCCCTCTACATGTTATCTGCTATAACGATACATGTTCTTTCACCTGGACAGGTGCTGATCATATAAATCAAAATATATTTGAGTGTAAAACATGTGGCTTAACGGGCTCTTTATGTTGCTGCACTGAATGCGCACGAGTTTGCCATAAAGGACACGACTGTAAACTTAAACGCACGGCACCAACAGCTTACTGCGACTGCTGGGAGAAATGCAAGTGTAAAGCACTAATTGCAGGAAACCTTACCAAGCGCTTTGCACTGCTTTGCAAACTTGTTTCGTGTACTGATCTGGTTACCAAATTCAACTCAAAAGGAGAATCTATATTGCTATTTCTTATTCAGACTGTTGGTCGGCAGATAGTTGAGCAAAGGCAATACCGATTCAATGTGAGAGTGCGTAATGTAGGTAACACCGGAAATGCAAGTGGAAGCAGTACTGTTATAACCAATCGAAAATCTTCATCGCTGGACATTGATAGTGACATGCCAGACCATGATCTGGAGCCCCCTAAATTTGCTAGAAAGGCTCTTGAACGTCTTTTGATTGACTGGCAAGCGGTTCGTTCAATGATTATGAGCGGGGCGGATAGAAATGAAACAAATTCAAATCTGCATGGTAACAGCAGTGAAGGAGGTAACTCGGAAAGCTTTAATGTTTTTATGCAATCTCAGCATGGCTCTACACTGCTCGACAAGTTCACGCACAGCTTGATAGTAAAATGCACAAGCGATCATCTAGATACGTTGTTGCTGACTCTTGTGCGAGAACTGCAAAATTTTGTTGTTGTTGGTCGTTGTAAAGAGGCAGAGGAAGTAGCGCGACGTTTTGTACGGTCTGTGGCTCGTGTATTTGTTATTTTTAATTTGGAGAAACAACCAAACCCAGAGAAACGAAAGAGTCACACTTCATGTAACAAATACGTTCAAAGTTGCGTAAAAGTGTTTCAGACACTTCACAAAATTTCAATTGAAGAATTGTGCGAAGTGTCTGAGGCCCTTATAGCGCCAGTAAGACTCGGTGTAGTGCGACCTACTGCTCCATTCACAATGTCATCATCTAATCTGGATGTAAGTTCGCTTTATTGCTGCTGTCAATTTATCAACGGAGCCTAAAATTTACAATATCTTCCAGAATTCCGATGACTTGTTCAGTGTTGAGCCACTAGCACCTTCCAATGTTGAATCATCCGCTGAACAGATTGTAGTGCATGATACTATCAATGTTCAAAACCCCAACTTTAATGTGCAACAAAATTATGATGTAGTTGCAATGGACAGTAAGTATAAATCGAATGAAATTGGATAGCTATTTGTTTTTAGTTAAAAATAATAGACTGAATATCTATGCACGACTCAAATTAAGGTTATATTTATAGTAATGAATTGTTTCTTAGCTCTTAGAGATCCTTCGGAATCGGAAGAAATTCCCAATCGAGAATCTAACTTGAGTAGCCATGACGATGACTTGATAGAGAGTCAACGCAATGAAGAAGGCATGCAGGACGATGAGAGTGATAACGATTTCACTTTCAATGACGCTGAAACTGAATCTGATTCCGATGACAACCAGAGTAATCAAGACGCTCAAAGAAGCGTTCAAACTGGAGCCACTGTTGGTTCTGAAACAGGTAAAGTACAATTTACTTATATTTTTATCTTAAACGTATAATCTCTAATGAGAAACTCGTCTGTCCACACTTCCATGGAAAAAATTATATTTTGTAACATGGGTAGTTTTGGATTGGCTGAATAATCTGTATCCACACACATATTTATTATACTTCTATAAGAAGTATTTGATATATTTGATCTTTACATACATATACATATGTGAGCTTCATACTGGGATTAATTAAATAATTTGCTTGTAGATATTGGCGTTCTTTTTCTGGAAGATGAATCTGGCGACTCCTCTGCTCAAGAAGAAGACGGCTCTGAGGATGGCGAATCGGACGACCAATCTGATGAATATAGCTTCAACGACCAGCAACTGGAACGCCGAAACATTAATCCTAATTCACGCAACGATCTCACTCCACAAACAATGCAATGGGCCATCAGAAGCCGTGATAATACTCGATCGTCTGTTCGCGTCCCGACTGGCTCCAATTTAGTTTTTATTGATCCAATGGCGTTGCGTCGATCTGCTGTGCCAGCCAGTACAGCCGTTAATACACCAACTGCCGAGTCTCACACAATGGCTACTACTGCAAGCAATTTAGGCCGCGCTTTTGGTATTACGATACGTCAAATATCGGAGCTTTTAGGTATTATGTCTTACAATATGACGAATGATATTGAAACCTCATTGAAGATTCAAATTGAGGAAGCTATTGCAGTTCAAGTAAGTATCATATATATGAAGAATGTTCAGTAACGAATGAATTAATAACTGTTATAACGTACAGGCCTTTGTTGAAAAAAGATTGAAACCAACATGGGACTGGATGTTTACTGTAATGGATGGAACTGAGGCGCAGTTGAAGTTCGGTGCATATTTGACAAACTACACTGATCCAAATCATCCATTGCATCCCCTCAACCTGAGTGCACAAGCTACAACAAGCCAAGCTTCAACTTCGACTTCTACAACTGTTGGTGTAAATGTGATTGGTAAATGCAAATCAAACTTGTAACTAAAACATTTAATAATTACCGTTTAATTTTTAGGATCAAGCTCTCGCCGAGATTTCTTCACATATTGTCTGTCATTGATGCGCGCTCATACTTCAGAGCATAGAGATGCGCTTCCCGTATTGGATATAACTGCGTTGCGCCATATTTCGTACGTGCTAGATGCATTCGTTTATTACATGCGTAATGATACTAGCTTTTATGATAAAACCGATTCCATATCCGGACGAGTAAATAATTTATCGAACTGTATGGAAACAGATGATACAGATGATGAATTAAGCAACATAGAAAATTCACATACCGATAGACAATGTTCTGGCAGCGCTTCGGCCAATATTCGGAAATTCGCATTCTTTACCAGATCTGATTCAACCCTAAGTCTAGGTTGTTCTGCACCGGACGGATTTGATTTACCACTTGATATGGCCATGCCACTAGCCGATAAACCACACCTATTGCAACCAAATTCAAAACGACAGGAACTTTTTGCCAATCTTCCACTGCACGCCGTTCCTACTATAAAAAACAACACACACAAAAGTAACATTTCCCATCAGGGATCTATTGACCAACCTCCTACTAGGTTAGGCTTTTCAAATTTTATGAAAGTTGATGTGCCAGCAACCGAGAATGATGTAACCCAGCGCATGCCAGAATCAGAAAATAACGTAGAAGCTGTCGAAATAAAAGAAGACAGCAGATCTTATAAAGACGACGACACTGCAGATTCAAATATTTACGTTCAATTAAAGAAAAAACAGTGCTTGGATGATTCGAAGTTACATAAAGGATCTGAAGGTAAGTTTCCATTTATTCTCTTTTCATGGTAGCCCATCAATGAAAATGGTACAGCGTTACAAAGCCTGAGTTCTTATTGGTGCATATTGATCCTATTGAAACAATTAGTCAAATATTTGTTTCCAGACATTTATTTACAAGTATTTTCTACTCGCCAAGATAATCACTCTGATGCTTCTTAATTAGCAAATCGTGTTGCTAAACCCGTAGAGCAAACAAAATTATATTTCTTAATCTAAAACTTCAATTTTGTTCAATAGGTAATCCATACGTTAAAGATCACATTGATACAGAGGATGTACAAATGATCGATGTTTCGGCGGGTCCTAGTACTTCAACAGATATTTTAATAACTACTCGACCAGAAGTTATTATTGCACCAAGCCAAAGTCGCATTGGCCTTAGAGACGAAGTGTCACCAATACAGAATTCTTTATCAGTATCCGCAGTTCGTAGCGTTATTGTTCGAGCTGGAACATCAAATCTTAAACTTGAATCAGACGACAATAGCTTGCCCGAATGCAAAAACTCAACGGCTACATCCACACCACACCATCTTAAATGTGATAATTGTCGGGAAAAGTTACCATCACAGGCAATAGTGTTTCCTATTCGTGGCTCTTTGTTTTACAAGAGCAACTCTTCAGAATTGCCATCATGGAACTTCCTGCTGAGCCGTTGGAAACTGGCTCTTGATCTTTTCGGGCGTGTTTTTATGGACGATGTTGGCATGGAGCACGGGTCTGTATTGCCGGAATTAAGAGGTTTTCCAGTTAAGGAAATGCGCTTTAGACGGCATATGGAAAAACTGCGTAATGGCCAGCAGCGAGACTTAGTTCTCTGTAAGCTTGAGCGGAATCGGGAAAGCTTAATTATCCAAACTTTTAAGGAATTAAATGCTCAATTCGGCACACAAAATCGACGAGCTCAACCGCCAATAACATTTAACAGAGTTAAGGTGACATTTAAGGATGAACCAGGTGAAGGATCAGGAGTAGCTCGCAGCTTTTATACTTCAATTTCGGAAGCGTTGTTAGCAAGTGCAAAAATGCCAAATCTCGATTCTGTGCAGGTGGGAGGTGCACATAGCAAATATGGAGTACCATTCTCGAGCATACTGCGCAGCAGAACCGTATCCGGCTCAAGTCGCGATCCGCCAACATTGCAACGCCGTGGAACTGGCAGCAAAATATTGTGGCGCACGTCTCGAGAACGAAAAGCACTGAATGCAGATGCTAGACCATATACTCCATCTTCTAATGCAGGTAAAATGCAACTTGTTATTATATAAGGCAATTATTAACTTTATTTTTAATTTAGATAATAATGCGACTGAAAGTTCGAACGACCATTTGTCTGTCCACCTACAACAGCTTGGAGAGCGTTTATATCCCAAGGTTAGTTAAAAAATATATTATCTGTAATAAAAGGTCATACTTTAAATATGTTCTCTAGATCCACTCAATAAACTCGGCGCACGCTGCGAAAATAACTGGCATGCTACTGGAAATACCCACTCCTCAGCTTCTGTCTGTTTTATCTTCAGATGAAACGCTTAGACAAAAAGTTAATGAGGCTGTGGACATAATAAATTTTAAACAGAAATCCGAAATAAACGTGCAAAGCCAACAGAAAAAATCGCCATCTACTGCAGCTGAACCAACAGAAGACGATAATGAGCCATTATTTTACTCTCCGGGTAAACGTGGGTTTTATACACCACGACAGGGGCTCGCGTCATTTGAACGTATTAATGCATTTAGAAATATTGGCAGGTTAGATAACAATTACTATTAAAAGATACGCGGATATGTAATGTATTTATTTTATTCATTCCTTAGGCTTATTGGGCTTTGCCTTTTGCAAAACGAATTGCTTCCGCTGTTCCTTCAAAGACATGTATTAAAATATATGCTTGGCCGAAAAATTAAATTTCATGACCTTGCATTTTTTGATCCAGCATTGTATGAATCATTTAGACAATTAATACAAAATGCCCAAACAAAAGAAGGAGAAGAAACCATCAACCGAATGGAGCTTAGTTTTGTGTAAGTATGCAGTTAACTGGAATCTATTAGTAACATAAATGTATTCAAATGTTTTTTATACTTTAGCATTGATCTGATGAAAGAAGAAGGTTGTGGTAACCGTGAATTAATACCTGGCGGACGCGATGTACCCGTAACGTCGAGTAACATATTTGAATATATTAGACGTTATACGGAATATAGGCTCATTAAATCCCAAGAAAAGGCTCTTGAGGTTAAGTTTATAGAACTTATAATCTTTCTGAAATCATTAACATATATATTTGTAGGCTTTAAAAGATGGTATTTTTGATGTTTTACCGGACAACTGCATGAATAGTTTGACCGCCGAAGATTTACGTTTACTATTGAATGGTGTGGGAGATATAAATGTTTCAACACTAATTTCATATACAACTTTTAATGACGAATCAAGTGAAGGCCCTGACAAGCTATTAAAATTTAAAAGATGGTTTTGGAGTATTGTTGAGAAAATGAATACGTTAGAACGCCAAGATTTGGTATGCATAAATTAATTAACTTACAGTACTATTGCTTAATTTACGATTATTTCAGGTATATTTTTGGACAGGATCACCAGCTTTGCCAGCTTCAGAGGAAGGGTTTCAGCCGCTACCATCTGTTACCATACGACCTGCAGATGACTCTCATCTTCCTACTGCAAACACGTGTATATCCCGACTGTATATTCCTCTCTATTCCAGCAAATCAATTTTACGTAGTAAAATGCTGATGGCCATTAAATCTAAAAACTTTGGATTCGTTTGAGCAAATAAGTACCAATCTCTGGTTTATATCGATTTTGCCGTATGTTTGCTTATACGAATTTTTTGATATTTGAGAAATTTTTAAATATGACTATTCCACATTTGTAACCAACCACATATGTATGTATATCCATTCCTTCAATTTGGTTCTGACTTTATAAATATTGCAATAGTTCTGTTTTAAGATAACGTCTTTGAAGAGGAATTCATAAGGTCATTCATTCCTTCATACAGTTCGACTGGATAACAAACACTAAGGAAATGTTAAAATGAACAAAGATTAAGATGTAGGAGTTAGGTCAAGTTTGCTTTTATTATTACATTTATTTAAATGTAGGAAATGTAATAAACTACAATATATAAATATGTATATTAACCAGGGAATAAAAATATAATGGTAACCTAAATAAAAAATTATATCAACGAGTTTTATTTAAAAGCTAACTGTAAAATCTTAGTAATACTGGCACAACAAAAATCTATTTCTTTCCTAATTTAAAATTTATTTAAGCGGAACTGCATTCATGATTAACTTTAGTCTGTACCAAAAGTTATTAAAATTGGATCAATGCAGAAGTGTTTCTATATAATCGATGAAATATATACCAAATACCAGACTTAGTTATATAAATTCGACTGTTGCGACTTATAAATAATTACATATTTATGTCTGGCTGTTACACATTTTGGTTGTAAGATATAAGATGGGTACAGTTATAACACAAGTTAAATATTCTTCAGTTAAACATACCGGGCTTGAACCCGACCGG
Source organism: Drosophila eohydei (assembly GCA_035045825.1). Lineage (NCBI taxonomy): Eukaryota > Metazoa > Arthropoda > Insecta > Diptera > Drosophilidae > Drosophila > Drosophila eohydei. The sequence continues at coordinate 3,268,051 of JAWNOT010000095.1, forward strand.
TTTGTAGACGCAGATTCCATTTTGATGAAGTTTACAAAAAATCACCTGACCCAAAACTGAAGCCAACTTTTTATATGTTCCGCAACGAATACCCTGACAAATGTCATTGCTTATTTCACTTTGAAAATATTGCGAAAGTGTTACTGTTGGCACTGTAAAGTGGCCAGCCTCCAAAATGTAGTAGGTAGCTTCAAAGCTGTGGAAGGTATATATATGTCCATTCGGCAGAGGCACATTGCCGTATAATTAAATTACTTTCTTTGAAGGTAAACAGGTATTCCAATTTACATGGAGAGGCGAACATTAATATATACTATAATATATAATTAATAGCACATGTAAGGAAAGGTACTTAAAAGTAATGGATATGGATCGAACGAATTTATGTAACATGGTAAGTTTTTAAAAAATATCCTGTTTCTATCACAATAATTCTTTAGATTGCCATGTTGAAAAGTATAAAAAGATAGGCAGACAGGGCCAGATCAAGTCTACTGTTGATGCTCAGTATCAGTATTGCCTGTGAAATAAATTCGTACAATATTATTATACTCAGTAGAGCTAGTACAATGGAGTCTGGATTCCTGATCTGCGAATTTCTTTACAGTCGTATATTAAGGTCACCATGCATACATATATCTGTGACTTCTTTCGTCAGCTACAAACATTTGCAGTTGCAGCTGCAGTTGTTCCACTCCTTGGATATGCGTTCAGGGTATAAACAGTACGAATTATAATGAATATAATATAATGGAGCTTTTTCTTTTCATTTGATGCATAGTTAAAATATTTACGTTTTTCAATTAAGACTAATTTGTTCTACAAATTGGATAGTGAAAGTTTTGTTACTCGCGACAATTCCAAAAGAGTTCGAATCGGCTACTGCACGTAGCAAGCAATCTGACAAACACGTAGCGGGTATGCAGCGCTTTCTTGCATACATAAGTGAGTTCGAGCCGAAAACGAAACACTCATTTATACATGCCAATCCCTCAACTGTATGCATGCAGTATCGACCCCAAACTCTTACATCCGTGGTTTAAAACATACTAGTCGCCGTACGCACCGTTCATTTCAGTTTTGGTAACAGCTCCACGCATTTCTTAGCTCTCAGTAAAAAGAAAATGAAACGCAATTTCGTCATAGTATTCGGGCTTGTGTTGTGCACAGGTGCATTGGATATATCTTTAGCACAGGATACCTATACGGATGCCTTGCAAAACTCCCACAACACAGACTACGGTGTGTGAATCTTACATAACTACAGTCACTTAATGTTTAAATAAAAAAGCTACATTTATATAAATCGCAAAACGTCGAACAAATTCAAATCAACAAAGTGAACTACCTGCAAAAAAGAAAGGAGTAAAAGTGTATTTGAAAATGTTGAAATGCTTTATTAAAATATATTAAATCATCTTTTACGAATATTTAAGCAACCAGAGAAAACATAAATCCTACTTGAACTCATCAATACTTTCCAATTCTCAATTTTGAAAAGCTTCGTTATTTCTGCATACATAAATTAAATCAAGTTTAATTTACATTAATAGTGGACATATTAAAAATTATACATAATTTATTTTGAGCATCTTAAGTGTCCCTCTGATCACTTTTCTCTCTCTTTATACATTATGATGAACACAAATATATTTAAAATCTGTTGTTGTGACAAAGCTTTTTGGTATTATACATTTTACAATTCATACTTATAAATCTGTGCTAATCTATGAGTTTTCTGTTTCTATTATTACTTTATTAGACGGTGTTGGTGGGGGCTATCAATATAACCCGCCACCAGATAATAGCTACTTGCCTCCAGCGCCGACACCGCCGGTTCCAGTATACGGTCCTCCGCCGGTACCTTTTTACAACTCGCCGCCGCCAGTATTTTATAAACCCGCTCATCCAATACCATATCAAGCTCACGATTCGATCTTAGCAAAACTTAAGTCTAAAATAAGTCTATTAACTCTTGGCAAAATAGTTTTGAAACTTTTAATATTTAAGAAAATAGTTAAATTCATCGGCATCATTTGCTTGTTGCTAGTTTTACCTAAGCTAAAGCATATGTTCAGCGATAATATGTCTATGGAAGACGAGGGAATCAACAGCAAGCACGTGGAAACTGATAAGGGTATGGCCGATGTGATGAGAATTCATTTCAATACTCTAATAAAATATCTTTTTTTCAGAAAAACTCCAAAAACACATTGATAATGTTTACGATTTTATAATGAGCTCCATTCATGAATTTGAAGAAGAAAATCGATAACAGCTTAATAAAAGCTTTAGATTTGTGTCTGCAAGAGTATTATTTATTTATTTATTTATTATAAATTTGTTTTGTTTTTAAAAATGAAATGTTTATTTATGTAAACAAATAAAAAAAATCTTTTTTATTTTTCTTTGTATTCCTCAAATTGTCTTCGGGTGAGCCGACCTCAAAACCGGAAAAGTTTATAGTCGAGTATGCATTTCCAAATTTGATATCACTGTGTTTAAGGGTCATAACTAGAAGACCATTAAAAACCCAAATCGAAACATCAATATTTCAAAAATGGCCCACGACAATAAAAATAAATAACAATTTGTACTGTATATATTATAATGAACAGGTGGGTATTGACTTTTCCTGTCTCCTGATCAAAAATATATATATTTTATTTATTAAAAAAAACATGTCCATGGGAATTTTAACACACTTAATACAACATAAATATGGGTAAGACGTCGTATACAAAATACACGTATTAGTTCGAATAATAGTTAATTTATGTAGCAAAACATATTAGTTTGCAAAATGTTACTGATTTAAGCAAATACCCTTGATCAATATTTATATTTGAATTCCATGCGGAATAAATATTGTACATTAACCTGTGCAATATCGTACACAATAAACTCGTTATACAACAACGAAGACTTTAGCTTCTCATCAGTGATAGGCTTTCCCAAAGGTATTTCAACTCCATCCTCTCGAATATGCGACTCTTTTGGATCGGGCATCGTGCGACCGTGGCCAAAACAGCTATGCTTGCCTTTTGGCAATTGGGTTACATATTTGGCAGCCGTGCATTCCATCATGTCTCCCAAGGCTACTTCAGACAGCATCATAAGACCAGTAGAGTTTTGTTGACTGGTGCAACAATAATTTGCCGACTTGGACACCATATCTGCGAAATAAATACCCTTGCCAAACATATAGCCAGTTGGTGGGGCTTCGGGCGGAGCAATTTTCAAGCCATGCGATAAAATTCCAACAAAGTTCGTCAGCCGGGAACCGTGCCAAAGCAATTTTCGATTATGTAGCTTTTTGAATGGCTTATACCGTCGAGCTTCACCTTGACGGGCAACCTTAAACACATCAATTATTTCTAGCTCGTATGAACTATGTGTAGATGCATGTGTATTCTGCACGTACTTGTGTAGTATCTTAAACTCTTCGCTCTTTTTATCAATCGGTTCCAGGGTCGTTTTCAATTGGTCGTAATGCTTGTCCAGTGGATTAATATCCTCCAATTTATCCTCGCTTTTTATTAAATTGTAAGCAACTTCAATCTCAGACAAGGAATCTAACATTTGCCTTAGATTCTCCACCTGTTCTAGAGTTTCAATCAAAGGTGGCGCATTGACTCCAAAACTGTGAGGAATTAATGTGTAGAACCGATTAGAGGCATCAATAAATCTAGCATTGGTTCCGCTTTTCTCAATCAATTCATAAATTTCATTTACAACAGCATACGCTGACTGAATTTGCTTCAGGCTTAGTTTGCCCAAAGGCATTTTTTCCATATCTATGTGAAATTCCATCATTGTTTTCTTCATAGAGTCGACATCGAATATAAGTTTTATTAATTTTTGAACCGAAGGATCCAGCTTAGACGCAATATTTTCACTTTTGGAATCACTTAATTCGTTATCCTCATCATATTGAATGTCGATCGGATACATTCGACCTGGTAATTTAACAAAATTATTCCTGTTCCTAAACTCATTACCTGTCTTATCCGAATATACAGTATGAAAACATTGAATAGCATCGATTACTGATTGAAAGTCCTCTACTTTTGTGTTGCCAATAGTTGTGCCGATACGGCCCCAAGACCGAAAGATCCAATATCTATAGAATTGAGAAAAATATATTAAATACCAGCTTTGAAATTCAAGAAGTCAATAACTTACTTATTTTTTTTATCGGCCTCCAACAGTTGTAGTTTGTAGTAAGAATTCTTGTTTCGTTGTATGTCTGTTAAGCCAAGTACAACGTTATATTTATCGTCGCCTTTGACATAAACATGAGCAACATTTTCCAGACCACTGTCAGGATCAACAGCAAGTCCATTCTTTACTTTAAGAGTAACCGACTTTGGTACCGATTTTGTGTAAATACTCTTCGACTTTGAGCTCTTTGTTTCTTCCTGAGGCAGGCGTGTCGATGGATCAGTTCCCCAGTCACAAAGAGTCATACTACATATCATATTGAGGGCGCCACTACTATCAGATTCAACAATATCAAGGTACTTCATAGGAACTACGTGTATTCCGAGCTCTTTCGCTTTTTTTATTCGAGAACTTAACTTTTTCACTTCTTCTTCTGTTGAAATTATGGCAATAGTTCCATCTGAGATTTTACTACCACATTTTCCACCCAACTTTCCGATTCGCTTTTTTATTTCCGCCTCTTCTTCCTTCAACCCGACAACAGAGAATTTGAAGTTGTACAACGGTGGTCGTTCTCGTTTAACTTTAGGACTGCAATAATAGCGAATATTTTTCAAAATAATACAAATGAATCAAAAATTATTGATATACATATTTGGCTCCAGCGATTGTGTACTTGGAATAATCTTTTAAATATGCTTCAAACAAAATAAATATTTATTAAGAAATGTATTTTGTGTTTAAGTTTAGAGACGCTCGGAGAGATAAATAAAAATCTCAAAAAATAATAGTTTCTTAAAAATTGTATGTTTTAGTCGTATTGACTTGTTAATAATAAAATTTGAAAATATTTTCCGATCTGCTTGATTACTTACCCATCAAGTTCTTCTGGATTTTTTTTTATGGCAATGTCTTTAGCAATAGTTGCTGCACTTGGTGCAATGTACTGAATAATACGGGTTTCGGGTTTTCTTTTGTAGGAGCTCAAAAAATTAAACTCAGACTTCAATTCATCTGGGATTTTACATGCTGTACGTTTGGGTTCAGTTAACAGCTGCGTGCATTTGGTCCATTCGGATATATTGCCATTACAAAGATATCCGGATTTGTTGAAAATGAATTGCGTACTCTTGCACTCTGGGCAGGGTTTTATAGCGCCAAATGCCAACAGGTCTGCTGCTTGATCTAACAGCTTTTCCGATTCGCCAACTACAGACTCCTGTTTATTATATTTCAGTAATATTTCAATATCAGCTTTTTTCATTTCATTTTTTATATGATCACGATATTTAAAAAGAACATCGTTTTGTTTTTTTAGCTTTTTAATTTTTTCCTTTTCTTCGGCTTCAATATTCGGTTCCAGCTTTGGTTTCTTTGCGTCAGGCGTGTCTTCGGATTTAATCACCCTGTAAATTATTCAATATATTTTTAGCTTTTTTTGAAACTCTAACAATAAGATAAAAGTTAATTTGCTTCTTGTAATTAATCAAATGCAAGTTACAAGCTTCAAATAGTTAAACTTATGTAATAAGCTTGTAGAATTAAATATATGTCTATAAGTATTCATTTTAAGTATTAGTGTTACAGCCACATCTGGTAAAATAACTTTAGTTATATTTTATATATTAAAAAAAATGAAAAACATTTGACTCACGGTAGCAACTTCAAGACTTGCTCCTTATCCTCCTTTTTCAGTGACTTATAGCCGGGGAGATTTTCCCCACTATCAAACCAACCAACTTCGGATCTTATTTGAGCAAAGCATTCCAAGTGATGCCATATTTTTTGCCCACCGTATTTCATTCCAACTTCAGTGTCATAAACGGTCTTAAACACTCTAATTTCATCCTTGCTTATTTTTAGATCGCAACCACGACATCCTGCTCGACCTGATTTGGAGTATTCAATACCAAAATCTTTAAGTGCGTCCTGTTCGGCCTTTGAACGTTTGCCTGATTTTCCAGATACGGTTACCGTTACATTAGCTGGAAACGGGAATTACCTATAACTCGAATTTTATTTTAAAAGCCGCAATAAACATACCAATCTGTTCTGAAATTTCAGTTTGGTCTGCGAATCTCAAATTCTCAAAGTTCTTAATATCCCCTGCAGAGGCAGGTTTTTGTTTCTTAAAAAAACAATCCTTGTGAAACCAATTCGGTGTTTTTCCGTCATGAAAAGGACTCTAAAAATACATTAGTAAAAACCGAGTTAAATAAAGTGATCTATAAAAAACACACAGCAACAACTTTCTATTGACCTTCAACACAATAGAATATATTTAACTACTTATACAAATCAAAGTATCTTTACTTAAGTAACCATTTGCAAACATTTTTTTTATAGCTCATTAAAAAGCTCTCCCAGACGCATAGTATCATCATTGCAGCTAAATTGTGCCTGAACAGTGTCTCAACTTATAAAATATTGGTATTAAAGAACTCATTATCTTGATTAACTTTTAATTATCAATTCTAAATTGTAACTAATTCACTACTTAGAAGTTCAGGATTATTCTTCATCAACGCAAATTATTAGATTTGTTTCAATTTAAAAAATGAGATAACATAATATATATATATATTATTTGTAAAAATAATAAAAATAATTCGAATGTCTCTTGTAATTGTAAAGAGCTAATAAGTGCAAAGCTTGTTTATCGAACTATTTTAAATAAAAAGCGGACATTCTTTAAAAATCTACAAACATAATATTAAACCTCCGTCAGGAAGTTTACATCAAGGAATCATCTTTGATTTCATCATTGTCAATTGGAATTTATTTCAGTGGGCCCCAGTTGAAACATTACATTCAGCTACAAATTACACTACAATTTATACATTTTATCCCATAGATAAAATCAGGAAGCTAATGGGTTTAAACTTAATCCTGGACAATTGTATGACAACGGCTGTATTAGACTGAGATATTGTCTATCAACGGAAGGCCCATACATTTGTTTGCCAAATAATATAGTTATTGTTAAAATAAATAAATAAATAATCGAACACTAAATTAGAGCAAATTTATCAATATTACTTTCCCGTATAAATATACTGAACTAAACTTCTGCCGGCATATCATCTACTTTGATTTCACCATGATACATACGCATAAACATATGTACGTAAATCGGTACTGATTCGTTGCATAGTAGATCAAATATTGCTACATCTGTAGGTAGATTGAATAGAATGCTTTTGATATATATTGCCTTTAGGCGTTATTCCAAATTTTATTACCAAATAACTTTACATGCATCAGCTTACTTGAACCATCACAGCAATCCGAATGGTATCCTTTGCAATAGGAGTTTTGCACCCTTTACAAGACGCTCGACCACTTTTGGCATATTCTACCATATAGGGCAATTCGATATCCATCTTTCAACTTATTTCTTTTTATACTTCAAATGTAATGTAATGTATTTCACCAGAAGCAAATTTAACCGCTAAACCCTCTAATGAACGCCGACTGCACTATCGATATATTTCATTTATTTATGTCATATCGAACAAGATATCGGATTCTACATAGTTTTTTTTTGGAACTTCGGAATATAAACAATATTAATATAAATTTCTGAGCTTGAAACGTTCTACATTAGTATTTTTGTCTGGGTGCTAGTTGGTTATACCAAAATAAAATTAAAACGTTAATGCAATTCAGGAAAATTCTTCATATTTATTTTGTATATATTAAAGTTTTTTTGTTTTAGTTTACCAATTAAAAAGTTTCTTGGAAAGTTAAATTAAATCTTTAAATGAATAAACACTTATTTTAAAAAGTTGATATAATTACATGTGCCGAACATGACGAAATAATAATAAATAAATAATAAATTGAATAATATTCTACATATCGTTGAAGGATCCCAGATACATAAATATAGATAGATCCCATTTTAAAATTCTAGTGGTTGTAACTAAATCAAATTGTGTAATTCCAATAAGAAAATCTTAAAAATACTGTTTGTCTTCTAATAGCCATACTTTAATTACAAAACTGCAGATTACACGCTATTTTCAAAAGGAGCTCAAAATGATATAAAAAAATCCCAGCAAATACCAGCTCGAACGCAATACTTATGATAATTACTGTAGCATTTAATCAAAAGACTTATTAGCAAAGAATTATACAACCTCTACGACTATTTATTTTAAATTATGGTGTTGGTCATCTTAATACTTTGCTGCTTCTGTAATATCTTTTTGTTCTCAAGAAAGGTTTTATATGCTTACATAGTCCATTCGCGCAGAAAGACAAAATTCAAAATTTATGGAGCAAAATAACGAAAGTTTCAAAGGTTGAGTATCAGACATATCTATTAAAATAGATAAATAACTGGTATGCTTAATAAAAAGTTGGCTCATTACGTATAAAATAATACATATTCAAAAAAAAATTCAGTTATTTCAATAATTTAAAAATTTTATTTTATTCTTGGACAGTCCCTAATAATATCAATTCGATATTAACAACATCGATAACTCGATGAATTTTTAGAGCAAGCAAAAAAGTTCAATATTTGGAAATTGAGCAAATACATATACGGGGCACTTAGTTGTGGCTTGAAAGTATTTATTCCAATATACGTAATTAGTGCACGAACAGCAAAATGACCGAAATTTGTGAACCGCTGACCTTGGCGAGAGGTGAGATTATTCTCTGCCCAGATGTATGTATATCAATTCTAATTATAAATCAATTATTTTCAGATGTTAAGAGGTCAATAGAGTTATTAGAAAAACTTCAGGCCAGCGGAGATTTTCCCACAACAAAATTGGCTGCACTACAAAAAGTTCTTAATTCTGATTTCTTAAACTCTGTGCGTGAAGTCTATGAACATGTTTATGAAACAGTTGATATACAAGGCTCACACGATGTTAGGGCATCCGCAACAGCTAAAGCAACTGTGGCTGCCTTTGCTGCCAGTGAAGGCCATGCGCATCCTAGAGTTGTTGAATTGCCAAAAACAGAGGAAGGTATGTAAGTTGTGTATCACCAAAAACCACATATATATATTACGTATGGTTAGTGGCACTCCCTAAGGTTTGATTCGCTTATTATTTAAATATGTTAAACTTATATAGAAGTGAGACTTGAATAGTGATAACATTAGTTGCTTTGTTATTTGTTATTCTACAAGAAAAAATTTTGACACATAAAATTGGCAGAACTTCATAAAAAGTTGAGCACTGTATTTTAATATAAATATATTCTTAATATAAAATGGTACCTTAAACGTTTATTTTGAATTTGTAGGATTGGGCTTCAATGTGATGGGAGGCAAGGAACAGAATTCTCCCATTTATATCTCTCGAATTATCCCAGGTGGTGTTGCAGATAGACATGGAGGATTAAAAAGAGGTGATCAGTTACTTTCCGTTAACGGAGTGGTAAGATACTTTTTTAAACATCTACGAAAATATTGTTATTTAAAAACTAAGAATAGCTAAAAAAAATTACTCAAGGACACAAAATCATAAAAGAATTTTCTAGTAATGAAATTTAATCATTTATCTAAGAAGTAATTAAGTATATTTATCATCGAAATCATCAAATAATTTGTTCGTTCATTTATGCGCTTGTTAATCAAAATGAGAAAACTAAAGTATTTTTATATTTTTCGTTTTAGTCTGTTGAAGGCGAAAATCATGAGAGAGCCGTTGAATTATTGAAGCAAGCGGTTGGTTCCGTAAAGCTCGTTGTACGTTATACGCCAAAAGTTCTTGAAGAAATGGAAATGCGTTTTGATAAACAGCGCAATACACGTCGTCGTCAATAAAGTGTTTAATTTGATTATAACATAATCAAATTTTACTACATAATTTACGAATCTCGTAAAAATTATATAATTCGCTCGGCCATTACGAGGGCTATTGCTTAATTTTCCAAGTGATCCAAACCTAGGGATCCAATTAATTTTAATTTTTACAATTAAAGGGTTAAACAAAAATCTGTATTGAAAACATTACACAATGGAGTGGCGTTGTTCAATGTTATTCATGAAATAGATTTGGATGTCTTTTTAAGCAACACCCTTTGTAATATTGGAATTGGAAATGTCTAAAGTTCTTTGTCAGAATATCAAAATAGTTAACTAATTTTGCTGCCTCTAATGTTATTCATTAAAATACTCATTGTGGGTAATATTTTTTGTAATCAGCTGGCAATGCAACAAGTACACAAATTAGTGTATTCGATCCAGGTTATATCCCTTTTAAAGCGTACCTTTGGTATAATGTTCAACCTTTTAGCAGAACAAGAATTTTAAAATTCAGTCGAAATGCGGCTCTTGCTCAAAGTGAGTTTACGGAAGGGCGCAGTACAAAAAAAGAAAACAAAATAATACCGGGTACCAAATAGGATGTTTACGTTTAAATATTGTATTAGTAATTTTAAATATGTCGCACTTTATAACGAAATTGCCCAATGTGTCTCGTTTTGTATTGAAAATGATTAAAACAATGATTAAATAAAACAAATATATATAAATAATAATAGTGATCAAAAATATATGTTACATATATATAAAAGTTGTATGTATTATATTAAGTCTAAGGGAAATTAGGTTGATCAATATTCCCAGCTTTACCTACGATTGATTTCTCTAAAGAACTATTAATTTAAATTGGTACAAAATGTTATAACTTACAAATCGCAAAAATCGATATTTTTGAAGCGCTTAAAAAACCCGTTTCGTGAGCATTTCTTGGCATTGTTAGCTTCTTTAGCTACCTGAAATCGGTCAAAAGCATATTAGCGGCAGTCGCACTCTTGGCGAAATGAAGATTTATAGAATTCGCCAACACAAAACTACAAGGAAACTGAAAAAAAACTAATAATTAAGCATCATTCGCCCCATGCACTAGAAAACAAAGTTGTCTAGGCCAAGAGACCAACGCTGATCCAACTTCATTCTGTGAGCTGGATAACCAAGTAAGATATGCGTATATCACAATAACGTGCAGAAATTTGTAGACATTAACATTATTCCAGCGCCTTTCATGGGAAACTGAATGCAAATTAATTTTGAATATTTTCTCTCCTTAACTCTTTTTTCCATCCATATTATATTAAAATATTTGTTCACACTATTTTTTTATGAATACATCTAGTTCGGACATACAATTCCAACCTGGTTGGCCCCAGATGGAATGACTGAATCGGCTGTATTTAAGAGTAATATCAGCTTCGCAATTAAGGCGCATCCCAATATTCAAGTTGTTGGTTTTTTAGATAGTTCAGACAAGAACTTGACTTCGTTCTAATAATAAAATGCTTAAAACTAAATTACTTGATGAAGAATTGTGTTTTTTAAAATGGTATATAGTTGATATGCACTTTGATGTGAGACTTCAATAGACTTTTTAATTTGAATTGAGTGCCATATAACTTCAAATGTGCTAATCAGTTTATTTGTATCAACTGCAGGGCATACCCTTAATACACGGAATATTTCTAGTCGGAATGTTTCTCATTAAACGAATACTAGTTTACTACTGAAAGTACTATCGATGTTTGAAATTGATCTATCGAATATACAACCTTGTTATTGTGAGTAAAAACATCTGTGTGTGAGAACAATAGCAAATGCAATATTTTGACTTTTTAGGCAGTTTTATATGTTTTAAGTAGTAACAGTTAGTATATTGAAATTAATGTAATGTTTACATGAACCGACAAACATATTCAATACTTAATTTATAAATCTTGATTCCCGCATCAACAAAGATATTGGTACAATTAAGGTCATGGGAAGTATTGAAAAGGCTTGTATTTCCGGATTTCTTTGCCGCCTTTGCTCAGAAATGCATAGAACAGTTATTCACATATATGGAGACCACGGCCAGCGTTTATGTCTTGTCGAAAAAATCAATGGCTACTTGCCAATTACTGTAAGTGCATATACATAAATATTTACATTGATGTTGCCCAATTCATTCAATATTTTTGTTTAGATATCTCCAACTGATCCATTACCAAAAACCATTTGTAAAACTTGTTTATATCGAGTTGAACAGCATTATACCCTATTAATGAGACTCACACGTATGCGAGAAGAACGCAAACTCAAATTACTGGGCTGTAAATCACAAAGGGAAGCGGTAAGAACAGCTCACTTGTTCAATTCTGAAAATTTTAACTGGACGTTTTGTATATGTTCTCTTGACAGGAAAACTTTTCAATATCTAGTGTCGAATGTTCCGATGATGACGAAGCAGCATCTACAGGAACTAATAACACACCTGGCTCAGCTAGAAATCCCAGCCCCAATAAGTCTACAACTTCAATTCGGAGTAACAGAAACAGTACTAATTTAGAAAACGCAGGGACAAGCAGTAGTCAATCAAATGTGACCACTGCCCCGATTACTTCAGACCATGACCCACAAGAAATTTATCCAACAACGACTTAGAAGACTACTTTTTATTTATCTTTGTTTAACCTAATCAAGCACCATTTTCATATGTACGTATTATTGATAAATTAATATATATATATATATAATATCAGTGTTGTGTGAATTTAGTTTATTATGTACTTGCAGACTATATAATTTTGTCATAAAATGTATGTTCCGTGTCAAAATCATTATTTGTATTACGACGATTAGGAAGGTGAATCGAAACGAATTAAGCATTTAATTTATATGGTAGGATATTAGCAGCCTATTATCCACTTTACATGCTGCTAGAGAAGCATATTTGCGGTAACATCCGAGCAGTGATGTAGAGGCTATGTGCGAATCTGTCAAAGGCAACACACTTGATCGCCATTATGAATATTAGCCAGACTGGCACTGGCTCTGAAGGCCAAATGACAAAAGTCGTTATGGGACCTTTTGCAGTTGACGGCAGGATATGGTGCCTCGCGGCTGAAATAGGCCCAGCAAAAGCAATGTAGCTGTACTGCATTTCATTTAAGTATTTCCCGACAAACTACTGGATAGACGAAAACATGGGAAGGAAACAAGAGGCAGCTGAAAGGTGCACAAGGACCCTACGAAGGAAAGCGTGAGAATTGTTGTCCTGTTGTAAAAAGTGGTAATATTCACTCTGTATCTTAACTTAAAGCGTAGAGAGCTTAGAGACTTGAGAAGGATGCGTCTCTGCAAAGGTCCCTGAAAGCGGAGTTTGTGTTTTGAATCTATTTGTTTTAATATTGAAGGGGTAACCTGCCTTTATCCCATTTATCTTAAATATTAAATATTTGAAACATATTCATCTGATAAAAGTTGTTCGTTGTTTAACTCTAGTTGGGAACACGTGGACTGTTAGTAAGGATTCCTAGTTGAAGATCAATCCTAGCTTCAATTATATTTATAATATTTAAGTGATATTTTCTGAAAGCGTACATTCTAGAAAATCTGATTTGAAGACAATTTATCTAAATTTTCAAAGCACAAAATTTTATGCACTGTTCATCAGTGCTTACTCACCAGTACAGTTAATTCTTATCTGAAGCTAGTTTAGTTATTGGCGGTAAATTTAGTTCTGAGTCTGCGTATATATAGTATGTATATCTTTACGACTACCGCCAGGAAATACTCTGAGCTACGCTGAGCTGTACTGTAAGGGCATACCCTTAATATTTACTTTTGCATAAGTGTCAATTTGGGTGCGCTACCTTGAAATTTTGCTTTCCCCCCTATCCAAATTACTGAAGAGCCATGCATATAGACAGGACTCCACTATTTATATTTAACTGAAATAGTATAAAACCATGTTATATAATTTAACGCATATTTTGTGAAAAAACATGGTATCCACCAAGCAGCTACCTAGAAAATTACGTACTAAATGGCTATGAACCAAATCTAATAATATTATTTCTTAAAGCGATGAGATAACTAATAAATATTATAATACATACGAACATCTTTGTTTTATTAATTTTACTTTTGCTTTCTAGAACTCGCTTTACTTGTCCACATTCGCACTCGCACACTATTTATATGTAGGCAAAAGGTTGCGCTTTACTTCCCCCTTTAAATAAGAGGTGTTTAAAATAAATCAATTTATTACATAAAAACATTGTTTTCGTACAAGTTTATTATTTTATTCATTTTACATATAAATCCGGTAAGTTACACAGCCGATTTTATTTTCTGGTTGCTTTTCAGTTTATTCTTTATGCTAATTATTAAGGTGAGTCAAAGATTAAAGACTGTGATATGGTGTTAGAGATTCTCGAATATGAAAACTACATTAACAAAAATATTTCGTTTTTGTTGACTTTAAAATGGATTCATCAAACCTCATATTTCTAATTCTGCTCTAATTTAAAAAAAATAACTTCAATCATTTATGTCTTGTATTTTTAACAGTCTTGATTTAATATCAGTGTACTATTTTTACAGCTCATACTGGTGCAATTGAATATATATTCAATATTAAAGTACTAAATTCTTAACATCATTAGATAGTTATTTTACACATAAACACAATAGTTATCAAAATGGCCCTCAAAAATAAGGAATACTTTATAATTAATTATTTTTTCTAAAATTAAATTGTACAAATTTTCTGGAAATATTTATAAAATACTACATCAAATTTACAAAATAATCATTGAGTCATTTTACCGTTTATGACTTATTTAATATTAATCTAGCTTTAACTACTTTTTTCTAGATAGGTGCTATATTTAGAGTTTTTAAGGTATTCTTTTCACATTAATATAACTGACTGAATTGTGTTATCTTCCCATCTTGAACTTGCCAAATAAATTCAATTTTACTTTCAAACAAAAGTATAAAAATAATTATAAAAATCCCCTTAATATTCTAAAATCTGTCTAACACTATTAAAAGGTATCGCTTATCTATGATTAGGTCAACCAAATATGGATAATAATATACAAGTTTTTATGTGATTGTTGTCATAGAAGTTGTAGCTTAAGGTTTTTAATTGATGAGGCGAATTTGCACAAATTCCATATTTAATATGTACTACCAAAAAGACTATTTGCCACTAAGAGAATATCACCTGAGATTTTTCCACAACTAGATTCGTTAACAGGTTGTGCATTTAATGCTGTGCGAAGCGGTAAAAGGAAATCGCTGTATACATTAGAGCTAAACTGATAGCTTTCAATAGCTGCATAGACTGTTTTAAATAAGGGTTGCTTATCAGAATGGAAATATCCCCGATTACCATGTATTAGCTTTATACCTGAATGAGAGGAATTGCAAATACTCATATACATACAGTGATCGGGACGATAGTTATATTCACATGGAATTATAAATAGTTTGTCAGGGTGATAATAAAAAAGTATATTTATGATATCTTGATCACCCCAAGTAATTCGTAACTTGAATTCTTTATAAATAGGAAATACATGTTGTTCCCAATTGAATTGCCGCATCCGTGTCAGATTCATAAGCATAACTCCAGAGTTTACACCTAGTCGTCCATAGAATGGATGTCGTGCAAATCGATTGTACCATCCAATATTTTCATTTTCATGCTCGGGCGCTAGAGCGGCGATTTGACTCTCATTAAATTTTCCAAAATATTTCCAAATATCGGTAATTGGAGATAAAAATAATATATCTGTATCAACGTATAACATCGAATCGACATCCTTCAATAAAGACTACAAAATTCAAGTTTAATTGTTAATAATAAGTTAACGAATGATCTTTAATTATTTTAACTCACCGGCAAGAACAGGCGTTGGGCGGCGCAAGGCTTAAAAAGAGTTTTCCATTCTCTCTCACTTTGATTAGGAAATTTCAATGGCAACAGTTCATATTCAAATTGTTGAGAAAGTGTATCGCGCCAGTCAGTCAGTTTCTCCTTTATTATCTCAGTTAATGGAGCTTCCGTAAATATTATGAACTTTAAATATTCCTGATAATAATTAAAAAGTATAGCTGACTTTATCATAACTAGAGTCTCTTGTGCTCGTTGTCCACAGGCGACTGCAACTATATGAAAGGTGTTTTTCTTATGGCGCCTATTAAAAGTTTAATAGAAATTGGATTAGATTTCATATTAATTTTATTTTAACAAGAAGAATACGAAATACACACATCGGACCCTCTACGTTTGGCATATAGTTCTACTAAAATCGTATATATCCGCTTTATGGAGACTTCACTGTATAAATGTAATATGACTAAACATACGTACACTGCATTGGTTCCAGTGTCTGGATGGAATGATGCTGTATGGTCCCAATTTGGACGTTCGTGAAAAATGTAAAAAATCGTCGTGAGGGCCATAAAACATAGAAAGCACATGTGAAAGTGCCGCTGAAATATTCCTTTGTCAGTCAAACTTATTGGTACATTAGATTTATGTTTACCATTTTGCTATCCTATATTGCTACATACATATATATGTATGCATGTATGTTTGGATGGAAATGGAATTCATAAAACTGGGCACTGTCCACTAAAATGACTATTTTAATATTTTTCTAAGCTAAATGGGTTTATCAGATAACAAATATGATCGATCGCATGGTATATATAAAAACATTAATTCATTTAGCATTACAAAATCAATACGTAGTACGTTTCTTTGAATAAAAGTGAGCACTGTGCTGGGCTAGCAGTGAGCCAGTTCATTTGAACTAAGCTATTAATTTTTTTGAAGTTCTAGTTGCCCGCAATTTTAATCACGGATGGCACCGTTCAGGTGTCCTCGAATTTTGAAAAATTGACTTTTGCCTGGTATAATTTTCTTAAGGAATATCAGTAGTTAATATCGTTAAGAACAAAATAAAACCTTACAAGCTTAAGCCGCAGATATTAACTTATTTCTTAACGATATTTACACATATTCTAAAAAAATAGATGAAGTAATAATAGTGACAAAGTAATGGTAATGGTAATAATGATAAACTTGAGCAGAATTTATCAAGTTTTAAACATAAAGGTGTTTTGATGAAAAGTATTGATAACATCGATATATGTATATTGAATAAATAAAGTAAATTCGTTTTTGAGATATCGACAAGTTAACCATCACTTGTGTGAATTGTGACTCATACTTTGCTATTCCAATCACTATTAACCGTTGTAGCTTCTTAGCAAACGAACTTTTTGCCAAATTAATATAAATCAGGGATTTTAATTTTGTAAATTTACTTTATATAATATGTCATACCAACAATGTGGAATGCCCGATCAAACGTTTCTTTGGGATGTATTTCAAAGGTATGTGAATTGATATCAACAAATAGCTAAGTATATATATATAGCTAAGTATATCTAAATATATATATATATATATATATATATATATATATATATATATATGCTACATATATAAATACATATGTACATCCGTGAAAGTACTGTTACACAAGTATATGTTATATATATGTTGTATATATGGCTTCAATATAATTTTGTATGCGTTTTCAGGGTCGATAAGGACAGGAGTGGACATATATCTGCAGATGAATTACAGGTGGCTCTTTCTAATGGCACGTGGTCAGCTTTTAACCCGGAAACAGTTCGGCTTATGATTGGAATGTTTGATCGCCAAAACAGAGGAACTGTATCTTTCGAGGATTTCGGAGCATTGTGGAAATATGTAACTGATTGGCAAAATTGTTTTCGTTCATTCGACCGTGACAATTCCGGGAATATTGACAAGCAGGAACTTAAAACCGCTCTAACTTCATTCGGATATCGTTTATCTGACAATCTCATTGAAATATTGCTGCGTAAATTTGATCGGTTTGGTCGAGGAACTATTCTATTCGATGATTTCATCCAATGCTGTATTGTCCTCTATGTAAGTATTTATTTAATGCCTTTATAACAATAAAAGCATATCTATATTGATGCGTATATATTTAGCCCTGGTTTGTATTTTTATATACATATATAGAAATGTATATAAATCTAAAGCTATACAAAGGCGAATTTTTAGCAAAAATTAATCTATTTGAACTTAGACCTGACAATACAAAAATATAAATATTTATAATCGTACTTGAAATAAACATATTATATTATATCAGTATGCACGCATTATATCTGAAAAGTAAAATTTGAGGAACTGTTTATTAAAGATTTCAAAATATCTTAAAGTTCCCATTTTTACTAACTTAATAAAATTGGGTTGAAGTATAATACTTAAGTTAAAAAAAAACACCTCAAACGCTATTAATTAATTAATTAAAAAAACTAATTTATAAACATCAATTTTGGATTTTATTACAGACTTTGACTACAGCATTCAAGCAACATGATACAGACATGGATGGTGTGATAACAATCCACTACGAACAATTTTTAAGCATGGTTTTTTCACTTAAAATCTAATAATCACATGTCCAAACTTATATTACAAAAACATAACTTTATTGTATGTATACATATATGTAAATAGCACGAATGACCTTTTTTTAAAAAGTATATATTTGTGAAAATGTTATCCAACCTCAACTATAAATTTATATAATTAATATCGTAAGCATATGTATTAGGTATCTAAGCAAATATGTGTTATATTTACTATAATACTAAAATTAAAAGTATTTGTTTCTTTCCATAAATCTAAAAAAAAATTATGTTAACTTTTATATAGCAGAACAGTGAAATCAAATTAAATAATTGTGAAATTGAACCCGTTAGAAGTGGGAATTTAGTATAATGGTTTTGTGAAAGTGTATGCATCTATATCCGTATGTATGCCTAAACGCAGCTGTGTCGTATACCATAAAAGCTATCGACTTGAAATTTTAAAAATATATTACTCTATACCTTAACTGGTATCATTTTTGTTCGATAACTCATCGCATTTGCTTATTGATTAGAATCGATACTTTGATGTAGTTTTTTAAGCGTAGCTTAAATATGACAATATTAAATTTATTGTTGGAACTTCCCTAATCAATACACTTCGCCTATTTAACATATTTTTAAATTCTCCCCCCCTTTAAAATTTGCAGACTTTTGCTAAAATAAATTCATACATATGAATTTCATTATCATGATGCGATAATTTAATTATGGTATCTGATCTAAAACAAAAATTATCCAACTACTAAGTTCCCGTTGTATAACCTATACACAAAACGCGCGTTAATGCTTGCGTATGAATTTTTATGTATTGTTTGATATAAGCATAAAAGGTGCGTGACATGATTCGAATAGCCCCCTTCAGGATATCTATCGACTAGAGCATTAATTTTAATTACAACTGAGCAAACCATTACAATTTATCGACCGATACAAATTTTATGCCTAGTCTGTATGGCTGCCGATGAATGATGTTCTTATATTTTATATTTTACATTCTTTATATTTTACATTTTTAATGATTTTACAAAGGCATTAAAGCCCCAAACAATTGAAGCTTCTGCAGTGGAAGCGAGATTGTGTTTCATGAAGACTATTCGCATGCAGCCGGCAATACAATATAATTTTGCAAAATGGGATTGACTCCCATTATTCTTTTCACCAATAATTCAACGCCGCAAAACTTATTAATATTAGAGAGCACGGCTTTCAATGATTTTAACTCACGCAACACAAACTAATTCAATTCAACTAATAGTGTATGGAATCGGAGTCCTAACCACATAGTCTAGATAGGATAACATACATAGAAGAGCAGTTTATCTCACCATTCTTATCAGTTGCATCGGTGTCAGTCTTTTCTTAAGCTGTTGAGCGTATAGCATATTTCCTTGTTGCTGGAGACAGTAAGTCCCAAAGAAGAAAAACCAGAGAATAAAGGAACGGCATCTGTAAGATCTGCAGGAATACTGCTGATATCACGCATACCGATGTAAAGAATATAGTGTCCAGAGACATCCCTAGATGCATGTGGAGAGATCATGAATAACTGGAGTCGAGGGTCTAGGGTTCTTGTAATCAATTGGTTGATTAATGCTTCCATTTATTTGCAGAAAGTGAACATTGTTACTACACTAGGTTATGATTAATTAACAAGACTAAAAAATACAGAAATATATTTTTTTAATGTTTTCCTGAAATTTTAACATAGGATTGTAAAAATGTTGCCAGTAAATATTATGTTGTGAGATCTCAAAATTATTAATTATTTTATACGGGTTAATATCTTCAATTAAGTTAAGAAGTTCATGATCATTTTAGAAATTATCGTTTCGATGTGTAAATTATCGTTTTGGTTACTGTTTAATGGTTCATGATTGTTGCTCCACTCATAATGAGCAGTGGAAACACGTAAAATGAAAAAAGGGCCAATTAGGAAGACTCATATCAGCTTTTGAGTAATGTATCAAAACAAATATATCAATTGAAATTTTATAATCATATTTTGCCCTAAATTGACCATTTTTAAAAATGAGCATGCACGATATCATCATATATAACTTGGAGTGCTCAAGTCTTTCCGATAACAATATATCGATGTACAGTGAGATTATTTCTTACAAGTTGCAACCGGCAGAACTAATGTAGAAACGTGTCATGAAAAACGTGTTTCAATGCCAGACATTTCGTGAACTAGTTCAGTTCTTATGATTCTTTACCCATCTCATTTTGTTACAGTTAATTACTTTGTTTCGTCTGTAAAGAATGAAAAAAGTATATTGTCGGCATTCGTATCAGCAGAAATAAATTTTTTCTTTTAAGCAAGCCGCGTTTATTAAGTAAATTTTTTAAATTGTGTAACCTAAGAGTGCATTATCTTAATAAAATATTTCAGAAGCAAAGTAAAAATGTCTGAACTTCAATCATCATTGCTGTTGAAGAAACAATTGGCAGGTATGTTACACATGTCTAACTATGGATGTATGTATAAAGCTATGTATGTACATATATACATAGCGAAGAGCAGCAGGATTAGTTGCGCCGTTTACAGGTATTTGTACATAGGTACATATACACACGCATGCCAGCATGTATATACATATATAGATACATATATATATATATATATATAAGGAATTAATTTAATTGTACCACATTTCGTTGTCAACTAATTAATGGAAGAAAAGTACATAAACGTATATTTAATAACAAATATATATGTACTCAAGTATATATATGCATATTTATATATGCGTGCATAGATAGTGCTTTATATATAGCATATAAGTGCATATACATATATAAATATATATATATATAATTAACATATAATCTCTATATATATTTATATTTCAACAAAAAAAAATATATTTTTATGTATAACGTCTTAACCAAATCTTCTTGGTTATCACCCTTTCTTATGCAGTCTCTTTGTTATTATTGGTGAAGACAATATTCCTGAATCACCACAATGCCTATGTATGTGCCACAGCTAACGCTCAAACACATGTACGAACACATGTACGCATGTATGTATGCATAAGCAAAACTTGGTACATTTAATAGACAATTGATGAATGATGTAAATATCGTCGTTAGTTGTAAATAAAAGTTATGTATCGCACTTTTATACATATATGCAAATATAAGATTCTGTGATGGACAATGTCATGTAACACGCATTCTTCAACTCAACAAAGAACCATATATATAATGTATATTGGAATAAGAATGTGTACTCATATAATATATAAATTCAAAATCTACTTGATTCTAAAAAGTAAAGAAAACTCAATCAGCATTTGCTTTCATTCACATTTGGATTAAGCAGTTAATATTGTCTATATACAAAAGGCGTTTTCATTTACCACCCACTTTGATGGTATGTTCAAATTTTCTTGAATGGTTGGATACCTATACATTTTTATTTGACTGCTAATCGTTTATAATTGATATTTTCATATCCATCTGATTTTCTGCTCAAACTAATTTCACGATTTGAAGGCTGACGTTAATCTTGCTGGACAGATCGATCTCTTGTTTGCTGATAGAGACATATTTGTTTCAGTATTTTTAGATTCTTCGCTAAAACAAACGTGGTTTGGGGCCAATATTCTTGATTTTCGAGTCACTTGACTATAATTATTATAATATTCACATAAGCTAAAAAAAGATCCTTATGCAAAAGGCCACTAAATTTTTTTCCGATATGGATTTTGAAAACTATTAACTGAAATCGGAGCGTTATTACATATTATGGATAATTTATGTGTAGAATTCTTCTGTAAATGTATATAGTATAATAGCTCAAGATAATACTTCAGCTTTTCCAAAAGATCTCATGTAGCAAATAGACTAATATAGATTAAATATATTGCTTATTATAAGTATTTTAAGTATTATATTTAAAAATGTATTACAACCTGAGTCAAACTGAAATATAGTACAGTTATTAAATATAGCACGCTGCAAAAGAACGAAACTGAGAGGCCTGCAGCTGGGAATACGGCATCCGCCAACCAAGATAAGATCGAAAACAAGAACTTAATGAAATTAGCACAAGATATTTCAATGCAGAACTAATTTGTAGACATTTTGAAGCTAATGTAAGATCACAACAATCCGATACAAAAAGACAATGATTTACCGTAATTAAGCTTTGTTTAATGACAACGTTGTAAATAATACCGCAGTGTTGTGTATATATCTGACACTGACTATTCGATGATTCAGGATCGTTTGCTGTGCTGATATTCCCGTAAACTATCTTGCTAATAAATATATATATAATACATGCCATCAAAACCATTTCAGATATAATTAAAGGTGTAAATAACAATGTAGAATATATGTATATATATTTTTTTTCTTGAAGTCTTACAAATAAAATAATAGTATTGCAATCTCTATAATTAAGTGATTAATAAATACCTTTTTAAATTTGTTTTAAAGACTAAGATCAATCTGTAAGATAACTCGTTGTATAAGCTTAATGATTTTAACTTAATATATTTTAACATTACAAAATTCTTATTATTCCTTTATTTCAGAACTAAATAAGAACCCAGTAGAAGGTTTCTCAGCTGGATTAATTGATGAGAATGATATATTCCGTTGGGAAGTCCTAATAATTGGACCACCAGACACACTTTAGTAGGTTTATTACAGTAAAAATATTTACATAACTTACAATTTTATTATTACATACGATCCCTTGAAGCAAAGATTGCTGTACGCATTACTATTTATATCGTGCTCCAGTGCTTTAGTTTGACCATAGAATGTGAAAATTTAGGATAGAATTCATAATTGAAACCCGTTGTAATCGAAAGAGTTCGATCTGTATTATTTGTATCTTTTGGGGACTTTCATTAATTTATTTATTTCATTTTCAATTTTGCTTGGATTAGTTGACTGCGGACGAACTTCCTCTTTAGTGGCGCCAGGAAAGGTCTGCAGTCTGGCCCCATTTGCAATGGTGCGTACTCTAAATGGGTTCAAGGAATATATGAATCTGTGCTACAATGCAAACCCTGTTAACCCTGTACATAAAGCGTTAAACCGCCACACCATCCATTACTGTGATGCATTGCCGTGGAGGAAGTCTAAATATTTTTCTTGGCATCTTGTGCCATTTATTTAGAATAAATTATTTATATAATTTGTATGTTTTTACATTGTAAAAAATGTTAGTCGTTGGCATACAGAGCCCCAATATATTTTTCATTTAATTGGTTTGAAATAATATTGATTTTCTGTGGTTGTAGCTCAGTGGGTAGAAATTGAGAATTATTTATACTAATAAGCGCTCTAATTCAAGGCGCAGGGCCACCACCAGATATTTGCTTAAAAAGTAGAAACAAGTGTATTTCAATGTAATTCTTTGACATAGTGGGCTCAGTTTCAATATAGAAGTTATCGCATCGTTATACTTACACTAACTAATAAATGTCATATCAAATTATATAAGTAATCATAAAAGATATTAATTAGGATATATCGACATGTGAGAGCTAACAGTAAGCGAATAATATTATGCTGCAGAAACGTACATGAGGAAAAATAGCTTTTGTTTATATAACCCGTTAAACCGATGGACGATGACCGATGACCAATGAAAATATAATTTAATTTATTTGAAAATACATACATATTTTATTATGTCGATAACTTTTCATGCTACCCTCGTATGTATGTTATGCATGCATCAAAACATTTTCTAGACCCTAAGCTCATTGAAAATGCTGTGGAGAAATGGTATGATATGGTATAATGGAATATTGTGCTTTGAAAATTAATAATAAAGTAAATATATATTCTTTATTAGGATCAACAATCGAGTTCATCATGTCCCGTCCGTATGCATGAAACTTTCACGTTATAACTCATCCATTTCGGGATGTGGCATCTCTAAAAGAAGGCCGCTTCTGTTCTGCCAAGATCGGGAACATATACTTTTAAATAAAAAATTGGGCGCACAAAAGCCATATACTATATACCTTTATCATGCCATGAAAAGTGCTGAAAACACAGAGAAAAAATACATAGAATAAATGAAAGTGTAAACGGATGGAAGTAAGCTCGAAAATATAAAAGAAACTTTCTAACTTATTAGCAATAAACAGGGAAACCAAACAAATTAAATTGTAGTTACAAAATACATCATGTTGCTCTGTTTAAAAGCTTAGATAATAGTTTTGCTTCCACTTCGTAAACTTAAACGGTTAGACTTTAGAAATGATACTCGAAAGATATGTATGTGCTCAGAGATGCCTCAATTTGTCTGAAAATTAAATAACATTCTTTATTTTTTGTGGCAAATGCTAAGCGGAGTGGATGCGTTCAAAACTTAAAATAAATTGTATCACCCCAAACAAATATCCTGACCCATCATTTCACTATAAGTTTATATATAATATATATATATATGTATATTTATATATATTATATATATCTATTCTTCTCAATAACGTTTTTATTTTTCTTCTTTTTTTTATTAACAGCGAAGGAGGTTTCTTCAAAGCGCATTTATACTTTCCTAAGGAGTACCCTCTGCGCCCACCTCGAATGAAGTTTGTTACAGAAATTTGGCATCCAAATATTGAAAAAAATGGCGATGTCTGTATTTCAATTTTGCACGAACCTGGAGATGATAAATGGGGCTACGAAAAAGCATCAGAGCGTTGGTTGCCGGTGCACACAGTGGAAACTATTTTGATATCCGTGATATCAATGTTAGCGGATCCCAACGACGAATCCCCAGCAAATGTTGATGCTGCCAAGGAATGGAGAGAATCCTACACCGATTTCAAGCGCAAAGTGGCACGTTGTGTCCGAAAAAGCCAAGAGGAGTGTTCGTAGAAACAGGATTTGCTCTATATTTGTATATTTATATTAAAAATTTGATACATTAAAATGAATAACTGAATTAATAGACATATAAATTCAAATTGTATCTTGAAACATCATTTTACTGAGCTTTTTCGCTTTGTGCAGTGAACGGTTTATTCAAAATTTGACTTCGTGTAACATAAATAATAAGCTAAAGGCTAAAATAATTAATAATAAACTAGAATATACCTGACCCTTAAGATCCCCAGCACCCAGATCGTACTTAAAGCAGTCATTTAAATATGAACAAACTAAAGTAGAATCAGCTTGACTCTACAGCAATGTTTTTCCTTGCTGATATTAGGTTTATTTAAATAGCCCAAAAAATAAACGCGAATCTCGAAAGCAATGAAGGCCTTAATTGTGATTGTTGTTTTAGTTTCGTCCTAATCTACGTAGATGGACTGACTGAGAGGTTGCCTCATGTTTTTTTTTAGTAGGTGTCGACTGTCTTCTACGGGATTGCCAGATGTAGTCGGTCATGTAAAAGGTTTGTCCTAGCTCCATCATGAATTATGGACGTCAATTATTCTTCACATCGCACTTGATTATCGTCGCTTAGAGGAATTTGGGGTAGCGGTATTAATAGATGATGTAGGCGATGTAGACTTTGAAATTGAGTTATTGAGCTTCAGTGCCTTAGCCAATATCTTACGGCAGACAGTTCCGTGGAAGCACTGGTCACTAAGTCCGTTAAGCCTGTGTCATTTGGATCTCTGTACCTTTTTGTTTGGTTGACGATGCGTATGGTGATTATATTTTACTGTTGTCCACTTTGTTCTCAAATATACGGCCAGTGCAATCGATGAAAGATCCTCGTCATTTTATGAAGTATTTTGCATTACCACTAGCCTACTTAGAAGATTTCTATAACAAAATGAAGAGGCAACAGCTTTTTCGCTGTGGATAGACAAGGATGTGCCGTAGAAATCAAAGATCGATAGATTCTGTTGATAAAACGAAATACGATAGTAAACAATGAGCACTGGAGCCGACTCGGGTATTCCTAATCGACGGCAATGATCGGACTTAGAGTTACCTCTCATTTCTTTGCGAATGTCTAATGGCTTGTAACCGTCTCGGTCCAATGACATCTTACAGTAACAAAAGATGTACTAAAACTAGAATCGATAACTGTCATGTCAGGATACAACGCTAACAGGAGGTACGCCACACAATTCCGTAATAAAATGGCTAAGACCATAGAATAGTACGTAATACTAACCTTCTACTTACTGATTGTTGGGGCCACCAAACAGTAAATGGAAATATTGCTCACAGGAATTTGATATTTACAATAGAATATAACCTAAATCAAAGAAAAAGAAAATATATGGACACCTCTCTGATCAAATTCATTTTATTTTGTACAAATTTATTTAAGCAAATAATCAGTCATGTTAGTCCGATCAGTAAGTCACAAGAGTAATTCCATATTTTTACTGCTAATTCGTTCTGATTTTAATTAATTTTTAATGATTTAAGGAACATTTAATTTTTTATGTTTTGAAATATTCAGAAAACGTTTTAAGTTTAGCTAAAAGCTGAGGGATCTTACTTTTGTGACAAGAGTGTTAATAAGGAATTGAATTCACTTGAACTTCTACAGTTTTAATTCAAGTGTGTATTTATTATCGAATAAGTCAATATTCATCGATAACCATATCCGCTCTTGATTTGCTTGCATTAGAGTGTGGCCGGCCATATCGATGGATTGTTAAGGAAGAGAAATTCGTTAAGCATGATACAAAAAAATCTTGGGAAAACGTATTTTTGCATCGATTAAACATAAATTTTTTGGCTAAAATACGAAAATGAGTCGATAAATGTTACATTCGATTTCACCTTAGACGAACATTTATACGTACGTGTGTATGTACATACATATGCATGTACATATGTATATACATATGCGTGTTTACCCAAAGTTCAAGTTGTGTATGTGTACATAAATATGTAAATTTATTTTGTTTGTTTTTATTCACAGACTCAGGTTTACTAAGTACATATCTGCCAAACAATATATACACTGATTATAAACATTAATAAATACATATATATATATACACAAATATATGTGTGTGTGTTTGTCTGTATGTTTATATGCGTGAATACCTATGTATATGCATGTGTTTACATTTGTATTTTTGTACAAAGGTGATGAATCTTTGAGGGTACACACAAATATTAAAGATTTCAGTTGCTCGTGTGTTGCAGCTGCTCACAGTTCGCTTTTGACGAATTAAAGCTTTAAAAGCTACTGCCACTAGCTTAAAAATTACTTTTAATGTAAAGCTTAACTAGACGCGACTTAACGCGATTCCTTTTAGTCTTTGTTCAGATTTTACCGCGCATTGTATTTTTGGAGTTACCGCGGTTTTTATTCAATAATATTCATAGAAGTGACAAAATTCTTAGTCGTCAGTTAAACAAGTTGAACTGGCTAAAGTTTACATAGTACGTATTTGTGTTATAGGATAAGTGAAGCATCGACTAATGTGCACATGTATATCTAACTGTATCTGTTTACTTAAGTACTTACGTGCATATGTACATTTACAAATAAATATAAAAAGCTTAATACTACGGATATATATGTATGTACATATATCCTTATGGGCCATAGTGCACATGTGCAGTGTTCATACAAAC
Source organism: Drosophila eohydei (assembly GCA_035045825.1). Taxonomy (NCBI): domain Eukaryota; kingdom Metazoa; phylum Arthropoda; class Insecta; order Diptera; family Drosophilidae; genus Drosophila; species Drosophila eohydei. Next base: position 3,296,033 of record JAWNOT010000095.1, read on the forward strand.
ACATATATTTGTATGTAGTAATAGTTTATCAATAAGAGCAGAAATATGTATATGTATGCTTAATCGCATAATAACTGTAATGTATATAAGTACGGTTCACTAAATACTTAAACGATTAAAATAGTGACCTGTTCGTGAGAGTTATACTTGAACAGTGGCTTCCATCCTTGCTATGCGATACCTATGCATGTGTGTATTTGCATACTTAAATAGATAAATATATAAATATTCATGAGTGCATATAGATAAATGTCATTAAATACCAAATTCGTTAACATATTGCTGCTATCGCGTGCACTTTTTAGCCAATACGAACACTATTTGGAACATTGTGCGAACGTTTGTTTTGATTGATACTTCGTCACATGTGTGTGGGCTTAACGTAGGTCTTATTAAAGTGGATATATGTATATGTTAGAATGTCTGTAGGTATGTTTAGCTACTGAGCTTTTGTCTGGCAGGCATGCTAATGTATGTAGTTAGCAATTTTAAACAATGCCAAATATGGCTTAATATTGGGAAGATAACCTTTTACGACTTTGCATGAATACATTTTCCGATAATTGATTCTTAATTTTAAAAATAGATTGACAGGATACACATTCTATATGTATGCATGTTAACAGTATTAATAGGATTAAAAATAGAGTTATATATATATGTGTATGTGTATGTATAGGCACACATATATAAATATATGTGTGCACATTAGTCCTTATGTATGTATATTTGTTTATTTGATAAATATGTATTAATTTGTACCAAAACGGCAGAAAAAGGACTTAATTCGATTTAAAAATACCGTTTATGTTTCTACTTTAATGCTACTTAAAACTATTTGAATATAATTGAGGGATACGTAACTAATAATGTTCAATATTTTGTTTTAGTTACTAATTAGTATTAAAAATAAATAAATAAGTCCAAAGCGGAAATGATATGATTAAATTTGATACAAAAAGTAACTGTTTGAATATACATATGCTACAAGTTTTCAATATGAAATGAGCAAACATATGTAAATAAATACTAATGTGTGTAAATGCAAATATACTGAACTTGAACACCCAGTAGGACTTGAAGTAGTTCCGTTTGAATGCAGAAGTAGATGAAAAAATATGAAAATGGTTTCTGAGGAATAATTTCGGAACTGTGTTAGTGTTGTAAGTAGATTTTTTAGGAACTTTTTTTGTTTTTGTCAAGTTTTGAATTCCTTTCTGCACTCTGACAGCTTTTAATTGTTATATTTCTTGGAAACTTTCATAAAAAATTCTAATTTTAGCAAGTGTTTACTTCTTCAATTTTATAAACAGCTTTGTGTGCTTGGAATTTGAGTAGGTTATGTGAACAAACAACCAAAAAGAAAAAAATAAGCATTTTTTATACGCTCAAGAAATTATTGTCTGAACAATCTATTGATTAATGCTTTTGCGTACTTCAGAAAGACGTGTGTTTACGAACTTTAAATTAAGATCAATTTTTAAAACAAAATAAATATCCCGCAGCAGTGAATAAATAATTGCGAGTAGATCTATTCATTAATTGAGAGTTGAAAGGCATCTTTGATCCAAATTTGAAAATAAGATCAAAGTTGAAAAGCTGTCAGTTTTAAGAGGATTCTAATTTTAATGTTTTGTCTTAAGATTCAAATAACTAATAAATAAAGCCTCTAAGCTGATAAACTGGTTATATAAAAGCTCAAAATTTCGAATCCAAACATACATATATACTTTATATACTTAATCGTAAGAAAAAATAAGTCTTCGAATATCATTTTATGGGATTACCACCGTTCTGCCTGCTCCTTCCATTCTCCCAATTCTCCCAATTCATAGGTAATAATAAGTATAAAAAAATTAAATATAAATTGCCTCAAAATCTTAAATTCAAATAAGGTAATACTGATTTCTTTTCTTAAAATAATTGCAATGGATGCATCCTGTGATTATGCTGATATTCTTCGTTTTTGGTTGCCTATTGCGTAAATATTCACTTAGATTATTCGCTGACATTGCCAGGACTAATTCGATTTGACTGCTGACTACAAGAAAGATTATAAAGTGTACTAACAATGTCTTCGTAAACCAACAATTTTTTGTTTTCATACAAAGAAAAATTATGTGTAAAATATGATTATTTTAAAAGTTAGCAGCAAAATAGAATATATGAAATAGAATATACATCCAATATAGTCTAAACACTTAAAGAAAATTCTTTAAAAATATTTCTAAAAACTCTGTAATCCTTAAAAGGAGGTTTTAATATCTTGTATCCTCAATAACCTTCTAGGTGCTTCGCATTGACAAAACTAGTTATAAGTTTTTGATCTCATTTGATAATTTCTTATTCTCTGAACGCATTTAGTTAAGGAGTCTCGGCTGGTGTTTATTATAAATACCATAAAACACATTTAGGTTTTATGTGCTCGACTATAATTTAAACAAAAGTATACTTTTCACTATTTGCATAAGTATTCTAAAATATATCACAATTCGTGACAAATTTGTAATTCTCTTTACTCGCTTGACCTGTTGTTCCTATGGCATTGCTTTTGCCACTTTTCACAAACAAATATACATACATACATACATATTTGTATATAGCATTACATATATGTACATAAATACGTAAATAGCAGAATTATCAAATACCTATTTTATTTATTTGAAACTTTGCATTTCATTTGCTGATAACGTTTGCTTATAAATATGTATGTATGTATGTGTGCAAGTGAACGTAGGCATACACACACATATATATATATATATATATATATGCACATCTGTATGATCAAATTTATATTAAATTATTATTGCATATGTAGAGATATGTGTATCTCCCAACTCTGGAGGGAGAAATTAATTTAATAATAATTAGTTGCTAATTTATATATCTATGATATATATGATCTCTCTCTTTTGCTAATAAAGCATAACAGTAAATCAACTCTTAAGTGTGACAATTGCATATTATGTTATTCCAATTTTAGGTTTTAATTAAGAAACCTTAGGAAAACATTGTTTGATTCCTGATAACTTGTTTTTATTGAGCTCCGCACACATTTGTTTACTTATTTAAAGTACAAACATGTAAATTATTATATATGTGCTTATTCATATATATTTATTTATATATATTGAATTTAGTGATAAGGCGCACATACACCTATATTTGTAAGTTATATACACATTTTTATTAAGTACAAGCCAATTAGACTGGACCAGAATATGAAACTCGAGCAGTACGATTACATTGTGTGCATTTGCGCGAATGTCGAAGTGTATAATATGATCCATTGCTAGTGATAATCGTATATAATGGAATTCTATGAATTAGAAGTAATTATTTGCTCACCCTAATTGGCTTGTTAACATATACAGATCAATCGATCGATCGATCAGTCATTCGATCGCACAGTGCTTGGGCTTAATCTATAGCGATGAGCTGCGAATTAAGAGCTCTTTTGTTTATAATATTATTTAGCCAACTTTTGTCGGCTGTAAAAATTACTGCGCATAATGAAGACGCTGTGCGGCAAATTCCGAATGAATACGCAAAGTGGCCTCAAGACGACAGTTTGCTAGATAAAATAATAAGAATAATAGTAGAGCCGGTGACTGCAATGGAAAAGGGGCCCGACAATAATTTCATATTTCGTGTCTTCAGCCTGTTTGGCGATGCTTTAACTGAGCTAGCTCAAGCGCTAGAACTCAACGTGACGCAATCATTTCGTCAGTTTGTTTTGCAAAATATTGAGCGCGCGAAAAGCGAATTGACTAGCGTTGCCAAAAATATTGAATGGGCCTCCCAGGTTGTTAATGATAGTCTTATCGATCGTACACATGATGCAAATCAATGGCAAACAAAGGTCAGCGACAAGCAACGCCTTGTTGATAAGCGACGGCTCTATAGAAGCGCCTGTCACATTGTCGACGATTTGGTTGCCTTAAGCTCTGTGCAGCTGCACAAATGCTGTAATGTCACTATGAAACCAGCAATATCGTTCTGCCGAAGTTTTCGTATTTTGTTGGCCAATGGCTCTAGTTATATGGCTAATATGGCTCGAGTGCTCAATCGGCTTAACTTTTGCCTGGAAAACAATTCATCTCATTTCGAATACACCTCGCGATGCCTTGATTTTGTGAATACTGAAATCTCAAATCTCATTGAAGGCTTTGACAATTTAATTAGCAAACTTTTAAGGCTATTGCACTTAAAAATTTTATACTCCAAATGCTGTATTTCATTGGCTTTGGTCGAAGACACTGAATATAATAAAAATGTGATCAAGCCTCACTAAATCACTTGTGTTTTATTTTAGTTAACTAAGTCGAGATCTCTCGCGAGAAGGTTTCCATACTTCTCTGTTTATCAATAAGCTATTAATTGTAAAATATATATGTATAATCTTGATCAGAACAATGAGCTGCGTTGATCCAGTCAAGGCTATCTCACTCTATGTAAATCTATCCTAAGTTAATCTCTCCTAATCTTACTCTAGAATATGGGTTAATGTTGTGGAGAAAAAGATCCTGATTTCATTCGCGATTTTATTATACGATGAGCCTATCTGACAATTGGAACTATATAATATAGAAATATTTTTTCATAACTAGAAGTCTTTTTACAGTTAAGATAGTAGTAGTAGTGGTTCGAGCTCATATATATGCCTTTGACTAAGTGTACATGTGTAACTATTTGAAAAAGAAAAACAGAAAAAATATCTTCAAGAGTTCCGGGTATCTCCAAGTCAGACACACTTAAACATCCATTTTACTTTTATACATTTTTTTACCTTACAAAATTAATAAAAGTTATTGAGTCTTGCGGCGATGTGTCAAGAAGAAATAGTTTTTTTCAGAGAATTTGTAGAAAATGGCAACATAGAATGTTACTGTATTATAAATGATATATAAGCATATAGATTAATATTCTGTTATATTATAAAAACACAGTTTCAAACTTTTATGCATTTGGCTGCGAGGAAAGTCTTCAGGTATGCAATTGTCGTGTGTTTTCACGCTATTTGTCGCGCCTTCTTCAATGTGGGCTTGGCGTCGTTGTCTCAGTGATGAAACTCGTCCATTTTTTATTTTGATGTCATAGAATATTTCCAGTTCCTCAATTTTAGTGAATAACATTTCAAAGTCTTTCTCGGCGTTTTGAAGAAATTTGCAGCGAATTTCATAGCTTCCTAGATAGAGACAGTTAAAAAGTCGTTGAATGCGAAATTCGAGCTGTCGCATGACATATTTGCTCGTTAGCTCAGTCATGGCAAACACGTCGAAGGCAATATCGAGGCCACGTCCGACAGCACATTTGAAGATTTGGTCGGAATAGTGTTTCAAAAACTCCATATACTCCTTGCAGCAGAAAGCATCACCCTTAAAGTTCCAGTTTTGCAAAACAAATCGCTGCACATCGGCGTAGTATGTGAAGGTCTTTTGGGTGGCGAGCAATATGTTCTGCGTGTATTCCAATGCTTCGTCTACAATCTCGGAAAACATGATGTGAAAGAATTCCATTTCTGCAAAATAGTTGGTTAGCAGCATTTTGACTGGAATCGGTTGCGTTGATGGAATTTGGCGAAGCTGCAGCAATAGCGTATAACTTGAGTTCTTCGCAACTTCGTAGGAAATCTCGGAATCACGCGCGAAGACTCTAGCTACATCGGCTGCTGTGTAGAAAAACGCTGACAATTCGTGTAATTTTCTTCTCTGGTGCTCCGTATTTAGTTGATTTTCATTTCTGAGCGAAAGAACATTCGACATTGTCAGATTTCTCTGAAGATGCTCCCCGAAGTTTCTCATCTGATTTTGGAAAGCTTGTTTGGAGTTCTCTGCTGATCGCATCGCCTCATAAAATTGCATTGGGATATACTCCCCTTTGATCGCCTGCGCCCACTTGTCGTGTCTCGGAATGAGCTTGCCCATGTATTCACTTGATTTTGTAGGCTGCAAAGTGCCTGCAACACATATCAGCAATAAGACCACAGAGCTGCAGTGAAAAGCCATTTACTGCGGCGGGGAAGAAAGAGGAAAATCCTTTTTAATATTCAGTTAACATTTATATACAATTAAAATGAATTACTTAAACTTTTATTCAGAAATTTGCGACGTCTGTTGACAAGACACAAAACCAAATGACAAAATATATACGTGGATACAAATATAGAACATATATGCTGTAAGCACCAGTATTAAAGGTCTCTAGATCTAAATATAGCGTTTTTTTTTCAATTTATTCGGGTGGGAAACTTTTGAAACATGAAAAGCGGAAACAATTGCTGTTAACTTTGCCTAGTCATAAATAATAAATAAAAACATTTTGTTTAATCTTCAGTATATATGAAGAACAGAACTAGATTAATATTTAATTAATTTCAATGAAGACATTTTTGAAACAAGTAAAAATATCATATATAATCCTTTCAGTTCTGTTAGCCGATATCTTTTGATATGTCTAAATAGAATTTGTAGTACTCCAAATGATGCCCATCTCAAATACCCTAGTTTTAAGCAATTAAATACTCTGTAATAAAGGTGTAATAAAGTTTCTTTCTAACTATGACCTAGCAGCAGAGACTATTGTACAATTGTACAAGTGTGATCAAGTCACACTTCAGGGTTATATCTAATCTAAGTCTTCCCATTCCTATAGCCACGATCTTTAAATGTTATACATATATGATCGTTACTAAAGAATAATAATGGATTCTGAACAAACGACATGGAAATAACTTTCTGAATACAATTTTAAAAATAACAAGTAAGAAAGCTCTAGTCCTCTGAGTTTTTTAATATTTTCTGTAGTTTGTATCGAGTATTCAAAAAAAAAAAGAAAATAAATAAAAAATGACATTGCGAGACCAGGATTCGAACCCGGATTGTGTGCGCAACGTGCGCCAACTCTACCAACACCGCCACTTCATAATTAAAAAATAAATAAAACAATAAAAAATCTTTCGTCTGAACTGGTCTCGAACCAGGACCGCGCTGCATACGAGCGCCGCCTCTACCAACGCAGCCACCGCTCTGCTTGAGCGAGCAGCTGCAAATTTGAACATAAGTAGCAGTTAATAATTCAGCACAGTTCAATCGCAATTGCAATTCGTGGAATAGAAAAGAATACACGCATTTGAATGTATGTGTGCACACGCATAGGAAAAATGCGTGCGCGTGGCGCTGCTGACATGTGCTTTTGCAAATTGGCCAAACGTTTTGTTTAATAACTTCTGTTTTACTTAATGGATTTTAATGAAATTTTCAGCATATGATCTACATATCCTATTGGCTTGGTTGAGATGCAAACGCCTTCACATAATGGCCCTAGTTCCAACTAAACTTAAATTCTAAGAATTTGGGGAATTTGGAGCCGGTATCCAAAATCCAACAAAAATCAAAATTGCATAAAATATACATAAAACTAAATACAAAATTTGGAGGCTCTAGCTCTTAAGACGTTCGAGATATAATTTATTTACTGCATTTCAATAATGTTTTTATTCGATAACAATTAAATGCGAATAGTTATCGAATATTTGAAACAAACTTGACCTGCGCGTGCTATACACGGACCTACAAAAAAAATTTCAAGTCTCTAGCTCTTATAGATGCTGAGATCCACGCGTTCACACATACGGACAGACGGACAGACGGACAGACGGACGGACAGACAGACGGACAGGGCTCAATCGACTCGTCTTGTCGTCCTGATCAAGAATATATATACTTTATGGGGTCTGCCACGCCTCCTTCTGCCTGTTACATACATTTGCACAAAACCATTATACCCTGATTTCCCATTTTCAATGGGATCAGGGTATAAAAATAAAAAAAATACAACGATGAAGATCTACAAAATTTAAAACTCGCATTTCATGTACGATTGGTGCTGTTTGTCACGTGCTTCTAAAAATTGCCCAAAAGTTTTGTTTAATAACTTTTGTATAACTTAATGAAAGTCAATGAAATTTAAGAACATGATCAACATATTCTATTGTAAAAAATGCAAGTCTCTAGGTGCTGAGATCGATGCATACATACATAAGGAAAGACGGACAGACGGACAGCGCTTAATCGATTCAGCTCGTTTTCTTAATCAAGACTGGGATGTCCTAAAAAATAAAAATAAAAAAAATCGGAATCTGATTATATCAAAAGTTATTATCAAAAGAAAAATATAAGTAAAATCAAAGATAATTTTTAAACATCCCAAAGACTATATATTATTATCCCGAGCTTAAAATTTCTGAATTTGTACTGCCGCTAGTTAATTTTCTAGAAATAGTTCGATATCTATCGAGCCTGAAATTGTGGACCTAAGCTAATAACTCTATAAGTTCTTTATTTATAGATGTAGAATTAATTTGTAGCCCAGTTTTTCGTTTTTTGCCCAGTACAAATTTCTACTTGACAAGAAATATTTGTGTACTTTAGACTAAGCCTATTAAAATATTTTTATGTGTTTCATAGATATAGTTTATGTATTTCAGGAGCTGACAGAAATGCAATTATGCGCATATATCAAATCACATTATGTCCGATTTGAATAGTAAGAAAGCCGCCATTAGTAACGCCCCAGATCCGGCCAGAACTTTGGGAACTGTTGACCACGCAATAGCAAAGGAAGATGATCACATACACAATAAAGATAAGGCTGGAAGTAATACCTGTGATGATGATGACGACGATGTTGTCGTTGTTGAATTACTGAAAGGTTGTGAGCCCGAAAACCCCGAAACGACAAAATTGTTGGACAATCAATTAGAGAAAATGCATATTGAAAGTCCGAAAACATCTCATAAGTCGCCAAATATGCAATTCAACGGAGGCAAGGCATACCAGAACATAGGGCCTGATCAAGTTCAAAATGACGAAGAGGACGAAAATAAGTTTTTGAAGGAGAGTACCGTTTCCCAAAGAATAATAGTCCGAACTGCAGCGTCGTCAGCGTCCAGAAACGAATCTGTTGAATCGTGTGGCTCGAAGCAGAGTCTTCCTACTCTACTTAAATCACAATCACTAGACTTATACAATGAGGATTCAGCGGGCCTAAATATTGATCAGCAGTTGCATAACCGTCTTCTTCCTAACATAACGGAGCATCGGTCTGCTGAGAGCCAATTTAAGTCGAACGACGAGAGCATGGAACATGGTCAAAGCGAAGGCTTGAACAGATCTACTGGAGAAATACGTCAGCGTCCAACAAACCGCCCAAGCATTGCAACAGCAGTTTTTCAAAGCACAGAATCTCGGCCAATTTATCCGAACGTGCCATATAGTCCATATGGCAGTCCTTACGGAAGTCCTCGGTCAGTACGGCGTAGACCTCCATTACGCGAATCCCGGCGAATATCTATTGAGAAATCGGGAAGTTTTCTTCAGCTTAATCAATATAAGCTTATGGATCAAATAGGACAGGTATTTGACAAGTAATTTGTTAACGAAGTAATTGCTAATAATAATTTTGAATGGCAGGGCTCGTACGGACTTGTGAAGTTAGCTTATTCCGAAGAAGATTCCACACATTATGCTATGAAGATTCTCTCTAAACGGCGTTTATTACGGCAAGCCGCGTTTATGCGTCGAGGTCCAAAGCAAGCAACATCGCCGCTTGATCGGGTTTATAGAGAAATCGCAGTCTTAAAGAAACTTGACCATCCAAATGTAGTAAAGTTAGTCGAAGTGCTAGATGACCCAATGGAAGATTCGCTTTATATGGTTTTTGAATTGGTTAAAAAAGGAGAAGTTCTCTCCATACCCACAGACAAGCCATTGTCAGAGGAGCGTGCATTGAGTGTGTTCCGAGACTGCTTACTAGGATTAGAATATCGTAAGTATAGATAACCAATAAGATCCGTTGATCTGTTTTAAGACTTATGCAACTTATTTTTTTTTGTATATAGTGCACTATCAAAAGATTATTCACGCAGACATCAAGCCTGGAAATTTGCTGTTGACAGAATGTGGACATGTCAAAATAGCTGATTTGGGAGTATGCAATGAGTTTCTGGGTGAGGATGCTACAATGAGTAATGGCTCGACAGGTGGAACGCCAGCGTTTCGAGCACCTGAAACACTTGTGTTGGGCAAGGTATGTAATATGAGAAATATTAGAGCAGGGTATGCTTTAAATACATTTTCCTTTGAATAGAATGTGTACTGTGGTCGGGCAGCGGATGTGTGGGCCTTGGGAGCAACATTATATTCATTGGTTTATGGAAATGTACCATTTATAGCTAACTCCATACCCTTGTTGTATGATAAAATACGAAACGATCCAGTGGTGTTTCCAGGACTGCCTAAAATAAGCGACGATTTGCAAAACTGCATTGTTCGAATGCTTGAAAAGGATCCAGCAAACCGAATAACTTTGCCACAATTAAAGGTACGGAGCAACGATGAATAGAATTATAATTGACAATATGTATTCCTTAGCTAAACCCGTGGGTGACCAGTAACGGGTCTTATGTCTGTCCAACTGAAGATGAGAACTGTTGCTTGGTACAAGTGGACGATGAAGATATTAATTCTGTTGTCCGCAGCATTCCAAAGCTTGATACGCTTATATTAATCAAAACGATGCTCAAAAATCACTCGTTTGTTAATCCCTTTATGAGGGGCATTTCTGGAAGGGCTCCCCAGCCTGGCGGATCCAGGCTAGAGAAATTTGTCAAGGCTGGTAGATCTAATTCAGCACCTGGCTCATATCATATGCCACTGGACAGGTAAAATATTTTTTTATTTATTCATTGTTTTCCAAAAAAATATTTCTTTATATGTTTTCAGGGAGCCATCGATGGATAACGTACTTCCATCGCTGACTGAACATTGTTCTAGCCAAAAAAATGAAGAAACTTAATCAAATGGAAAAAATGTTAATCAAATAGCCAATGATATTAATAATACCTGGGACCGAAAATAACCTTTAGTTTTATGCACATTTTAGCTAAAAATCTTATTATTAGGGAACATTGTTTAATCATACATAAAATGCAAATTGCGTGTTTATTGATGAGCAATACAATATACCCTTTGTAAGGTATCGTAAGTTTGTCAGGTGTAAAGCATTAAGGGTACAACTAGAGCCCTATAAACTATATATATTATATATTATATTATCGACCGCTTTGGCTAGATTCGGCTTTTTATTGCAGCCAATAAATCTTTATAGAAAATTAAGTATTTGCATGGAACCATCATTGTAAGATTAGAAACATATCTCACATATATCCAATGCCATCAAGCTTTGGTAATACAAATATATTTCCTGTTTTAATGATAAGTTGACAAAGCCTAACAAATATTTAGCTACTAGCTTTTGGCTCGTTAGAAGCGAGTATTTTGTGGCCCATGCTGATCCTTTGTTATAAAAGTAAAGTACTTAAGCTTTATTAAAAGTTTTTTTTTTTTTGATTTATCAATTGTGAGTTTTAGCGGGCTCCAGGTTTTTAGATGTATTACTGAACCAATAATTTTGTTGTGTCAATATATATTTCTAGTGCCTTCGTCCATCTACGTCAGAGTTTCATTTATTTACACGTTAGCTCTCTCTTAACTAAATATAAATTGTTGTTATTAAATATATATTTCTATTCAATATTAAATTATGTACTTCATCTAGGTATAAAATCCAGTCTAATCAAAAGTATCCAAGAAAGTTATTGTTTCTGTGTGATATTTAAATGTGGTTTTAAATTTTAAACACTTCTAAGTTAAATAATAAAACAAAAAATAATACTTAAAATATATATTTAAATCGAATATAGATTATTCCTCATTTTGATATTTTTAAAATTCTGTTTAAAATATTTGTGTAAGTACTTTATATGTTTTTTAATTCACATGTAATGGTCCAATAAGTTTAGGATTACAAAACAGGTTTAAAAACAGAAAACAGTTTATTTTAAGATTATATATACAAATTAATCTGAGTTTAGCAAATTTCAGTTGTTATGAAATTGTAGAAATCCAATCCAAATTAAAAGTTCAACTTAATATTCAATTGAATTTACATTTACATTTTTCCAAATAAACAAAGAATCAAAAAATTTTAAAAATTTTGTTATATTCAAGTCTGTTTAAAAATTGTAAAAACAAAACTTTTCTTTTCTACATGCTCAAGTGCTGACATAAGGTAGCATGCCTAAATTTGAATTGTGATATTTTTAGTATAACTTAGGAATTCTCTAAATTGTATCAAAAGGGTGATGTAGGATCCATCAATTGGGATCACAGCAACCACGATATTGCAAAGCCAAGTCATAAATATTGGATGAATAGATTTTAGAACATCAGACATGAGTAGATAAATTTATTAAATTAAATTATTCTGTATAATATTGCATTTAATTGAAGCCTATACTCGACTCTAAACACGACTATTGTCAAACAAATAACATATAAAAGGAAAAAGAAATATGTATAGTTAGAAAAGTGCATATGCATAGCAGAAATACAGTAATTTGCTTAAACAAATATTTGTACTTAAAGTAAATTAATTGTTCATAAAAAATATGCAGAAAAAAGATTCTATTAGCAAATAGTTTAATACAATTTACTTATAAATAAAAATGAATTTTTCAACATTTAAATTTAATTAATTAATCTAATATATGATGCTTGCTTTACGAATTGATCGATTGATCTGTGCAAAATGTATTTACATAAAAAACAGCTTAAATATCATCTTCTAGTCTAGTAGAGTAATTAAGATCGAGTTTTTATTTCTGTTTATTATTACTTTAAACAATCCATTTTAAATAATATAGAACAATTTAAGTCAAACTCAAACTGCTACTCAAAGGTTGCGAAATTTTCATTTTTTTTTCAACTAATATTATTATTTTTTAAAATAATATTTTGCTAAACGGTTTCGCATTAAAAAACTTATAATTTACAAATTTGGAAACAACAAAAAGCTTTAGACTCTTTAAATAAGTTATACAAATTTTAAGATAAATTTCCAGATAAGTATATGAATGTTGTGATGCCTCAGCCAAAGGTCCAATGGGCGATGTCACCTATAATAAGTTACCTAAATTATACGAGTCTATTCAATATAATGAAACTATAATTGATAATAAAATTGGTGATAATAATATAAATTGAATAATTTGATTTATTGTAGACCCAGACTCAATCAATGTGAGAAATCCAAATTAAATATTATTAAAAGATATTTTGTGAAATTGTTTTGGGACCAACCAGTGGCACAATCATACAACGAATTACTTTATTTAGTAAGCTTAGTAAATAATATTATTTAGATACATATTAATATTAATGCAATATTTCACATTAGCTTTCACAATTTATTGGTAGTTATTAAACAATTTCAATACTATTAGACACATACTTGTCATTTATATCGTTCCTCCTTAGACATTGCACAATTTTTAAGTAATACGCCAAGTAAATAAATGCACAATTATATCTACTATACCGAACGCTGCGTGTTTTGGGTAGGGGTACTCATTTTAACAGCTCGATGTCTTGAGTACATGGTACAAGAGCTTTCCATACCTGACACGGCAATCACTTTATGACCAAATTTGGGGAATAAATGGGTTATAACTTAATATCTGCATTCATTTTATTTGAATTTCTCTCGCCGTCCATGCACCTTTACTTTTGTTAGCAACCAGTCCTAGTTTGCCGCAAAAGCACGTTGTACGCAATAGATATCGACTCATGTCCGAATACGCCGAGTCAACTCCTCTCATTTCGATTTGTATTCCATGAACCCATTGATAATTAGAATTCTGGATATTATGTTCGCACGTAAATTTGATTGTTATAAGTATATGGAATAGCAGCTCTCCACAAGATTCAGGGTATCTCCTAGTCGCGCACTTCCAAATATAGTTTTATTACCCCTTCTTATAATTATTATTATCTTACTTAATCCCCAAATAATAGACAGTTTGGGTTGTTCTACTTGGTTTAAGCTTCTTTAATGTTTTGCAGATAGATAACAGAAGAATTCCAATATTAAAGATTTCGGCTGGACTTATTCAATTTGCTGACTGAAATTCTATCTTTAGTTTCTAAACGTTAATAATAGTCGAGATTTTTGAAACACCCGGTATATTTTGTATATATATTTTAGTTTAGATTTTATAGCCCAACACACTTTTTTTAAGGTGCTGGTTGAAATAAGCTGTGAACCATTGTATATATTTTTCAAATCGAATTCGATATAATCCTGTCAGAGCTGATGATCTTGGAAAGTACTCGCTATGTTCCACTTGGCAGACAACTTCATATTCAGCTGCTACTAAACAAGAAAGTTATATCCTAACCAATACGTTTTTAAGATAAAGAAGTAAAAAATACTATAGTCGGGTTTGCCTGAATATGAAATAAGCGGAACTTGGAAAGATCTGTCGTTTTACATATATCCCATAGTGCATAGATGTACAAAATACTTATGTATGTATTTCAGCAAAGACAAGCGTTAAGTAGATATGAAAATTTTCGACTAGAAATACATAATTCAAACTCGCAAATGCATAATTACAACTGGCATTGTCTATTCCAACCCCACCACTAAAAATGCAAACTCTTTCAAGTAATGCCAATATTTGCACTGAACTTTAAGAAATCTTGGCAATTTGAATCGGTATCAGAGAGAAAAAAAACCAAATTTTTTAAAAATATTCAAGAAACTAAATGCAAAGATTGAAGACTTTTAACTTCAAAGATGGGCTTCAATGATGAAGCTCGATAACGCTTTTAATTGATTATATCGAAATAGTTGCCGATCATTTGAAACAATTTGCTAAGCTGGAGCTATACAAAAAGTATATTTAGCTCATACAGGTTCTAACATAGCTACTGGCTTCCGGACAAAGAGACAAGCTAGATCGATTCAGGTTTTCGCCCTGATCAAGAATTTTCGCAATGGGGTCTGTCACGCCTTCTTCTATGTGGAGCAAAAATTATAACAAAATAATTATACCCTGAATTGCCGTTTTCAACGTGTTGAGGCTACGAAAAATGTACTGGGTAGAAAAAGCATGAGACAAATTCATTAATAGATTTTACCAGTTGGCTGCTCAAGGATGCTTCTGGTACTGTCTATAAATGATCAGCGCATATCGAAATAGGATATTGCGTAAGTAGATCGTGGCTCTATAAGTACTCTATAAGTATATATTATGTGTGCTACAAAGAAGTTTGTATGATGGTAAAATTTCTGAAAATCATTCTCCATAAAAGCAGCGTTCACATTATTCCCAGAACGGGTTTGCCGATCCAATGAAGTCTAATTTTAGGGAATTTGTTACTATAATTTGCGGTGAACCGTCAATTCAATTGATTACTTTGAGCATATGTTACTGTGTTAACAACACTTTGTGGTTTAGTTTGTTTGATATCTCGCTTAATTAATTAGAAATTTACTTTTCGCTACTTTAATCACGTCAGATAATGTTCTAAGAGTATTATTGTTCGACAACAGTAACATATTGATTGTATAGAACTAACAGAAATATCGAATTTTAATAAATTGCGTCCCTAATAGCTAATTATATGAGAATATCAATAATTTATACATGACAAGAAATTATCAGAGACATTGCTTCAATTTTGTGTATGAAAACCAAACGTGTTTGGTGAGAACGTTGTAAAACAAAATCGAATTAAAGTAATCGATTGCGCTTTAATGATCTATAAATCGATAACTAGACGACTCGATGACTCCATAGTATTTTGATACAGCTGTGGAATTTAAGAGAGATTAATGAAAGCCGAATTGGTCTAAAGTCAGATGTTTATAGAATTATCTTTAAATATCGTCGATTTTATAGAAAACTAAATAATAGCCATGGGTACGTATTGCATTACGCACTACTAAATTGGTTGAACATGCAAATAAATACCGAATTATGTTTGGTGTGTGGGTGTGATGTGAACTTTAATGTTTTTTGGACAAATGTATCTGAAAATTGCATTTCAATGCATTTTTGTAAATGCGTAATTAATTATAGACAAGCACATTAATTAAATAATACTCATTTATCTTGAAGGTTGTAATGACGTTGATTCTATTTCAAAACTGGAAAAGGACCTTGCTCTTTTAAAGGAAGAATATAATAAGCTTCAGCGCAGCTATGTGGAATTGGAACGGAAATATAATGAAGTTATTGTCTCAACATCAGATCTTGAGTCTACAGGAGAATTTAGCAGTTTTGTATCAAGACTGGCCCTGACGACGGCCTCCTTGTATGGGCGTTCGATATATTCCGACTTGAGCATTAGGACCAATTCAAATGGGACAATAATGCCGGCACATAAATTCGTACTGCATGCCCGCTCGGATAAATGGCGTAACGAGGCATTAGCCAGTGCCAAAGAGTTAGACTGGAGCGACTTAGACGAGGATATAGCCACAGCTCTGTTACGTTGGATTTATACAGATATTATTGACTTGCAGCACGATCGATTGACCTTGGGCCTATTGAGAGTGGCGCATCGTTTTTCCTTACCTGGACTGCTCGGGCTCTGTGAGAGAGCATTGGTGGCTTCAGTAGGCGTACGATCGTGCGTGCGATTCTATTGTGTGGCCGAAGAAGTGGGTGCAGCTAGCTTACTTGAGTACTGCTCGGGTATTATATCCACGCACTGGGATGACTTGACTGCACAGGACTTCGAACACATGTCTGGACCACTTCTCTATAAAATGCTTAAAAACAAAACCAAATATCCCCTACACTCGGCAGTCCGATTATTGCGCGAAGATGTCGTTTGCTTGTGCCTTGCTGAAAACAGCAATTCGGTAAGTGGCAAAATACACACTGTACGTAATTATACTAATCTCATATATAGAGTGTTTTGAGCACAATATTTGAAAAATTTTCGACTTTAGTTTTATTTATCGCTTTTGCCGTTTTCCCTAAGAGAGATAAGAGTTGACCAAACTATTACTAGGAAAGATTTTTTAAAAATTTAAAAGGGATTACCATTATAGTCTACAAAATAATCGTTCTTGATGTACAACTAAAACGTTTTCATTCTTGAAATTGAGAATTGCTCTAACTAGCGAATTAATTTCTTGTCAAAACTAAAGTCTGATTTTTATTAAAAAAATTTATTTTATTGATGAATTTATATAATTTCATTATCATAATTCAAGATGTTTTTTCCATTTAAAGACTTTGCTAATCTGTTCTGATATTTACTTATACTGTAATATTAGCTGAAATACACAGTTCTTATTATAAACCATTAAGAAAACGCAGACAAATGCATTTACATTCAGTATTTATTGAAGTATTTCTCAAAAGACTTCTTAAGAAAGATGAACACACGTAGCTTTAACAACAGATAATCAGCGTTTTAGTTATTTTTCAAATGCAACAATATTCAATGTTATAAACTTTATCTTCAAAATGTGTGTTATACTTGATAAAGCCGACTGGGCAGCATTTGTATTGGGTTTCTTTATCACAAAAGGCCATAGCAGATATTCATGTTAGGTTAAAATTATCACAACAACTTTTAACTTAAAGCCGAACACGTTACATTTTTATATATTTAAGAGTGAAATATGAAATTACATATTGCGGAACAGCAAAAAAGCGCTGAGTATAATAATCACGCTTATCAGTTTCCTGTCAACAGTAAAATATTTCGATGAGTTGCACAATTCGCCGCGGCAGTAGCAGTGCACGATTTTCGATCCTGCGAAGTTGTTAGATTGAATTTCTGTACATTCTTCCTTATACACCTCCTGCACCAAATGCTCCTGTTCCCACTGCCTGTTGCGAAATACCTGTAGAACCAATATATTTATAGTTATTTCATAGATTTCAAAATGTACTTTATATTCTGATTGTCAATTAACCTGAGTTGTGTTTTTTTGCTGCGCACAACCTCTTGTGATGGTTTCTTGCTCTTGTCCATTTTGAAGATGTAGAGTTGATATCGTTTTCAAACACATCGTCGAATACGGACACTGGATGACATAAGCAGAAGATTCCTCGAACTTGGAGCACAACGGCGTAACAATTGTTGCATTGTCAACAAAATACTTCTCCACAGTAACTGAACATTTGTAGCATAGTAAGACTTCCCTCTCTGAGCAGTTGGCTGAAAAGTTCAAATTAGTGAATCAGTTAAAGTAATATTTTTAAATTTATATAGGTAGTGCATGGTGATTGAATCTTAGTTTTATTATTATGTGTTATTAACCAAAGTGTCCCTGATTATTGTGCATTTACAATTTAATAACATTCGCCAGCTGCAATCGACATTGTAAATATCATTGATGCTGCCAACACAGATTTGTTTAGAGGATGATCTCTAGGTCACTGTAACCCTGAAGGTTAACTTTTTAAAGAAAGTTGCAGATGCATAGTGGAACATGCGGTTCAGTGAATATATTGTGGTCAAGATTAAACTGATTGCAATTTGATGATATCAACTTGCCACGTCTCAAAATACAACAGTATTCTATAATTTGCCACATTACCAATGGGCGTATCCAGCTAATTTAGTCGTACCCAAAAAGATAATCGAGTTTGCCAATTTTTGTATCCAAATCGATTTTACGTTTCGTACATTCAAGTCAATGCGACATATTTTTTAAAGCGAAAGGAAAAATTAATATATCGATTTTACGCAACTTACCACATACGTTGCGCAAAATAAATATCTATATCTTATATATACATATAAATTTGCAGATAAGTTAAGTTGAGGAATGTGTACATTCACATTCATTCCAATGTGGCACGCCCACTGTCACCCTAAGGATATATTATTACAGTATGAACTTCATTGTTACAGTCTTAGAACAACAATCCATTAATCAAGTAGATTATTTTTAAAAAGATAAAGTAAAGTTGTTTTTCTTTATCAATTTCAAAAGTACATATATTTTGGCTGTCTGTAAGAATGCAGTAAGCCTATATGCACGATTATTTTTTTGTGGATAACACTTGTATAATTGTGAGCGCGATCATTAGCGAAAAACTGTTGATTTAATCAGCTTTAATAGCTTATTTACTGATAGCAAATAGTAAGGCAATAGAAACTGAATGGGGCGTATAAGCGTATATAAATATCTGACATGGGTGCATTTAATAAGACTTCTTGAATCATTGTCTACATTATGAGTTCATTTTGTTTATTTTTGCATGTTATCTTCAATCTCTTATCTTCAATAATATTTTATTATACAATATTGTATATACAATTATTATATATATTTATATATAAATACGCACAATAACATCTAGAACGAGCTGTTTTGTTCTTATCG
This sequence comes from Drosophila eohydei, assembly GCA_035045825.1. Taxonomy (NCBI): domain Eukaryota; kingdom Metazoa; phylum Arthropoda; class Insecta; order Diptera; family Drosophilidae; genus Drosophila; species Drosophila eohydei. Next base: position 3,315,302 of record JAWNOT010000095.1, read on the forward strand.
TTCGGTGTATACTTATATACTGTCAATATAGAATGCTTTTTTTTCTATTATAATGTACAGATATACAGATTTTTAAACATATTAATATTAATTTCCATCTCCCTGCTCGATTAAGGCTTGAAGGCTTGAGTAAAGAAAAAGTTCTCATGTCTGAGTTGATATGTAAATTATGGGGTTGCGTACAGTGGGTGTGTGGCAAATGAGGAAATGCTCTATCATCCACAGTGATATAGCTAAGTTCATTAAATAAATTAGATTGTGACCTACTCTAAAGCGTGGCTCCAAAGATTTATTTTCTCCCAAATTGAAATAGGTTACTTGATCAAATCTGTAGAAGCACTCTGAGCGGGTATTCTGCAACCGGTTCTCACTGGCTTATGCTAATTAGTATTAAAGTGTATGCAATTATCATTAGGATACGACCTTACGCATTCTACTGTTGCAATATCTGCGTGTTACTTAATAATACCAAAAAATACCAACCTAAATCTAAAGCAACAGCAAGTAAAACAACGCCTTGGAACAGGTGGTAAGCGAGACCATGGTTGTGTGCCTTCCAGTCCATCATTATAAATATTTAGTATGTAGTGTATGGAAACGCTCAATGGTGTGCTCTGAGATAGACTTATGAACGGTCTTCACATATGTGGGTATTAGATTTTAGTCTGCTAGGTTGTTTATATATATTTTAGTTTTAATATCATAATGCGTATATATTATGTCGGTATGTATATATGTACTATGTGTAATACATACAAGTTTCTCCTACGATACGGTCACACAAGACGTTGGCTCATTCATTAATACATATGCATACGTATAAGGAAATGCGAACAAAAATTGATAAATGTTTAACAATTGCCGGTATTGGAGAAAGTTTTGCTATTTCGATTTGTGGCTACAAAAGAATATAACCATGCACGCTTTGTGTGGGTGCGTAACTAAATTCGCCAATATGAAAGTGTGTGAAAGTAGATCACATTGAATTATAGTAATTTCTTTAAATTATTCCATTTCCTTCCTAATTTTATACAAGTGGATTAATCATTTTCGCATAAATGGGACAATACTAAAATCACACACGACAACTGGGAACATTGACACTCGTTCCATCGGGCGAAAAAATGACTGACGACTCTCAATTCAGAAGGCGAGGTAACGCAAACAAATTCTTCGCTTTCAGATGCGCAGAGCATTTTTGACGTCACAACTTTACATCTCTTAGGGCTGCACAAGCAACAACAGGGTCTGAATTTCAATGTGTTGTTAATTATCCATATACACTATAATAAAATAAAGAACTACATTTAAATAATAGATTTATTTTTTTCAAAGTCGATGTATATATATATATATATATATATATATATATATATATATATATATATATATATATACATATATATATATATATATATATATATATATATATATATATATATATGTATTTATGTGTATGTATACATAAAAGTAACTTAATATAAATTATATATATTTCCTATCTTAACCACTTACAATTTAAATGTAATTTTCTTTTACTTTAGATAACGTCTGTGATTCTGTTTGAATAGGGTTTTATTTCGAAATGAGAGCGGAATCGCCTCCAAGCTAAAAAGCTGAACAGTCACATAGGTCATAAATTTCTTATTATCTCGTTTGATTCGATGATTGTTATAAAAAAAAAGACCGTTGTATTTGGGGGGGGGGCCGACTACAGATACCCTGATTATTACAGCTTGTGATGCACTTAAGCAAATATCTGCACATGCAGACGTAATTTACGGTGTTTTTCGTAATTCAATGAGTTGAGCACTGATTCTTCGATTTAAGAGTATGAAAATTTCCAAAAATATTCGTTTATTGGCTGACTTACAACGTTCTATCTATAAAAATCGCTTTTTTCTTTCCATAAATGAAATCGTTCACTATTTTTGTACACTTGAGAAGACCCTAATGCTAAAATTTATGAATCTCACGGCAAAAATCAATTCCGTCATCAGGAATATATTTATTTGATTAAGTCAACCTAGCCAAATAGTTTAACTAGTTCATTGAAATGTGATTACATATTTGCAATGAATTTAGATTTTTCGATTTCTACACTCAATCAATTTACAAAAATCACATTTAATTTAAAAAAACTCAGAAAATGTATTTAGAAAAGTCACTCATTCAGTCGCGTTCGGGCTGACAACAGACAGGCGGCATGTGTAGATCATAAATTTAATTTAACGTAGTAAGAACTAAATTGCATTTGCCACACATTTTAATTTTGTTTATTTGTTTTTTTTTCCAGTTGCCTGAACTGGTGAATAGTTTGTCTGAACATGGACAACTACCATTACAGATGGCTTTGTCTGCAAAAAGTGTTCAAATTGCCCAGACTCTTGTTAATAATGGATCTGCTAATGTGAATGCCTACGACGCCAAAGTAAGTTATAAAATAATTATAATAAATCATCTCAATACATATACTTCGAGCAGGGATCTACGCTTCTTATAGATGCTGTAAAAAAAGCTGATAATTTTGCAGCAGACTTTCTATTGAATCACAACTGCCTTGTTGATCTTGTGTCCAGGTAAGTGCCATAAGTTCTATGACTAAAATAAGGAATTAATCAAGTACTTGATTCTTTAAGGCCGTCATCCGATTCCGCACTTCATATTGTATGCAGCTATGGAGAAATTGACGAAAATCCCGAAATTTTTTTACAAATGATTGATATCGGCAAGAAAATATTGCAGCGCAAGGCTAACGTAAACCTTCAAAACAGTCAAGGACAAACCCCGTTGCATATTGCAATCACATGTCAAAATAAATCTATGGTGGAGCTATTACTCGATGTACCCCATGTTGACATTAATTTGCGTACCAAGGATGAAAAGTGTCCTCTTGAATTAAGTTTAATTCCATTCAATAAGGAGAGCATCAACCTCGCTGCAAAACTTCTAAAGATGGGAGCTAACCCGAATCCATTAAAATCTGACACAAATGACAACCTGCTGCAAGTCCTTACCAAAGCTGGAAGTGATTTTGAAGAGGCTGCAATATTTTTAACTGATTTTGCCAATCTCGACCATCTTAACTTCGCTGGCTTCTCTGCCATTCACATTGCTGTCCAAAAGAATATGCCTAAGCTTGTGGCGAAGCTTCTTAATGCAGGTGCTACGCCTAATATACAAACGGGTTCTGCCAATATGAAATCGCCCCTACATATAGCTGTTGAAGAAAATGCTCGGGAAATTATTGAGACGTTCGTTAGTTTCAGCAAAAACGACTCGGACAAAGTAGATTTTAACTGCAAGGATGTTAATGGTGATTCGCCACTGAGCTTATGCTTAGCTCTTAACCACATTGAATTGGCACCAATACTTATCGCTGGCGGTGCTGATGTAAATGCGAGAAATGGCCAGGATTTGACTTTGTTGCATAAATTCATAATAAATGGCGATAGCGAGAAAGCAGTTTTTCTCCTGGACCAAGGCGCAGAAATTAACGCGGTTACAGGTAACATATATGCTAAATAATTTTTTAATCAAACATTCTAGTTTGTTTAGTCGTTGAAATGATTAATGCAGATGGTCTTTAGTAACATGAGAAATAGATTGTATTGATATTTTAGTAATTACGAATTGAGTTCTCAATTAATAGACGATAATTGAGGTCTTGTAATGTGATATTATTATTATTATAAGGTTTCAAAACAGTAGTTATAGAACGCTTATATATATTTATTGAATCTTATCTTAACTTTTTTATCTTATCTATTTTGTTGAACACTTAGGTGAACAAAAGTCTGTCCTCCAACTGGCTATAGACTCCCATTTACCCAAGGTTGTTGACGTATTATGCGTTAAAGGCGTGGACCTTAGTACCCTGGATAATTCACGAGATTCACCTTTATGGACTGCTTTGGAATTGGGATTTGAGGATGTTGCACAAATTCTAGTTCGCCATGGGGTTGACACTGATTGTTGGAGCCAAGGACCTGAGGGCTGCCAGCAGACACTGTTGCATCGGGCAATTGATGAAAACAAAGAGGCCACCGCAATGTTTCTCGTTCGCAACCAATGCGACTTAGACTCGCCGCGTCAGCCGGGTCCAAATGATGAGGGTGGTGATGAAGCCCGAGACAAAGCCTCGCCTTTACATCTCTGTTGTCAATGGGGCTTAACCAAGGTTGTGCAAGCACTGATAGATCACGGTGCCAATGTGAATGCTGTAGATGTTGAAAGCAAGACTCCAGCACACGTAGCTATTGAAAACCAACATGAAGATATTATTAATATCCTTCTGTGCCATCCTGGAATAGATCTGAAGTTGCGAGATAAATCTGGTCTGACGCCTTTTGCCACTGCTCTGGCCATCCGTAATCACAAAGCGGCACAGCGCATACTCGAGAGACTTCCAAATGCAGCTGAAATAATGGATAATCGTGGCCGCAATTTTCTGCACTTAGCGATATTAAAAGATGATCTGGAAAGTGTTCTCTTTTTATTAGCTATTCAAGTAGATGTCAATTCACGTGTCCATGACGCCTATCAGTCAACTCCACTTCACCTAGCAGCTTCATCAAAAAATGAAATGATTATACGAAATTTAATATTAGCTGGCGCTAGAATCAACGAACGAGATGCAGTTCAAAAAATGCCACTACATATAGCTATTGAACGTGGAAATCTTGCTGCGGTTTCAGCCATGATCCAAAATAATGCCGATTTCGACGCAAGTGATGCTGACGGGAACAATGCCTTACATCTTGCGGTCCACGGGGGCCAGCTGGCAATAGTCCGAGAGCTGCTAACAGAATCACGAATAAATGCGGAGGCAACCAATGCGAAGGGTCGCAATCCCTTGCATGAATTATGCCGCGTTGGGGAAGACAATTCGGGTTCTGCTATCTGTGAACTGTTCCTTGAATGTATGCCGCAATATCCGATTAATGTTCCCGACATGGACGGCAACACACCGCTGCTTCTCTCATACATGCGAGGACAAGCGCCACTTTGTAAAGTTTTGGTAAAAGTAGGTGCTTGTCTTGGTGCCCAAAACCGAGAGGGAATCAATATTTTTAATTACAAATTAGCAACAGATCAATTACTTACCAAATTGTTGGACCAATTGCCCCAAGAGTCGCCATGGGCGGAATCAGAGTTGTGCCAAGAGTGTGGCTTAAAGTTTGCACTTATCTTAAGAAGGCACCATTGGTAAGTAATATCGAACACTATTTTTAATTAAAATTACTTTGGATGCGCAAGCAAAATTATATAATTTCTTTATTTAATTTCCACTTCAGTCGACATTGTGGACGAGTTTTATGTTCTAAGTGCTCTAACAACGATGTGCCGATTTTAAAATTCGGCAGAAACAAACCAGTGAGAGTTTGTAATGTGTGCTTTGGTGTTCTCCAAGGAGGCAGCTAAAATAATATGCAATACGCCTGCTTGCTTTCGGAACAATAATAGAAAAGTATTTGGTATGTATATTATTTCTTCTAATTCAACTTTTAATTGACTGAAACGGACGGCGTATATCAAAAAAGAAGAATCAATACAGATATACAAAAGACTTGTTCTAATGCGATTGTGTGCAATATCAGAGCTCTATTAATAAGTGCATTGAAAACGAACTGTCCGGATTCATCACATTAGGTTTCAAACCCGTGATGCTCATATTTCAGTTCGTTATGAACCAATAAAGGTGTGTTAATGCAAAGACTTTGTAGCCCACATATGCCTTCTTGACTAAATGTTTTATTCCGTCAAGCAAACTAGCTCGTTGTACGGGTACATCACATAACTAAGCACTTTTTTATAGTTATACAAAATACCAATTCAGACTGCTTAATTAACATATTTCTGTTTACGTGTTTTTTCAGATTTAAAAGGCAGTTTAAACCAACCGGACTATAAGCATCATAGAGATATTATATTATATATAATACATTAACGAATATGATTATAAAATCCTATATATATACACATAGACACTTTTATCGTGTGTAACTAATATGTTTTTCTGTATTATTACTGTCAATAATTGAATTTTATTTCAGCGCACACTGTAAATCGTATGTAAATAATAAACAAAAGAAAATTGACATTAATAAACTATAAGAATTAATGTTTTATAAAAAACATTTAAATTTTATCTCTGCGTTCCTTTGTGTTGAGCAATTTATGGGATCATATCTTAAAGATCAGCCACGTCAAATATACCCTGAGATAGATCGGAATACAATCCTTAGAAGCTGGCAAAATTCACCTACTTTACAGACCAAGATTAAAATAATATTGTCCGCCTGTTAGGGGTACTTAAAAATTATGTATTCCACAGATTTGAAGCTAGAGTTACGACCACGATAATGATCTGCGTTTACTTATATTATATTATCAATATTCTGATGAATGTCGACTTTCCTACACAAAATCAACCGCAAATCTTGAATTCTGTAAGACAGCTTTTAGATTACTTTCTGTTGCTGATAGCCTCTAGCTTATTTTTTGTTATTCACGCACCTGTTCTGATAAATTATATATTTAGTAACTAATACACGTATAGTATTCTTGTGGAACACACTAAAGACGATTACGATTGAGTGCAAGTTTATTATTCAGCAGGATGTCCTAACCGAGTGTATTTCTTTGTCCAGCCACTGTAATGTTATCTGCGGATGGGAACCGTTTTGGAACTATGGAATTGCTACTTGGAGAAAGACAACCACAATTTAAACGGAATAATGATACTTTTAAGGAGTATCCCAATTAGAGCACTTCTGATTATAATTGACATGTGTATCAGGAAATCAAGTCATTCCATATGACAAACACTATTCTGCACATTTATTGCACGTTCACGAAAAATTTTCATTACTATACCAATTAAAAGATGCTCCAAGTATTTTGTTTACCAACGCATTGACTATAAAAATAATGTTAATTCAATTACTAAGAATCTTCAACAATTTTACTCAAGCGTAGTATAGGAGACAATAATACATATGATCATCTTATTGCTTAACTACTTGAGCTTGGAGAAAAGACTGTGCGCTACACAATGATCCAATTCAGCGACATAGTCGAATAGTTCCTCCATGCATGTTTCGGTTGTTTTCGAGCGACCGTTTACACGGTCGTTGCATTCCTGGTATTTGTTGTATAAACTTTCGATATTGCCTTTAGCCTGGCACTTATCCTGCAAAATGTAATTTAATTTTTAATGCATATAGTCATATAAGTAACAATCTTCTACTTACTCTAAGAGCGGCTTGCGGGTCAATAAGCTCTGCTTCATCGTCATCAGCCCGAACCACGGGGAGTCCGAAAGATTTCCAAAAGGCCATTTTAGATGCTGCAAATTATGTAAGAGTTAAAATCAAAATGCCAGCATCGTTACTTATTTTAAATCAATTGTAGGACACTATTATTATGTGTACATAAATAAGTACATAAATATAAATTTGTCCATAATATAGAGAACATTGTTTTTCACAATGTTTATGTACGAGATCTTGAATTACACATATATAACTTCAATCGAATACTTTTGAAGCAAAATATAAGAAATTTAAATATGTGCCAGCAGCAAACTTACAAAAAGCAAGGAATTAAATTATGAAAAATAAGTTAAAACCTTTTTGTCGATTGACTTGTGATGCAATCAATACGGATATTTTATAAGTGGCGTTGCCACACTTTTCAAGCATATTCACATATGCTTTGAAGTTCCAAGCCAGTATTTTAATGACGCCGTTGTTATCGACTATTTCTACCAATACTTACTAAAATCAATCTAAATTATTTTAAGCTTGTTATATTTGGAAACTATGTAAACTGTTTACAATAAATTAAATCATCATCTAATGATTTAAGATTGAAACTACCCAAAAAACGTTGTTTAATAATAATCGATAAGAAAGAATTAAAACATCGATAGCATTGATTTTACACCCCTTCGAGGCCTCGTTTTTTCTGTGTATTTTTTATTCGACAGTGTTTTAATACTTCATATGTTGTTATATATCGAGAATTTCATATTCTTTTGATGAAATCGCTAAAATGCAGATAAAACAACATTAATTAATGCGTTGCATAAATTCGAGGAGGCTCTGCTCGTCGAAATAAAGATATCAAAACATTTTCGCTTTCCTGTTAATACACACCCGGACGTACCCGCCGACATAGTCGGCTGTCGTCTTAAACTACTTGCAAAGTAAGTAATAAAAGTAATCATATTCATTATTTTGGCTGTATTTTGAGTGATTATATTGTAAAAATGCCTATAATAAACTTGCTGATGTAGTTATATTTCTATTTTCTAAAAGATTCCGTAAACGTGGCCAACTGATATTCTATGGATACCAGCAATAACTACAACTTAATTAATGGCGGAGAATCATCGGGGGAACAGACGCAAATCACGATGCAAGGCTATCGTGATGGCAATGTCTTTAATCCTTTGTGTCAAACGAGGATGCACAGAAACTTCAAATTATTGGCGGATCCGCAGTTGTTGAAATGTGGTACCAAGCTATATCGCTACGACGGCGTTGTTCCTGGAGATCCGACTTACCCGACAATAACGCCTCGCGATCCACGTAATCCCCTAATTCGAATTCGAGCCAAGCCTGTCGAGCCTCTAATGTTGGTTGTACCCCGGTAAGAGGCAATATTATTACTTCTATTTTAGAGCTAGATAAATTATTGAATATGCTTTATATACAGATTTATAATCGACTCTGATTACGTTGGACAGCCACCTGCAATTGAAGTAACGGTTGTCAATCTTAACGACAATATCGATAAGCAGTTTCTCTCCAGCCTTCTAGATAAGTGCGGCCCCACGGATGAAATAAATATATATCATCACCCAACGACAAACAAGCATTTGGGCATCGCGCGTATTGTCTTTGAAAGCACTAAAGGAGCTCGGCAGTTTGTTGAAAAGTATAACCAGAAATCAGTAATGGGAAAGGTAATTATTGCTGGAATTATTGAAAGGATTTTATTAAATGTAGAATTTGTGCAGCAAACATCACAATAGAGTCTAAGCTTGTATATATATATATATATTTATATGTATATATATATACAGGTAATGGCACTTACCCTTAAATTCTTAATAATCATATTAATTCATGTGTGTTTTACAGATATTAAACGTATTCTGCGATCCTTTCGGTGCCGTTTTAAAAAAAACCATTGATAATTTAACGAATCCCATTGCACCTCCACCACTATTACCCACCACACCTCATTCGACAACAACGCATATTGCGGTCAATGAACATTTTAATGAATACACCGAAAAGGAAGATGTTCATCAAGTTTCTGGAAGTGGTTACAACTCTTTTTATAAAGGTGCCGCGTTTGGTGAAATAGATAGAGATCGTCACAGAGAGCGTGAAAGAGATCGTCTAATAAAAGAACGTTCACGACATTCCGATGAAAGAGGCTATGATCGGGAACGGGGTTCACGTAATAAATATAGTAGCTCACGTCATGGTCGTCATTACTACTCACGAGGATCACGGGAGAAAAGTCCGGATTCAAGCAGAGATCGATTATATAGTTCAAGAGACAGAGATCGAGACACAAGGTCTTATGATTATTCTCGCTCGAAAGGACGCGATAAATTTCGAGAACGCAATAGATCTAGAGATCATTCTCGTGATCGGATGAGAGACAGGAGAGATCACCGCTTAAGTTCGTCAAAAGAACGGGATTACCGAGAACGAGATCGTGATAGATCTATGGATATTGATGGTGATCGTAAGGAGCGCATTAGTTCTAAGCACGATGTACGCTATTTAAGCAATGAATGCACTGAAGACGAAAATGGTACATCATCATTTCAAAACCAACAATATTATTCTGGCATTCCGGCACCTAACCTTATACCTTCTGATTATGGATATAATCACTACAGCTACACTATGAGTGAAAATATTCAATCATGGAATAGCTCCCACCGAAGGTGGCCAGCCACACAACCAGACTCACAGCTTATACCGCCACCACCTCCGCCCCAAGAAGAGGAAGAAAATTGGGACGATCCTCAACCTCCAGCATTAATGTTATATTCAAAAGATATCTCGCCTTCAACGGAGTCAGTTGGTATAAAACAACAACTATCACCAAAGCGACCAAAATCAAACAAATCAAATAACAATGTCGAGACTGCTGCTGAATCAGAAACCAATTCAGAGAATGTTGATTTAGACACGCGTATTGCACTTATATTTAAGGGAAAGACATTTGGAAATGCTCCACCTTTTCTGCAAATGGATAGTAGTGATTCTGAAACAGACAAAGCAAAAGTTGAAGATATAAATGAGGCAGCTGACACGAATTGCGATTCAAATAGCACACACAACAAAAAAGCAACAGAGAAAAATGTTTCGACTTTACAGCAGCATGGCGCCAGTGATATATCAAGTGACGACGATATTTTAATTAAGAAAGAAACAGTTAAGGTCACTGTTGAAAAGTTAGAATCAAATGATAATAATGATGACAATATGTCTTTGTCAAGTTTGTCATCCCATGAAGAAACGACAAAAGAGTCTATAGATCCGCCAAACCAACTAACATCGAAAATTATGTTTGCGGGATATACGGACCCCCATGCTTCAACTCAGAGCAGTTATTACTATCATCACTCGGCATATGGATATGGTCATTATCCATCTGCAATAGGATCGAGTTCCGGATTAACTGGAAAGTACTTTTCCAACCCTGCGTACATGCAGGCGTCATACTTGCCGGGAGTTGTATCTGCAGACTCCTTCAATTTAGATCCGTACATCCACACATATGGTTATCAACATACCCAGCCGGATCAAAATGATGAAATGAAACAAAACGTTAAAAAGGTTATGAATATTATTGTTGAGGAACTGAAACAAATTCTTAAACGTGATGTTAACAAACGTATGATTGAAATGACAGCTTTTAAGAATTTTGAGGTCTGGTGGGACGAACAAACTGCAAAAGCTCGTACAAAGCAATTGTCATCAGTGGTCGAAACCGGTACAACAAATAACAACCCCGTAGAAAAGCAAACAACTCAGGAGAAGCCACCCGACATTAATCATCTAATCAATACACAAAGAGAAATTCCAGATTTTCAGTCCTTTACCAGCATTGGTATACGAGCTGCAATGCCCAAATTGCCATCCTTTCGGCGTGTTCCCAAGCACCCTAGTCCCATTCCCGATAAATTGGAACGGGATCTCAGTGATCAAGAAGAAATGGTACAGCGTTCTGATTCAGATAAAGATGATTCAAATATGGGTAGTTCCGATGCTCAAAACATTAACTTAAAACGGCGTACTTTGCAAAGAGATATTGCTAAAATGCGTCTAACATCAAACAATATTCGACTGAAAAGAAAAGGAAGTGCATCAAGTTTCTTTTCGTCGTCCACCTCGTCCTCCTCCAATAGTGATGGTGAAAATGATGCTGAAGATATAGGGAATAGAGTAGAAAACGACAGGAGTAGCGACGATGAAAGCTTTGATGAAGATACCCCATCAATGAATGAAAGGGACAAGTTCTCAAAGAAGCGTAGACGTGACATGAAAACCTCCGAAGGAAAGATACTAAATGTATATTCGGATTCTGAGGAAGAGAATCAATCAATAAATCGAATTTCAGCAACCAAGCGAAGTCGTTTGAAAAAAATGGATATATACTCTGATACTGATGAAGATGATGATGAAAAAATGGGAAATAAACTATTTACGAGTTCAAAACCTAATCTCATGTCATCCATTCCGTCTGACCTTGAAGACATAAGCAAGGATAGTTGTTTCGGTATGGAAGAAACTGGAAATGCTTCTGGATTTGAAGCCGAAGAACCGAAGACGGATGATAAGATAGAAAGAGAATCCCGCCGATCCCCTACACCTGTTCCGCCACCGGATTACAACGAAGAAACTGTATCGAAGTCTGATGGTTTAGGTACAGCAAAATCTCATTTTGGGTATGATCGAATTTATAGTGATTCGGAGGAAGAACGCGAGTATCAGGAGAAGAGGCGTCGAAACACAGAATATATGGCCCAAATCGAGCGCGAATTTTTAGAAGAACAACAGAAAAATTCAAATCAGACAGACAATAAGTTAAACATTGATCTCAAGTTGGATATTGATAAAATGTCAAGTTTCGAGATGCCGGACACGCCTGATATTTCAAAACTGCCTCCAACACCAGGTGCAAAGCTATTAGTGGAAGAAATTAAACTATATAAGAAAAACATAGAAACTGATGTCGAAGGAAAACACTATTTGAGCACAGTAAAGACTGAAATTTGTTTGAAAAGTGTTAAAAGTGCTAATAATCAGTCAAATGAGATTGAAAATAAGATTGCGTTGAAAACAGATAACGGTTTAAAAACGGAAGTCTTTAAGACAGCTCAGTCTAACAATCAGCAAAATGAAGAAACGCGAATTTACAACGGCAAGCAATCACCCGTCTCTTCAGACAGTGGGTCGAGTCAAGCATCCCAAGCTAGTCAAGTGGCATTAGAACATTGTTATTCCTTGCCACCGCAAGCACAAGGTGCGTTTTCCACAGATGTTTCTGCGGGCCAGTTTGATTCGAAAAATAAAAAGGAGATGGATAACATGCAGATTGCGAGGCCTGGACCTGGAAGGCCACGCAAAGATTCTGTTCGGGCTCAAAAGAAAAAGAAAGACTTTTCAGGACGACAGGCCATCAAAAAAACGAAAATTGAGTCGATGAAGAGTACGCTCTCTGAATTGGCTCGTCAAACCTCAAACTTTGTTCCATGTGAAATGTTTAATTCTCGTGATCAAAACGAAGAAATGGTAATTTTATACACCTTCCTAACAAAAGGCATTGATCTGGAGGACATTAAGTACATCAAGACGAGCTACACTGAACATTTGCAAAAGGAGCCATATGCGTAAGACCATTTTTGTTAATATTTCTGTATATTTCAACTAATTTCTTTTGTAATTATAGTATGTTTTTGAACAATACTCATTGGGTTAATCACTGCACCACGGACAGAGCATTCTGGCCACCTCCTCCGAAAAAACGGCGTAAAGACGATGAACTCATGAGACACAAAACTGGTTGTGCACGCACTGAGGGCTTCTACAAGTTGGATGTACGCGAGAAGGCTAAACACAAATATCATCATGCTAAAGCAAACATACATGACGCTCAAAACGACGAGCGATGCGATGAGCCGACAGCGCTGACGAACCATCATCATAACAAATTAATATCTAAAATGCAGGGCATTTCTCGTGAGGCTCGATCGAATCAACGACGTTTACTGACGGCCTTTGGATCAATGGGCGAGTCCGAGCTTTTAAAATTCAATCAGCTTAAATTCCGTAAAAAGCAGCTCAAATTTGCAAAATCTGCAATTCATGATTGGGGCCTATTTGCCATGGAACCTATAGCAGCAGATGAAATGGTTATTGAATACGTTGGCCAAATGATTCGACCAGTCGTTGCAGATCTAAGGGAGACTAAATATGAGGCGATTGGTATTGGAAGCTCATATTTATTCCGAATCGATATGGAAACTATTATCGATGCGACTAAATGTGGCAATTTGGCGAGATTTATAAACCATAGCTGTAATGTAAGTATAACCAAATGCTTTGAATAATTGAAGCTCTTGTTAATGTTTTCATTCTGCTTGCAGCCAAATTGTTATGCCAAAGTCATTACCATAGAGTCCGAAAAAAAAATTGTTATATATTCGAAACAACCTATTGGAGTTAATGAAGAAATAACATATGATTACAAATTTCCTTTAGAGGAGGAGAAAATCCCATGTCTATGTGGAGCTCAAGGGTGCAGGGGTACGCTTAATTAAATCAGAGAAACACTGGCTTTAGAATATGCTGCAGAATTACTGAAAATTAATGTTAATAATTGCTTTTATTTTAAGAAACAATTACAGCGCTTAGAAATACACTATCATTTTATGTATTCTGTTACATTTAAATAGAACACTTTTTGTATCTTAAGTAATTTAAAAGTAAATATAAAACCCAAATTTAAAGCATTGCATAACCGCTTTGAATAATAGACTAAGTTTGTAAGATTAATCGTTCGTAACGTTTTGGTTAATAAAGGTAATATTTAACAATATGTTAATTTGACTAAAAATATCTGTTTCTTATGTTGCATTTTTAAAAATCGTATCAAAAGTCATCATACCTTTTTTTATATTATGTACTTTATTCTTATAAAATTTTGTTATCAATTAAATTTAAACAATATAGTACTCAACTTAAATATTTATTTTTAATATAAGCCGTTGTGGTATGTAAATATATATAAGTCTACATGAAGTGTATAATAGTAGAATGTGAATAATTTGTATAAAGTAAAATGCCACGCAAGGATTTGTAAAGTTATTTCCTTAATTCATTAAATATTTCAATGAAAAATAATACAACTTATTTTGATATTATTTTTGCAAGTCTATTGACTACCGTCAAATATGGTTTAATCTGCTTTCATTATATTGGGCGTTAGTTAATTAATCGTGTATATAGACGCCTATATGAAAATATTAAGATCCACAAAACTAGTTGCACTTTCAGGTGACGCATTGACGACATTTCGGGCTGTACGGAAGTAGAAAATCATTTTAATTTATACATATTCCTTGTAGAAATATCAATATGAATGATCTGAATTATCTTCTGGCAAAGATTACCTATTTTATTAGAATCATTGAAAGTATTAAAAAAAAATTGGCTTATATACATTGCTTTCGCAAGCAAAACTATGTTTGATAGGCGTAAGGGCGTTAACCTTACAGAAACTCAACTAGAACACAATTTATGTTATTAGGACTGTTGATGACTTTGGAAACAGGTTGCTTAGTTCTTGTAAGAGAGACACAATAAACTTGGTCTGAAAATTATTAAATAGACTGAGTATATCCTAACAATATTCGAAATTCGATTTCAGTATCCAAGCTGTATTATTTTACATATTCCATTTCATTAAGGGTATGGAAAAAATGAACGCAATAAAAAGAGTTAGATGTGACTTTGAATCGTCTAATATATAAGAAACATTTTAAAATAAATAAATAAATGTTCTCGACACTGTAGTACCAGATTTTTAGGAATTTAACTCACAAAATTTATTTAGTCTATATATAAATTACTTAAATAAACCACTATTAGCTTAAAGAGCCCAACTGTCATTTTAAGCTGGGTTTTAATGTTATTTGCATATCCAATTGTGATTGAGCAATATCCCCCAGAGCTGATTGAATCTTCTCCAGTAGCAATTCGCCTTTCTGAACAACTTGTTCAAGATGCTCAGCAGTTTCTTGATTTTCAATCTCTAGCCGCTTAAGACTCGAATTTTGTAATTCAATGGAACTATCTTCATTGGGCAATGATTCGATTAGAGTATCAATGTCCTTAGCACATCGAGCTATAAGCTGGGCGAAAAGTTGAGCATAATCTTCCTGGGGCGGGTTCTGTATGGGTGTCTGTGAGCCTGTCCTGTCGAAATTTGCAAACTTGCTGGGATATGAAGTTTGCTGAATTACACCGATAGCATTGCAAAAGTGTTCGGCTTGCTAAAAATAAAAACAATACATTCATGTTAGCTACTCATATGTATATAAGCGATGTTTAATAATCGATTACTTGGTTGACGGTGTCTTGCAGTTGAGTTAGCCTGTCAGCCATAGCTAATTATCTTTTCTTTCCTACTTTTTTCTTATAATTTAATTTCGTCAACGACAATGTCGAACTTTATCAAGCAAATAGTTGTTGTTCATTAGTGATGGCAGTTAAACATGAATATATTGTATCGATTGTGGTCAATGCCATTTAAATACTAATATCACATTTAAAGCTATCGATTTCTTATGTCATGTCTTTTTTTAAAAATATAAAATACTAGAAAATAAACTTAAGGTGCGCGGGAAAAAACATTAATTTTGTAATTCACAATCACCGAAACCAAAGTTACATAAAGTTGTAGCTAGTCCAAAACACCAATTTTTTAAAGTAAAGCATTGCATCTTAAATGGTTTTAATCATAAGATATTCATTTTTGCATTAAAAATATTATAATGGTTAAGAAGGAATCTATGCTAAACTTCTCCGCTGACCTTACTACAGATAACTGTTGGTAATATATGGCGCCGATTACCTATTTTTTCGTGCGGTCTTTTAAAAATGTGTGATATGATAAGGCCTGCAACCTATATATAGGTTTCAACTTGAATTTTATGGACATACCAGGTAAGAGTTCTTATTGAATAATATTACTTTTGTAAGCAATATTAGATATAAAAATTTCACAACTTATGAAGACATTTCCCTAAGATAATTTTTTTTATTTAGTACACACTGTAGCTCCAAGTTGAGACAGCTTTATTCAGTTTGAATCAATTGGATCTCATTCTATAAATTCTATGTATATATAAATATATGTTTCTTTGGGTCTAAAAAGAGGAGCTAAAATTAAAATTGTACGGTTAAAAAATCGTGTAAGAACCATATTTTTATTTTGAAGACAAAATTGTACCCGGAAATAACAGAGTTAGTTGTATTTGATAATTATAATTATCTCTTCATAATACCAATCTTGCATGTTTTCTAGCATTACTGGCACAGAAATCACGTGTATTATGTATTCAAATTATATAATATGAAGACGATTAAGGCGCACACTAGCTTTGTCATTTGAAAATTAACTTATTTACTGACGAACGTGTGAGAGATAATATAAAAAGGTAGCTAAGCGTAATACTTCTGGGATTCGCTGTTCATGTTAAGCACACGGTTCCTTAGGCTCCATGAACCATGACCACTCTCAACAGACCCCATATAATGCATGTTAAGACTTACATAGGTGAAGATCAACACAACATACAACATAAAACCATATTTTCTGTTGAGCATACTCACTGAAGCGACGCTCTTCAGAGGCACTAAAAAAATTTCTCCAAACCAGTTGAACAACTCAAAGAGCCGAAAATGTGACTGAAGTCCGCATGCTTGGACTCTGGCTTAATCAGTCTTGGTTTAAAGCTGGTGGATAGAGCACGAAAAGCGTTTTGGTTAAAAGTGATAACCTCGCGTCTCTAACGAAGTGAAAGGCCTCTTCTTCTGTGATCTAATTAAACTTGAAGAACCGCAGCGAAAACACAAACTGATAACATCAAATCGAGCTATATAAAATAGTCTGCTATGAGAGATAGTAGCAACAGAAATTGCTTTAGAAGACCTGTACATGTGAGTAGCTTATTTTAAAGAATAGCTTCAGTTAGCATCATTATGAAGCGGCTGTGAGAATGAGTTCATGTACATAAGTTACATATATATATAAATATATTTATGTATATATGCATGGCACATACGAATATTCACACTTTTGCAAGCTAGTGTATGCAGCTATATGAACAAGCGTTTTGAGTAATCCGTGGATAGGTGAAAGTTAGACAATGAAAGCGAATTATATGAAATGTGTATGTGCGTGTATATAAGGTGATAATTATATTGGTTTATTAGCTTTTTTATTTTGTTGAATTTACCACAGAAAAATATATTTATACGAAATATATTATTATTGGTAGTGTCCATCTTGACAGAATATCAATATATTTAGCATATCCAAATAAAGGATTTTAAGTATTTGTTCGCCTGTTCAGGAAATGGCATTAAGATCAATCTAAACTGGTTCTTGGTCTGACTCAAATGTTATTTTATATATCTTTAAAACGGGTTCCTATATTGAAAAAATTCGACACAAACAAAAAAAAAAAACTAAGAAAAACAAAATAAACTTAAGACGTGAATAAGTCATTCGAATGTATTTTTTGGACTGGCAATAAATATTTATGCCCTTATGCAAAATATTCTATGAATTATGATCAGTATGAAGGACTGAGTCGACTTACAAGGTAAATAAGGAGACAATTTCTTATAAATCAGGCGATTTTAAATAGTAATATTACATTCAGAGTGCAACAGTTAAATGATAAAAATTTATTTGTTTATAACATAAGAATTTGCGGAAAGTTAAATTTAGGTACAGTGGACCTTAAACAATAACTACTTGCATTAAACAAAGCGCTGTAATCAGAGGTTCCGGTTCCAAGATACCCTGTGAAATTGAAAAAGAAATCGAGAGCATGGAAAAACTATCTGAAAATATGTAAAATCATTTGATATTTGTGTGTTATGGCTTATTTAAAAATATACATATATATATTAAAAAAAAATAATATAATAAAAATATATATGAAATTTGGAAAAAAATTGCTGAAAGAAATATGTAAATAATGTAAAATCAATATAAATTTAATTGAATATATTGGAAATTAAAATATATTTGATTAGTTAAAGCGCGAGCTGTAAAAGACCTACGTCTCTAGCTCTTATAGGTGCCGGGATCAACGCGCCAATACACAGAGACAGACAAACGGACAGTTGAACAGACGGGCAAATGACTTAAGAGACAAACAGACGGACTGGCTGGCTGACGGACAGGCAAGTGTACAGAACTAAGTCGATCCTGATCAAAACATATATATACTCTGTGAAGTCGACCACGCCTTCTTCTGCTTATCACATACACATACACATACACACACAACAAAACTGCAACTTTTTATAAATAGAATTAAGTTATTTGTTTATAATAATAATAAAAGTATAATTGAATGAAACCTGTTTATTTGGTCATAGCAATAGAAATTATTTTGGGAGTTTATACTTTCAGCCGATGCCTGGGCGAGCTAGCAATGGCCAACTCAAGCCCAATTCACAGATGCTTCTTATTTTCTGCCTAGCTCTCTTCAGTTTTGTGCAATACAGCGATGCGCATGGAAGGCTTATAGAGCCTCCAAGCAGAGCATCAGCTTGGCGCTATGGATTTCAGACGCCGCCCGACTACAATGATCACGAACTCTATTGTGGCGGCTTTACGCGGCAGTGGAAGCGCAACGGCGGAAAGTGTGGGGAGTGCGGCGATGCCTGGGATTTGCCAGAGCCGCGACCACATGAGAATGGCGGCCAGTGGGGGCAGGGCGTTATCGTACGCAGCTATTTGCCGGGCTCCGATATGACAATACGCGTGGAGCTGACCGCCAGTCATATGGGGTAAACTGAAGATATCAAATATACAAGAGATTTGCCAGTTAATATCGCTTGTTTTATGTTGTTCGCAGCTACTTTGAGTTTCGATTGTGTCCAAAGCCGAGTGCGAAGCAGCTTTGCCTTGATGAAAACGTGCTGCATATAATAAGTGGCTCGCCATCGCAGCGTAGTCCAAGCGACTTGGACACCCGATTCTATCCTCGCAACGGTAGTCGCATTTATGAAATCAAAGCACGATTACCAGGTAAATGTTTCGTGCGCTTCTATCACTTTGTTTCGTGTTCGCGGTTTCCTCATTACGCTCGATTCATTAATTGCAGATCTGTTATGCAACCAGTGTGTGCTGCAGTGGCGTTATATAGCCGGAAATAACTGGGGACTATGTGAGGATGGCGTTGGCGCTGTTGGCTGTGGTCCCCAGGAGGAGTTTCGGGCATGCTCGGATATTGCCTTAACACCGGATGCTCGTCTACCCAATCGTCCTGTTCGACCCATTCATCGTATTACTACGCCTGCCACACCTGCCAAGCCTGATCAAGTGGACGTGAAGGACGACCACTTCAATTCGGTTATATTCCTAATCGGATTCATTCTATTGCTGATGGTTTCGGCCTTCGTACTATGCGGTGTATACGTGTACCTGAAGCCTGCCAAACTAACCGAATGGAAGGACGTATTCTTGAAGAAATTCTGCCAAAAGCAGAAAGCATCGTCCTTAGTTAACTTATCCCAAAGCAAAGTCTTCAAGCCTGCTATACCCAACGGGTCCATTGAAAAGGCTGATGAGAGCCACAGCATCACTACGCAGGGCTCCGCCCCCATACCTCCGCCTAGAACCAGACGAGATACGCGCATTAAGGAAATATCCATCATATCCTAAAAAGCTCTCCCTAACTGGTCCCGACTGGTCCCTAAGCTCATTAGTATTCCTTGCATTTCTTTACTATATTATTATATAAAACGAAAACTGATTATTTTTATTGCAGCTCATAGCTAGGTATAAATGAAGTGTTCAATTTCGACTGCATTATCTTTGATAAGTATGTTTAAGATCTATAATTTATTGTGATATCAATAATGTCAATCAAAAGTTTTGTTTTCAGAGTAAATAACTATTTAAATTGTACTTCGAAGAATTTTATTTGAAGCGACTTTCCATACGTAAATTCCAATCTTTTATGATCCCACTGGGTATTGCGATGTTTGCGTGCCTCTGGTCAGATTTTACTGCAATACTATTCTTAATATTACGAAATTATTTCCAGTTTTCCTCTGCTTGCTGCAGTCACGTACTCTCTAAGATTGCACACTCGAGTGATATTTCTTAGCAAGTTGACCTAGCCACGTCCGTGTTCGCCTTTCTTCAAAACTGTGCAAGATTCAGCGGAATGAATATAAAGATATGCTTCTTAGGCTTATGGAAGAGAGATACCAAATGAGCTAAAGACACAGCAATAAAACATATTTAGTTTTTGGTTACGTCAGAGCGGTAATCGAATGATGGATTTCCAATCTCAAGTCTCTGGCGTTTGTTGTCTCATAGATCAACAGACGTCGAACACGAACTATTTTTAATATTCATATATATATTTATATATATGCATCTACAGTTAAACAAGATATATATTTTGTTCATTATGGACTGAATATGGAAAACATGTGTTCAGAAACTTTCCAGAACATTAAAAGCAGGAAGCAAAATGTCCATCACACTGTAAAGAGAATGTGTATATATTTTAAAGAAAATATGTTGATTTTTTAACAATTAAAAAAAAAATTAGAATAACGCCAAAAGAAGTTTATTATCAATAATTAGACGATATTTCCAGGTAAAAATTAAAGTTTTTTTTGAGAAATTTGCAAAAGGGTTTGGAGGAGAAGTTGAAGGAGAAGTTCTTTCAGATGCTATGGCTTTATTAACAGAGAAAACTTTGGTTTGATATTGCAGAACCTTAAGTGAAAGGACTTTTTGCACCTTTTGCTCTAAGTATCCCAAAAACTCAAAGTTTTCGATGCAGATTTGTTGGTATATATATATATGGACTGTCTACCCATTTATATACCATTTGTTGCCAATTTATTGGCAACTGATTTTAATGTTCGCTATATTAAATTTAGAAATGGGCCTACTTTAAGGCAATTTAGATATTTATGCTTACAAAGCAAAGATGATATATATATTAGATAGGCAAGTCTGTTGTAAAAATAATGCTACCAGATGTAAGAGTATATTGTGGCGAATGTTTAGTTCATGGTTTTGCTCTCTTGGTTAGTCAACTGTCAGAATCGGTTCCTGGCGGACGTGTGCGCTGTGCGACTCGGCGTAGAACTTGTGCATCAATATCTGCACACACACAGACATGCATATATATGAACTATTTATATCTAACTGATTGTAAAAATAAACGAAAAAGTTGTGAAACAATCATTTTCAATGGCCTCGGTGTGTGAACCATCTGTTCCATTGAACAGAATTGTGCAAGGTGCTGCTTTCGAAACAGACCCAGATCCAGATCCAGATCCAGATCAAGATAATATTCCATACCATGCTCGCGAGGATGCACTTCCCTTCACGTATGGCAACCTTCCGGTCGGCTTCAATACCAGCGATTTAAATCATGTCGAAAGCAACGAGCCCCTTGAGACGTCGGACAATAAGTTTGTGCCAACCAAAAATGCGAGCACCCATTCCATACCCCGAAAAACCGCTCGACCCAGCATTTCGGCGTCTTGTCCATTGGTGCGCAAGACACCTTCCCGTCAAGAGTTCGAAGATATGCTTATGGAGCGTAAAGTACATGCGGAAGATGCGAACAGAGCACTCGCGAGAAAGTTAGCTCAGGACGAAACGATACAGAGGGATTTGGATGAGCTGCATAAGAGACTCAACTCGCCGCTACTTGAGAGAAAGGCTATAAAGGATGAGCTGATTGAGTCCACAGACCTACCAGATGCTGAATTAAGCACATCAGGCAAACGAGGGAGCCCGGAACTACAGATCGTTGAGAAAGGTCGTGCGAAAACGCCAACGTTTCCCTTTGTTCAGAGACCCTTGAACTCTGAGAGGTGTGTCAGTCCATATCCCACGCCCAAGCCAACGAAGATTCTAATGTTCGATGAGAGCACCGAGTCACAGCAAGTGGAACGGACCCTTCCGCAAGCCGATGTGGGCGTTCATCATACCAAAGAAGTCGATCCGCATTTGGTTAAGTTTGCCAAGGACTCGTCACAGTTTTGGTATAAGCCCAACATGACGCGGGACGAAGCAGTTGACTTGCTGCGCGATGCAATACCAGGAACATTTCTCATTCGGAACTCCACAACGTACCGAAATGCATTTGGATTGGTCTTACGCGTAGCTAAGCCGCCTGCTGGCGTGGTGACCGGACCGGGATACGGGGATCAGTTGGTGCGCCATTTTCTCTTGGAGCCTACAAATCGTGGTGTTCGCCTGATGGGATGTACCAATGAACCGATCTTTACGTCGTTGTCAGCCTTTGTTTATGAGCATTCAATTAACCAAATGTCTCTGCCCAGCACCCTCATTATACCAGATAAAGATCTGTTGCTTATCTCGAATAACGAGGAATTTATTCTCAGCCAAAAGCAGGTGCTGGCCCAGGGTGCCGCGTGCAATGTGCTCTACCTGTTTCAGCACAATATGGAGTCCCTCACCGGTGACGATGCAGTTCGAAAGGCAGTTAATGAGATGTACTCAGCGCCCACGCCACCAGTTCCCTTAGAGGTCCACTTGAAGATATCGGAACAGGGCATTACGTTAACCGACAATACGCGCACAAGATTCTTCCGACGACACTATCCAGCCAAGAACATTTCGCACCTCTCTATGGATCCCAGTAATCACTTTTGGAGTGTCCCAGCATCCGACGAAGGATTACAGCGCTCCGTCAACAAATCAATATTCGCATTTGTAGCCCGTCCGCTGACTGGCTCGAAGGATAACCAATGTCACATTTTCTGTGATCTGTCCTCTATGCAGCCCGCTGCGGCCATTGTTTCATTCGCCCACAAAGTACTTCCACTGGACAACTTCAACTGCAAAATGTTATAAATTCAAAGAATTATCTGTATGCCTTCTAGATATGATAAATACGCAGACTTCATTGACTCAACCAAAAATTATGTTTTTAATATTATTGGTCAAGCTGAGAAATCTCGATAATAATCTCGATAATACCCAATAACACTTCATAATAAACTGTAAAGGAACAGAATAAGCTGGAAAACTGAGTGTTCTTATTGGAGTGTACGAAATATTGTAGATCATCCTATAAACTATATAGATTTGATACTGATGTAGTTGGGAAACAAGCTGGAAATTAATTGAATTGCATTTTCCGGCCAAATATTTCTTATATGCATATAAATGGAACGTGTTATTATAACATTTAGACTTAGCGCTTGCTTTCTTGAATAATAGAGAATATTAAATATGTATTATAGTTTGTGCCAGGCTTCGCCATGTTCATTTAGAGTAGCTTTTGACAGAAATTGAAGTAAACAATTTGACTCTGCGCCTCATTTGGATAACATTTTGTTAACAAGAATCCAAAAAATACTTTCCAAGAGAATAGAACTATATTTATTTTTCATTCAGATATCGTTGGATGATAGACTTGCTGAAAGATAGACATAAGTAAGACTGAAGCGTCAAAGGATGCCCGCTGTTTGTTAAATAATTTGTTATATATAGAGATACTAGTAGTAGTAGTGGTAGTAGTATAGTAGTATAATTACTGTAATAATAGTAGAAGTAGGAGTAGAAACACTATAATGGTAGTAGTAATAGAAATACTGTAACGGTAGTAGAAGTAGTAGTAGAAATACTGTAATGGTAGTAGAAGCATTGTAATAGTAGTAGAAATAGTAGTAGAAATACTGTAATGGTAGTAGAAGCATTGTAATAGTAGTAGAAATAGTAGTAGCAATACTGTAATGGTAGTAGAAGCATTGTAATAGTAGTAGAAATAGTAGTAGTAATGCTGTAATAGTAGTCGAAGTAGCACTGCAGTTTTACTAGTACTGCGGTAGTCAAAGGTAATTTAGAATATATGGAGATCTAAGAATCTCCTTCCAAAATACTTGTGTCTATCTGAACTTGTGTTCAGGATATGCCATAAAGAACCTTCCATCAAAGATCAGTCAAATTTGGAACTAAAAATACTTAAAGATTCTTCAAAAATAGGAAATAAAATGCTTTGGCTGCAAATCAATTTTATTTTAACACAAAACTCGATTGAGCTGGGAAGGAAGGAAGTAAACTATTCTTTAGATAGACTTGTCGAGGCAGGTAAACAGAGTTTCAGTCAAATGAAAACACATTTAATAGATGATAAAATAAAATAACTTATATTCCCAGTCCGGTTACTTTCTATGATTGTTCGTAAAACTATCCTTGCTCCGTCGACTCTGCTGAAGAACCTGTTATACTGGAAATGAGTTTTTTTGTAAATTTACGAAGCTCCAAAGGATCCTCGTTGTTGAAATCGTCCATAACGGTTTGCATTTGTGCCTTAAGCCCGTCAGCAATCGATGTTGTGATTCGATCCTTGAACAGATTCGTTATTGGGCTTAAAATAAGTCCAGTAAATTCACGAATTAAGCGGGCCTGATCCAATTGTACATGAATATTGCTGTTAAGGAATAAAGTTCCATTATTACACACAGAGTTTCTCCGATATTTAGATATATATATATACAGCACCTGAATTCAATGATACGGAAGTCGTGCAGATGAAGTTTCGAACTAATCACATTGACAGCGAGCTCAGCATAAATGATCGTATCATCCAATGAGCCAATCACCTTTCCGTAACCCTCGATAGCCATCAGCTTCAGCAAGAAGTTATATTCGAACTGTAAAGCAGATGGTAAAGTCAATTTTAGAAGATTAAAGATTTCGATTCTGTAGGCTTATGTTTTACATGCCTGAAGCTTATTAATTTTCAAATAAAATTTACTCAGGAACGATTTGCCCTCATAGGTCATGAATGCATTGTTGTGTCTTTGTATTCCAGCCAGGTTGTAAACGATTCCATTAGTTAGGTGTAGCCCGGCCTCGTAAGTGATGAAGAACGGCTTCTAGCGGGCATTTTGTTGTGCATTATAAAAAATTGGAGTTATTTCATTCTAGGTGAACTCACAATTGAAATACTCTCTTTCATGTCTGGCAGCTCGAGATGTGCTATGCCCAGCTTTTGAAGATGGGCTAGCACCATGGGCGTCACTACGTCCACTTCGGCATCGATGTTAGTCCAGCCGACGTCATCCTTTTCGAAACTGCTCTTCGGATCATCCTTACCATCCGCATCTCGGCGAATTCTTAAGCGAAAACAAAAGCGAAGCTTTCATTAGGGATAAATATAGTTTTGAATGGATTATGAATATGAATATGAATATCAAATATGTATATGTATTATATCTAAGTTTATCAGATCTACTTTACAGATCACATAAATTAGTGACCAAGGTAACGTAATTTCGGAAATCTCTGAAAGATAAGGACTTTGCTGATCACAAACGGTCTAAAGGACGAACGGAAAGGCGAATGTGGCACAAAACCTATAAACTCCTTTAATTTACTGAACGAGTATAAAAGTAATTTTGGTTTAATCTATTATTTGTTTTATCATTTAATTGAATTGAAAATGGAATTCAATTATTTGTGCTATTTGAGTACAAGTTTTTCCAATAGCAGTGAAAGCTCAATTAAATGAATTAATAATTACCTGTTCGACTCCTGTTGTACTTTGCCATTTGTGGTAAGCACGAGCAACAACAGTCCAATTAAGTATAAAGTCATTTTATAGTAATTAAATCACAAACGCAAATTGAATTCAGCTTTTCGTATTTCCAGTAATAATCAATGTTTTTCTTATCTTTTTAATATATAACGCTTTAGTTGACTAATTTCAAAACGAACTTATGTCTGTGTAGACTTATAGATATTGTTATATTCAGCTCTGCGATCTTCGGGGATAGAATAGAAAATAAATAAATAATGGCATGACATGCGTAACGTTGCCCGTATATCTTCATACAAGTGTGTGCAAGAGAAACGTATTTAAATAAATTATTTTGTATTAAATCACTTGGGTAAATATTGGGAATTGCGATCGCAGGTATTTATCTGTTTGTACATTTTTATTGGCTGTTTATTTGATTGCTAATGTTCTCTATTGTGCAAATATACGATTTATTAATTAATTTGCATTCGATGCACGAGTGGAAGGCACTCATAAATGAAATATGCGATGTATACGCCCATTTGTTTATAAGCCTGTACATAGCATACGTACTCATATAGGCGAACTTGAAACATACATATTTACATAGGTCCATATATGTTGCGTTTACTACGATTTCATAATAGCATTCACTTTAGTACACAGCTCGGATAATTTTCGACTCGAAATATTGTATTTGAACATTTTGAGCCACTCTAATATGCACAGCGCGTACAGAGACCCTAGTACGATCTAAGTAATTACTCGCTTCCTATTTAGTTGTTGCGGCGAAGCTTTTATAAATTGAAGCCAGCTCGAGATCGAATGCCCACCGGTTGACGCACTCGTGAGAGCAGCTGAAACGAAACTAGATGCCGAACGAAACGACTTCAACAAATATAGACTAGAGCCTCGTCGAATTTTGATGCAATCCAGCCTTGATCTTGTTGCTGAGCTTTCGAGGGGTGCGAAAATGGGCAAAGCTTGCCTATTTACAACTACCTTAAGGCAATCAGGTCTGTATACCCTGTAATAAGAAAGTCTTGCCATCGCTGAGTCACACTCTACGAATGGAATACTAATCTTATATCTATTTGATATCACTCAAGTGTGTTGCATAGATTCAACTCAAACGTATTGCCTCGATTTACTCTGATATTTTGTATTTGTCATACAGCCCAGTTTGTAGTAAGCCACAGCGCAGACACCAAGTTACGCTTGGTGTAAATTGCTATTTTTATATCAAATTATAATAATAGATGGCATACTGGGTTGTATTAGCTTAACAAATAATCGCTTTAACTTGACTCAAGCTAATTTGTTCGTGAGCCGTATTAAAGATAATTAAATCGGAACAAGCTTCAGCTTCATTTTAGTTTAAAAAGTGCTCCATAAATAGATACCCTGCAAACAATTCCGAGCTATCACACATTCGTCTAAACTTTGTCTTTCTGTTTCTTAAATGACTGTGTTTACCTTTTCTCAGATTGTTATGGAATGTTTCATAGTATTTATATACGAGCCAATATTGTAGCTTGCGTGATGCCTGCGGTATTCATTTACACGCGCGCTGAAATTGTAAAATTGTTAGATCAAGCGACTTGTTCGTTAATAGAAGCTGATTAATAATTAAATGTATTTGGCTATTATTTCAGTTGCTTTTTGTCATACTTTAGTTTCTGATCTCATGGTATTCACAAAAAGTGAGAACGCTAGATGCGATAAACTCGAAACTAACCAAATTAAAATGTTATAAAACTTCAGACTTTGGTTTCTTGTTTTTTGTTAGATATTTCATTCAGAATTCAAAG
Organism: Drosophila eohydei; assembly: GCA_035045825.1. Lineage (NCBI taxonomy): Eukaryota > Metazoa > Arthropoda > Insecta > Diptera > Drosophilidae > Drosophila > Drosophila eohydei. Next base: position 3,342,989 of record JAWNOT010000095.1, read on the forward strand.
TTCGTAAATGAAAGCCAATGTGAATTGTTGACCGAATCGGATAGCATTTTACACTAGATACTACAAGTATTTACAGTTGATGCATTCTTACAGACTGATATGTATAGATCGTTTTTTTGTCATATTCTTTGGGGTTTTAGATTGATTGCAGCTCAATCAATATGTAAATTGCGCCCAGTTATAAAAATAAAGATAAAACACTATTAAATGAGATAATTATTGTGGAGAAATACTAACACGATATAACACAATTTCACAGGTTTCCAATCTCTTGTTTTATGATTTATTTGCTGTCGTTTGGTTGCTTGCTATGTTGATTGGAGTTCATTTCATACAGGCAGCCCTCTGGTTGGGTATAACTTAAAACAATTTAACGCAATCATACAAAGTGTGGTTTAGTTAGCGGATTGTGTAATTGGATCAATCTTGACATCGGGAAACTTAAATTCGGGAAATTTAAGCATATCGGTCTTTCCATCGCTGCCGTATTGCTTGGCAACACGCTCCAGCTCGTTTTTCAGTTCTTTCTCAATTTCAGGATTCGAGTCGACCATCTTGCCACCTCTGCAAATAATAAAAATTTTGATCAAGTGTTTCGAATGGCTCATTTAATACTTACGCGCTCTTCTGCTTGTATTCGCGCACCTTGTCCAGGAATAGTTGCTGGATGGGATCGGATGCCTTGCTCAGAGCTGGGGCAACAATGGCAATGTTGCGACGCGCTTCAGTGCGTAGTACGCGGATACCGGTTAAAATAGATTGCGACAGCATCTGAAAAGCAATAGATCAATCAGAATTAAACTATTTCGGTGTTAACAATTCGGTAACCTTAAAAGGTTATGTAATGCATGTTGTTTATGCGGAGCTTGTAATTTTTATGAAAGTTTTAAATATCTTCCTTCATGCCAAGGTTGTATAACTGTTTAATGGAGTTTACAGTTTATCTAATGCTTTTTTCTTTACCTTATTTTATTTTCAAATGCTATTGTACTATATATGTGGAAAATTGTCAAGGCAGCAACAGAGTGACAGCGTTTCGGCATCTAAAAAATATTCAAATTTTAATATACAAATACCAAAATACCTACTTTGATCAAATAAAATACTACCTTTTCCCTCATCAAGTAAATTCGTTGTAAATATTAGATAGATCAGGTAATTTTTAACTCAATTAATTTATTTTCCAATTTATCATGATATTCATTGCCTGTACATTTGAGATTTAAAATATTATATTATTTAATTTAAGGATATAAATGTTTTTAAAACTATTGCATTGAAACATCGATAGCTATGAAATATCGATAGCGGTATGGATCTGAATTCGCATATCGATTGCGGCTTAGATTCCACGTCAAGCGCTTGCAGTCCGAACATTTTTTTATTTTAATTTGTTTGAATTAAACACAATATATTCAGAATGGTGAGCTTGCTACAGGAAATCGACACAGAGCATGAGGATATGGTTCACCATGCCGCGCTTGACTTCTATGGACAGCTGCTGGCAACCTGTTCCTCAGACGGAAGCATCCGAATTTTTAACTCGCGTAAAAACAACAAGGTGCTCACCGAACTTAAGGGACACCAGGGTCCCGTTTGGCAAGTAGCATGGGCGCATCCTAAGTTTGGCAGCATACTAGCATCGTGTTCATATGATCGCAAAGTAATTATTTGGAAGTCGACTACACCCAGAGACTGGGCTAAGCTGTGAGTGTGTGTTGTTTGTATTTGTGTAATGCGTGTCTATGTTTTATGTTGACGTTATCTATGACAGCAACAGATGTCGTCTATATTTAGACTCATTTTCCTAATTTTTCTTATTGCATTACATTCCAGATACGAGTACAGCAATCATGACTCCTCTGTCAATTCCGTGGACTTTGCGCCGCCAGAATATGGTTTAGTACTTGCTTGTGCCAGCTCAGATGGTTCAATTTCTGTGCTTACTTGCAACACGGAGTACGGGAGTTGGGATGCCAAGAAGATACCCAACGCACATACAATTGGAGTTAATGCTATTTCGTGGTGCCCAGCTCAGGCACCAGATCCTGCCTTTGATCAGCGTGTCACTTCGCGCAATACAGCTGTAAAGCGTTTGGTCAGCGGAGGGTGCGATAATCTTGTAAAGGTGTGGCGTGAAGATAATGATCGCTGGGTGGATGAGCACCGTCTCGAAGCACATTCCGATTGGGTGCGAGATGTGGCATGGGCACCATCAATTGGTTTGCCGCGCATGCAGATTGCTTCGGCCTCTCAGGATCGTCACGTTATTATATGGAATAGCAACGCTGATTTGTCCCAATGGACATCAACAGTGTTGCACACGTTCGATGATGCTGTCTGGAGTATTTCCTGGTCCACCACGGGCAACGTGTTGGCTGTCACTGGCGGTGACAACAATGTTTCACTGTGGAAAGAGAACAGCGAGGGTCAATGGATACGTATTAACTATGAATCGGGCACTGCCACCCAATCGAAGCAGTCGCATCATTTGCGCAATCCCCAGCAGCAAGCGCAACAGCAGCCGCCATCAAGTAAACCAGTTATGTCGGACTCTGAGCGTAGCTCGAACTTATCAAATTCGAACTTGTCACATTCGCAGATGTCAAACTAGATATATTTTATAGATCGTCTAAATGACCTAATTCAAAATACAAACTCTTGTTCATTATATCTAAAAAATTAAAAACATATAATATAAAAGTAGTACTTTGCTTTCATTTGTTAGCGTCCCGTAACACTATTTCGCTAATTTCTAGCATTATTCGCTGCTAATGATTTATATTCGAGTAAATCGCAATAGGTTCTATACGTCTTCCCTCTCGTGGTCCTCAATAATTAGCCGACATCTGTAATAGCATTGCTCCCAAATACTACAGCCCAAGCACAATATTCCTGATGTTCATGCCGTTCGCGTTAATTTCATTTTATTCATGAGGAAGGAATTCGCCCATTTCGCATAAATTTGCAACACGTGCCGCACTAAATTGGAGCAAAACAGACCCGGCAAACTAATTTGCCTCCTATAATATATATTTGTGTGTGGACTTTTTTAATAAGTTTTAATATAATCAGCCGAATGTGCAGGCTTACGATGCTATTAAAAAAATAATTTAGTTTATACATAATTTTTAATTTCAAATTTAAAGTATTGCTAGTAATTCAAATAACGAAATTATACAGCGATACCAGAACAAGACTCTCAGAATGATTACATGTGCACCCTGGTATGTGACTAATTATAATATTCACAAAGATGTTAAACTGCCCTTTGTTAAAAAAGAAATACAACTATATACTCTAGCACTAAGACTACTGGATGACTCAGGCAACCACAGGCGACTCAAAAGATTACATGTCCTAGACCTACCCCACAGAAATAGATAAATGTGTAAAGTAGGTAAATATATGGATTGATCTCATTGGAGCCCAAGCCATCCGGTTACGTATTATTGTTAACAAATTTGTTTATTCTCTAGCAAATAAAAACAGCAATTAAAAATAGAAATTTAAAGTTATTAAAATGTATGGCTTGTCGTCAAAACTGTTCTTTTTCACTACAGATCAGATTTACTAGACCCTTGCGTAATTTCAGATGGATAATCCAAGTTGGAACAACCTTTAACATTTTATGATTTAAGCTCTAAGATTGTAGATGAAATAGACACTTTTCTTTTATGTGCCATTCTCCGATTGTTGTCGCTTTATAAGCATATTGTTTTTATCTTATTTCGATTCTGAAGTTATACAAGCATTTTAAAAGTATTAGATATAGTAATAATAAGTATAAGATATAGTAAAATATAGAAAGCATTTAAATAATCGGACGAGGGTAATCAGGGTGAATGACTCGGGAAAGGCGCAAGAAAACAGCTATTTTTAATTGGAAAATTGAAAGTTTCATTGTCATTTTTTAATTGGTTTCAATTTGATTGCGACACTCGAAGGGTAAAAATCGCGACAAGCGAATCACAGCTTTTAAGGTAATTGCATTTGAATAATTGAATGCAATTTCAGTGAATGTGAAATGATTGAACGGATTTCCAATTCCAATTACAAATACATCAATATCACTATAAATATTAAAGCTCTCAATACAATTCTTAAATACTGTGCTGAAGCTCTACAAAAAGTTTAAGCTAAATAACACAACTAGATTAATTTTATTTTATGCATATATAAGATATTCTCTATGCATTTCTAGAGTCTCATGCAACAGGCTGAAGGAACTTCGCCTTTAGCATAAAAATATGATAATCAAAAGTAGATGTAGACCAGAATTTTATTTATTATTAGGTACGATAGAAGATAGATGTATTATGCCTGAGGCCTAGCTTAACATAAATAATATAATCTAGTAGACTTTGTCAAATCTTAGGAATAATCTCATTCAAGTCAGTAATATTTGATCGATGTTTGACTCACAACAACTTGTCAAACCTCCCATTGTCAGTTGAAGAGCTTAAAGGGTATGTTAGAATTCTTGCACTTTGAGCCTAGTTTTGGAATGCGAAGTGGCTATTGTAGATTTTTTGTGTAACGCTCTTAATTATTGGCTTTACGATGGGTTGGTCTGCACATAAAGGCCTTCCCTGTTGTTGGACGCGTCACCTAAGTAATTGTTGACTGTGAGGCTCTATGTGCGCCTCAGGGGCTCAGCACTCATATTAATTGTCGGCTATGTAGTGCGCGCTCTGCAGCAGGTTGGACACTGATGATGTCATAGATTGCGTGCACTTGAGCCGTCATCAATATTAAAGAGTCAACAACCAAGGAGGCAGACCTAAGTCCAGGTCGCACCGTGCTGCTTCAAATGCTGCATGAAAGAGTCGCTTTCGCCCCAAAAGCGGACTTCCAAACGAACTCGTTCGCCCGCAATCAGCGCGGTTTAATCGCTCTGCTATGTTCGCCCACCACCATTATCCTTCGCGCCGGACTCCAACTGACCGCATTGCTTAAGAGTGTTGCAAAAGTTTTCTTAGTATGCGGCATTGATTTTTTACTTTTTTCGTTCTTTCCTTCTTATTTTTGAGTTTCTGGGCTGTTTGTGTTTTGGTTCTTTTAGCACTTTTACTTTTGTACGCACGTACAAATTTGCATATTATTTGGCATACAGGGTGCTGCCGCTAGGCTGGGGTGAAAGGTTAACAGAATCTAAGCCTGCGTAAGCCGCATAACTTGAGTCGACTGAAAATTAAATTCAAGGAGTTCTTCGTCCCTAAATAACTTAATACCACTTTGCATTGATCAACTTTACAGGTTTACGAGGCAAAGTAGTGACGGGCTCCTTACATAGTTATTTGTGACACATTCAACGCTTGAACTCTTGAAATTTAGACAGTCGCAACTCAACTTATTCCCACACAACTCAAAATAAGTGCAAATCACAATCCGAAACGGTCAATAACAAGTGATGTGAAGTTTTGTGCAATGAATGAGTCCAATGAGTAATGATAAGTACAGTATCCTGGCTATGCGATACGAAATAGGCACAGGTAATATAGAGAGAGAGGGAGACAGAGTGAGACAAAGAGAGAGGGAGACGAAAATAAGGAGCGAGAGAGAAAGAAAGATAGTGTGGCGTTAGAAAATGTGTGAGAGAGAGGAAAAAGAGTGAGAGAAATACACAGAGAGAGGAAGAGAGCGATAAAAAAGAGACAGAGGAAGAGAGAGAGAGATGGAGAGAGGGAGAGTGAGAGAGAGGGAGACAGTGTAATAAGAAATAGAGAGAGTGTCAGAGAGAGGCACAAAGAGAGAGAGAGAGAGAGAGAGAGAGAGAGAGAGAGATAGAGAGAGAGATAGAGAGAGAAGGGAGAGAGAGGGTGATAGAGGGAAAGAGAGGGAGAGTGAGAAAGAAGAGAGAGAGAGAGAAAGAAGAGAGAGAAAGATAAAGAAGCGAGATAGAGAGAGGGAGAGTGTGAAAGGGGTGAGACATAGAGAGAAGGAGAGTGAGAGGGTGGAGAGAAAGAGAGAGAGAGTGAGAATAAAAGAGACTCTGTAGAAAGGGAGAGCGAGAAAAAGAGAGAGAAGTAAGCCCTTCACCTGGACTGTAACTCAATGAGAGTTACAAATAAAAAGATATTTCTATATTTCCATATAAAATAATACTATATGAAATCTGGACTTAGCCATTCTCATTGGCATTTTAATCTGATATAATAAACTCAAGCCAGGCACTAATCAAGTGGAGCTGTCTATTGAGACAGCTATTGAAAGATCTTATTGCATTGTACTCAAGTGGGATACCGATAAAGGTAATTAGCTTTGCAGCCTTTCACCTGACAGCCAGCTGACCAGCTGACCAACAGAGCAAACTAGCCGCTTATGACAATGATGTATGCTTGTATTTATTTAACTACGCAGGAGTTATTAGGAGCATGCCGTGCGCATTCGCATTTCGTACACTTAATTTGAATGCTGCTGACTATTTTGGGAAACATAAAGGTCAAATGCCGCCGTTGCGTATGCGTAATTAAACGAAAAATCAAAAGACTGCCCCACAGGCACTTGCTTAGTATCTGACCCATTTGTAAGGACAACTGACTGAAATTTTCTAATATTCATATAAATATATATATGTATACATATATACAAGGCTAGGTATATATGTAAATGTCAGAATTACAAGTTGAGAAATTAAAATCAAGAGAAAGTTTTTATCTTTTCATAGATCTCAATACAATTTCTAAATGTGCATGCTGGAATGCAGAGCAAGTAATTCGCATGTAGAATACAGTTTTCCAAATACCCACAGAGCGGGAGAGAGAGAGAGAGAGAGAGGGAGTGAGGGAAAGAGAGAGAGTGAGATTTCTAGGTCTAGTTGCAATTAGACTTGACGATAATATGAAATTAAAGTACCCCAAATTGGCGTTCACTCAAGAGTTAATGGGCCCAGGTTGGGTTTTGGTTTCATAGCGTAAATATGATGACCTCTAGGCATGCTCATTGCTAGCGCTATAGATTTCGTGAGGAAATTATATACTCGCTCCGTTGGCCATTTTGCATTTGCTGGCTATGTCGCACTAATTAATCATCAGTTAAGAATAACATGGCAGCCAGATTGTGGACAAAGAAATGGTTCTTTAATTACTGACCAGCGCTCCACGTGTTACTGCAGCGCCTCAATTTTTAGTTGGTTTCCACTCTCGTGGCGGTTGCTCTTTGCGTTTAGCCACGTTTCGTGATTTTTCTATATAATTTCCCATGGATTTGCGCCAGAACATTTATCAATAATGTCAAGAAGTCTCTGCGTACTTGCTTCTATACTTTTATATAAATAAATAGTTTTCAGCTCCTTAATTAGGTATGTCATGCAATATATTATATATACGTATATTGGTATATATATTATATATTAGATTTAGTTTTGCCAACGTTTAAGTGTGTTGATACGAGATTCATTTGAAACTCAAAATATATGAAATGTCTTTGTGCTCACATGATCTATGAGTTATTTTATATAATAGATTTTACCATTGTTCCCATAAAGAGCTAATCAAATTAAGTTAAGACAGCGATTTATGCAGAGTAAAAATAGCTTAAAAATTAAATTTCGATACAAAATATTTTTGTTTTTTATATGATTTAATAATGCGATATTACAATAAAATATAAAAGACTTATTTCAGAGCAAAGCGGAATGCTCCTAATATACAAATTAATTAATATGCTTGAAAATATCAGAAAATAGCTAATGTTAACGTATTTAGTTTGAGAACCTATATAAATAAATTTGATATGCGTAGCTAAACTAGAATTCAAGTTAGGTTTCAAAAGTTAGCCAATATCGATTTTTATCGATGTTAAGGAAACTGAATTGCGAATACATTCTAAATTCCAATGCCCTAAGCTTTGTAGTTCACGAGATCGTAGTGGTCAGATGTATTTGAGATGGATGGTGATATTTCTACTCAGTTCCTCATTAAGACCCACATAATCTTATAAAGTGGGAAACCACTTTCAATTTGTTCATGCCCTAAATATAATTGAAAGATCAGCGTTCAGATAGAATAGCTAAAAATAAACAACATTTGTGTGAAAACAAAATTATTAGATCTTCTGCAATTGAGGTTCGTTTCCTTACTTTTATTATAAATATATTTATATAAAATATATATTTCAAAATATATATATAGTTTCATTCACATATTAAATTCGACGAAAATTTCTTTTTATATGAAAAAATCTGAATCAACTGGAGTAAGAAAATTCCTATTAAGGACGAGTCCAACGAACCGCGGCCCAAAAATTGAGAATAATTAATATGCAAATATATAACATTTAGTTCATTATATTTAGTTAGCGTGTAAAATTAATTTCGTTTGCTTGAGTGAAAAAAAAGAACAAAAAGGTTTTAAACGCTCCACGTTTACGCGAGGGCAAATGGGTTTGCTGTCAGAGCAATCAAAACAATCGTTTATAACAAGATTATCGTGCTGATAAGGGGCAGCAGGTTGACAAATTCGATACCCCGAGAGGATTAGATGGAGCTCAAATACACATGCATAGGTGTAGACTATATTGAAGCGCCATATGCGATGTAGGAGAGTCTTCCACAAGGTCTTTTTTGCCCGTTTGCGAAATTTTCCGATATGCAAATGCTGATTGGTAAAATTGGTGATTTCAGCGTTGTGGGCGTGCCGTGTGGGCGTGGCAACTAACCTTTCCAGAGAGTTTTACTGCGAAAGCAACAAGCGCCCACTCAGCATGTGCTGGCGCTGCAAGTGAAATGTAATTAGAGACCAAAGACCTGCACAATCCTGAAAAGCAAACCAAAAAAAAAAAAAAAAATAAACGAAAACAGAATAATGGCATAAAAAAGTATTTGCTGTTGTTTTAGCAAAACTTGCTTCTCCTGCTGGCATTGTAGTTGTTGTGCGTGCTAATGCCACCCTTTATTGCTGTGTGTGAGCTGTGCACGTATTAGACGTCGGCTCCAAAACTAGGCTATGCAATGGCTCTAATGACTCCGCCATTATAATAATACACACAGAGAGAGTTGCGGCAGGACGACGGCGACGAGGTCGAGACGAGGCCGTCGCGACTTTAACGCAGCAACAATAAAAATCGCACGAAGGTAACACTAAACAACAACAACAACTAAATCCATCTTCGTTAACGCTACTAGCACGAAGTGCGTTTCAGCTTGGCCTGTGCACACATACATATCCATATTCATAGCTGCCTGTGTGTGTGTATTTCACAATTCTACAATAACACATCCAAATTCAAATTCAAATTCAAATTCAAATTCAAATTTGTTAGCAAAGTTCAAAAGACGCCTAAGATTTTTGCATCATTCCCTTGAAAGGTAAAAAAAAATGGCCTTCACTTCACGCACTCAAGGCAAACTCAAGGCTTAAATTAAAATTTAATTTAAATTTTAATTATTAACTGAGACTAGTTGAAAATAAAATATATCGAATATTTCACATGAAACTGATTGTAACAAAATAATTTAAATATATATCAGTCATAAGAAGAATAAAAAATAAAGAAATTTAAAACTTAAAATTTGTATTTATTTTAATATATATAAAAAAAGAATATATCCAATTAATAAATATGCCATATATATATAGACATATATGTTAACTTGAACAGGTTTATTTAGAATTGAATATTATATATATGTCTCAAATGTATAAGATTTATATTGTCAAAAAACATATAGAAACATGCGCTCACTCAAGCTGTGTGAGAGTATGCAAGCTTCGTTGTCAGACCTACCAAATTTCGGCGGTCCTGCAGAGTGGACGGGGGTAGGCCGTGGACTGGCGTGAGCGAGAAGTAAGTAACAGTCGAGCCGTAGAGCCGTCGAGCCGTCGAGCCGTGGAAAACTTAAGCTACATGTACCCCAGGAAATTCATCACTTGAATTTGGAACGCGCAGGCGACTGGTTCGTTATTTCGTTGGCTCTGCCAAGCCAGATAATAGCCAAAAAAAAGGAAAAATTAAAATTAAAGAGCTGCATACAAAGTGTTGTATTGCTTGTGAGAACTATAAACCGAACACTGAATATAGCTTTAACGAATATCAACTGATTTGTCGTGTGAACAGAGCTTAAGTTCTTCGCAAATATATAAAAGTGCGCGAGATAATAAGATTATAATACAGTCGACTTTTGGCGCCTTAATATTGTTGTTGAGAGCGAGCTAAGATGCAGCCCTTGAAGCGCTTCACGCAGTGCGGCAGCCTGACTATGCTCTTTGGCGTCTTCATTATACTCTTCGGCGTCAGCTCCACGGCTTTGACTACATTCGGCAAGACCAATAATCAACCGCCGCCCACGCAAGGTCCCATAAGTAAGTACTAGAAAAATCCGAAGGTGAGCCAAAAAAAAAAAAAGTGCGCTTACCCTTAAAACTAATTTAATTTTAAAGTACGTAAGATATTTGGACTGTTTGTTGTGGCAATGCGGAGAGCGAGAGTTGACTTCTAGCATTTCTTACAAAGTTATACCTAAATATATCCCATGACTACTATGTCTACTAGCACAATAAGTGGATGCTTAATGTATCTAGTTATATATAAGGGAGACACAGGCAGACATAGCTATAGAGACTCAACGAGTGTATGAATTCTTCTAATACAATTTTCTTGTATTTTCATTAGTTTTTTTTTAATTTTTTAAAATTTGTATTACATTAGAGAACATTTTATTTGACCTCACCCGATCCACTTTTATATTTATTTTTTCAAATAAAGTCTCAAATAAAAAAATAGTACAAAACTTATAGAAGATCTGCGTAATGTCTTGAGGGCAGCTAGATAATATTTGCACTTGAGGAATGTTATGTGATTTAAAGAGGTTTAATATTTCTTGCAATAAGCCTTAATACCCTCTTTTTGAGTGGGTAGTAAATAACGAACCATAAATAAGAATATAGATACAATCAAATTGTAGATACGAACAGGTGGGCAGAGAATGCCGAAAATGAATAGTAAATTGCGGACAACGTTTTACTTCGAGCTGTTCGGTATTCAAAGTCCATGTTCAGGCACTCAAATAAAATCATATAACATGCAAAGAGAATTGCGACAATTGCTTTCCTTTCAGTGGCAATACTCCAAGAACTTTCAACTATATAATTAGAGTTTTCTTGTCCATAAATCACGGCTGATATATAATCTCGCTATTGACAAATACAAATGTATGATAAAAAGGTTAAATGCTTTCCTAATACCGAAAAATAAGCGTTGCTCCGACATCAAGTCCCCAATTGACTCACGCCCGTGTCCGTAGGTGGAGGGACCTAATGACATGCCATGTGTCTGGCATGTCTCATAGCTAAGTACAAATAACTAAGCCATCGTTTTTCCAGCCTTAGGCCCCAGCATAAATCAGAAATTGATCAAACAAGTCAGTCAAGTGCAATGACAACAACGCTAATAGCAAAGCAAATCATCGTAGCACGAGCCAAACGGTGGGTGGGGAGTGACTACCGGACGTAGCTTAGCCAATTATATTAAATACTTATAGTATAGTAAATGTGTGCTGGTTGTATTAATTAATTTGCTGCTAATTTCTTTGTTTGCTTTTCAGTCAAAGGTCGCGAGTGTAACACCAACGATGACTGCTCGACAACAGAACGCACCAGCTGTGTGAAGGATCCCAGCGACTTCAAGATGCGTTGCCTCTGCGGAGACGATTCGCCGCCCTCGTCTGGACTCTGCCTTGATGTGCTCAAAGGTAGGTGGTCGCGCGAGTAGAGGGGTAGGCGCAGCGTGTGAATAAGGGCGCCTACAAATAGAATGCCTTAGCCAGTACGTACCTAATTGGGAGACGTGCATATTACATTCATAATTCAAAGGTCCACCTTCTTGGCAGCTATCTGCTTTGTTTGCCAGTGACTCAAGTGTCAAGCGGCTGTAAATGAGAATTAAACAAAGCACCATCATATATGTGCTATGTACATCATTCTCAAAGCCTCTCACGAGGGTCCTGTTAACTCGCCAAGATTTCGCATTTCCTTTCACAGATTTCCGTCGGATTCTTCCTATGCTCTAACTCGTTCGGCTTAAGACTCACATTTAGCTAATGAACATATAATTTTATAATAATAATATATTAGCGAGATAGGGAGAGAGAGATAGATAGATCTGTACCTCTCTCTGGACAGTGAGAGAGAGAGAAATCTGTCTTTCCCTCTAGACAGAGAGAGGGAAAGGAAAGAAAGAGAGTGAGATGAAGATGCTTCAGTTAATTGTTTGTTTCATAGTCCCATTTCAGATATAGATTTCTAGAAATACCTAACAATAGGGCTTGAGGATAGGTAATTCGTAGACAAGAATAAATTTATGGCTTGCTGCAGCCTTTGTAACATTTCCTACTCCGATGTTAAAAGCAACGAGAGACGCGATTCTCCTTATGGTAGTGTAATGTCAAATTTATTTAAGAATGCCGTGACTTGTAACAGCCAAGGCATAAAATCGCTGCAGTGCCAATTTGTGACATGCACTGCTCAGAAAATACTCTACATACATATTATATACATATATTTATATACATATAGATGTTTATAATTCGAAAGAGGACATTTTAGGCTCGCCATGGCTGTTGCTAAAATTATAGCAATCTTATAAATGCAGGAGTTTCGATGGACATATTTATACATATATAAATAAATTTAAGTTAGCATCATGAAATAAGATTCAAAGGAAATATGAACATATATAAAGCGTTCATAAATAGGTGATTGATTATAGCTAAAATTCTGAAAGATGTATTCTTGTTAGAAAAAAGTATAAAATTATATAGGATGATCGGCGATTGAAGGTCGACTGAGGGTATGGCACAAGTTCAGATATGTTTTACATCGATAGGCAAATTAAGCTTGCCAATCAAATGGCAAAGGCTGAAAAAGGTATCTACAGGTGAGAGCCTAGAGTTTTTATTTTGACTTTGCTAAATTACTTCTAGTTCTAGGACTAGTCTCGTAAGTCCAAGTTTCTATCGAAAGCTGATGATAATTCTTCGCTTGTCTTGCAGGTCTGCGACATCGATGCCACAGCAATCATGAGTGTGAAGACGGCATGGTTTGCCAATTCGAGAATAATAACCGCACCATTGGCGTATCCAAGTTCATGTCGAGTAAAACCAAGCTGTGCCTCTGCGATAATGACAACGGCTACGTGGAGGACATTTTGCACGACATTTGCAGTGGTGGTGAGTTCAGTTGAAAATGACTCGTTAAAAATTACGAAAATGAATAATTTTTTGCTTTCGAAATTTCAGCAAGCCAACAATATGTTGTGAGCCTTTTGATATCGATCTGCTCCTTGCTGTCGCCGTTTTTCTTCTCCGCTCACATGAGCATGAGGAAGCATTTCTAGAAGGCTTCTTAAAGCAGTGGCAATGGAAACCCAAACCCAATGCAATATTTACGTTAATATCCATCAAATGTGCCTCAATAAATCAAAAATCAAAGTTTGACAATTTTAATGCTCCAATAATGATCTCTCTAAAAACTCAGTCCGCTCTGCAGTTGGCTATACAAATAGTAAATGTCCACGTTTTGGCCCTCATTATCCCGAATGTCGTTATATTATGTAAGTTTCATAAGTACCACCGTCAATTTTATTCGCTTCTCACACAAGTCGCGTTATACATAATTAATATATATATATATACGTATATATATTTATATATATTATATTATATATTATTATCTTAAAGTGGTTTTTATAAATTCCATAACCGAACACTAGTCTGTACTTGATATATTAACTAGCGAGTGTTGCCTAACTGCAATTTAATTCAATTTAATATGTAGCAAACATTAGCACATGTCTATGAAATAGTAGCATATATACATACATATCTTAAAAATTAAATGGAAATATATTCTGTAATTCTGGGTAAAAACATCTCACAATTTACTATGAAGCAATCCCGATGTGAAAGACGTTTATATGTATGCACATGGATAAGTTTTAATATGTAGCTCACACTTAAAACAAAATGATTTTTAATCTTGACCTTTTGCTTTAAATATGATATAGTTGCATCCAAGTGAATTTTGTACGTTACAATTAAGAACCTTACCCATTGAAACCCGTTTTTTCCGTAGCAGTAAAATTTTACTAAATAAAAGATTAAAACAAATTGATATTGTTTCATTTTATCTTCGTATAGAGTCATGTAAATACTTTTACAAATTCATTACATTCATTGAATATTTGTTCTGATGTGATATGATTCGAAATCCGCCCAGTCTAGGCAAGGGTAAAATGTAAATCATTTTTAATTCAACATACTTAAATATAATATATTTGACTTCACATTGATTTTAAAATAACAAATATAAAATACTGAAAAAAAAAATTGCTTTCGCCCAACGTGGGGCTCGAACCCACGACCCTGAGATTAAGAGTCTCATGCTCTACCGACTGAGCTAGCCGGGCACTTGGTGAACAAGTGTCAAAAGTTCTTGATCAACTCAGTCTGTGGAGCTTTGGCCACTGTACAAGATAATAAATAATGCATATATAAATAAAATGATTTTGTACTTTGAGGCTCGCATATTAATTTGTTTAGTCACAATGCCAACAAAATTCGATTTCAGCCGCTCTCTTGCCTTCTAAACATTAGAGTGTGAGAGAAAAAGCACACGCACTTCGAATTCCGCAATTGAGTGTAGTACGACTTTATGTTCAATGACATTTCCCCAAACAAAAAAGCTTTCAGTTGGCATTGTTGGCATATAATAAAAGCTCTGAAGCTTTATTGGTTGCAAGCAAACAATTGCTTACGCTCGCCCAGTCTTATATTTAACGCTTCAATTCGTGGGCTTAAGCCACTCGAGTAAAATCTGACTATGTTTGTTTTTAAAACTGTGTTTTGTTTTTATTTTAAGTATTGTGTAAGTTTTCAGTGATCTGCAATAATGACAAAGTGTACATAAATTAATGAAAATAAAATACAAAATTTGTGTAGCGGTAAAAGTTTTGGACTCCATGACTGACTGGCATGCAAATGAAGCGATCGCCCAAGCCGAATATACGCAATTATGGGCAATTAAATAAACAATAAACCTTTTTCAAATACTTTTTACTTTTTAAATAAACAAGTATAAAAACAAAAATGTTATAAGTCGACTTGCGGTGCGAGCACAACAAAACATTTGTTTTCAATAGAGGCTGAATTAATTGCAACTAAACTGAAAATCTAGGTAAGTTGGTGAAATATTTGTCGTCTATGCACAAAGCAACAATAGGGCTTACATTTTTGGTTCATGAGATCATATGTCAGATGGAAAGTTACAGTAAAATCTTCTAAGTAAAATATATTAAGTGTATATTTTATAGCCCGCCATTGGGCTAAAGCGCGTTAAACATTAATAAATATTAAAAAAAACATAAATTGCAACATGGTCGATGTAGCTACATGGGAGAGTCTGTTCTGGTTCGGTCTCCGGAACTATTTGAGAGAATATCTCTTTGTTCAGGGCAAAAGTCAAAGGAACTTAGACATCATATATTTCATATATATTTTGTCATATGTCAAAAGTAGGTTCACTTCCGATTTAAAAAAAATCAAAATATTCTACCTTTCTGCAAACATCTGTCAAATGCTACCAATCAAACAATGCTATAGGCCGACGGTAAGACTAATTGACTCAGTTTGTGAATCTGTTTAATCTTTGTTTGTTGATACCCATATATGGAATTTTTACATGGGTCATAATTCGTTTTGTCTTTCATTATTGATATTAATGAAATATACCAAACATATAAAATATACGTTAAATTTTGGTTCCCATAATTAAAATGACGAAAAATCAAACAATTATCTTTCTTTTCTAGTATTATTGATTTGTTTAAAATGAAGTTCAAACCAGCTATGAATCACGTATATCTAAATGATGCCTTCAAGTCCTCCACCATCTCCATTAACTTAAATCTTCCCGAGCAAAATGCCAGCGCCTGCAGCTTGGGAGGAGCATTTCCGGAGTCCAAGGAGCTTGTACGTAAGTTCTAAACTTATTTATTTTCAACTCAGTTTATCACAATATATATATCATTAATAGTTTAAAAATAAATAGCTGCTTCTAAAATGAAGCCTAAGACTAGGACTAACCAGTTCAAGAAGCTGTGCTATAGGAAGTACTATATTCTCCTTTGTTTGTTTAACGAAAATATGACCCCATAAAATTGAAATTTGTCAAAAACTGCTTCAAAAAGAGAGTTATTTGAGTAATGAATGTGCAGTAAGTATTAGTTGAGTTGTTATTAGGAAACGACCTAATATATCTCGCACTTCGCATTCGATGTCTACCTAATTGGATAACCTATTAATTTGAAAGGTCTGAGAATTATCTCCCTTAGCTAGTATATAGTAAGTGAAATACTGAATCGGGCGTTCTATAGCTTGTCTTATTCCTTATGATTGAGTAAGGTGGAAAATCCGTTTCAGTTATACTAGGTAATGTGTGGTAATATTCATATTTTGTATAGCTACGTCTAAGAGCTCAGTCATAAAATAGGTATCCGCTGTAAAGTCAGAATAGTCTCTGATGTTCTCAAAAGATACACCCAATTTACCCCTGACAATGAAACGTGTGCATGTTAAAAACGCCCGTAAAGAACAATAGTAATTGCTGTACAATAATAACAGTACGTAAATCAACTGACTAAAGTTGCGATCGCTTAGTACGTGCTCTTCTGAATTATAGTCAACGCCACAGAGCGATTTATAATTTTAAAATATACATGCGAGCATTTATATTCATATGTTAGAGACGGATATCTAATCAGATGGTAGACCCATTCCACTCTGCTTCTCGGTCACATTCTTTGTTTTAGTGACAAAAGATGGCAGAAAGGTGCCAGCTGCAGATGGGAGCATTCTGGACAGGTCGAGAAGCTGTTTCGCGAATTGCAGGAGGAAACTGTTCAATAAGAGGACGCTTCACAAGCGTCTGCCCATTCTACGCTGGCTTCCAATGTATACAAGCGAGGATGCTATTTGTGATCTGGTGGCCGGCATAAGCGTTGGGCTAACAGTCATTCCGCAGGCGCTAGCTTATGCGGGCATTGCGGGTCTTCCGGTTGCGGTAAGAGCAGAGCTAAGCCCCAAACGGACTTAAATTTACAATTCTTGCTCTTTTCAGTATGGATTGTACTCTAGTTTTGCTGGATGTTTTGTGTATATCTTTCTGGGCAGTTGCAAGGACGTGCCGCTAGGTCCTTCAGCTATCATTGCGCTGCTAACTTTCCAGGTGGCGCAGGGCTCATGGCAGATATCCGTATTGCTCTGTCTTATGTGCGGTGTTGTTGAATTGGCAATGGGTCTTCTTGGGTTGGGCTTTCTCATTGACTTTGTTTCTGGACCGGTTGCCTCAGGCTTTACCTCAGCTGTTTCGTTGATTATTCTCTCCTCGCAAATTCAGAATGTGCTGGGCATCAGAGCCAATGGCAATACCTTTGTGGAGCTCTGGAAGCAGGTATTCCTCAACATACAAGACTCGCGTCCCACAGATACACTTCTCGGAATCACGTGCATTGTAGTTCTGTTAATGTTACGCATGCTGTCCTCGTACCGCATTGGACCCGAACTGGATGAGCAGCACTCGCGTTGTCAACGTGTTGCTAACAAAATTTTTTGGATTGTGGGCACGGCACGCAATGCCATACTGGTCATCGTCTGCTGCATCATGGGTTATCTGCTGCACAGCGAGCAGCATGGCACGCCTTTTTGCATAGTAGGCGAGATACCCCCGGGTCTGCCCAGTGTACAGTGGCCACCCACATCCCTAAGTGCGAACGAGACCACTGACGGCGAGCCACAGGGCTTCTTTGATATGGTGCACAGCATTGGATCCGGTCTAATCGTGATTCCTTTGATCTCCCTCATGGAGAGTATTGCGATTGCAAAGGCGTTCGGTGAGTCCCTTGTCAACACTCCAAGTCAGATTCAAATACCAAGTCAAATTACTTCAATTATTTTCAGCCTTTGGCCAGCCCATAGACGCTTCACAGGAGCTTATTGCTATCGGCACAGCCAATATTCTGAATTCCTTCATGCAAGGCTTTCCAGGAACCGGCGCCTTGAGTCGGGGAGCTGTCAACAATGCCAGTGGAGTCCGCACTCCACTTAGCAATGTTTATTCGGGGACATTAGTCATTATCGCCCTGCTGTTCCTAACGCCCTACTTCTACTTTATTCCTAAGGCCACACTGGCTGCAATTATAATTTCCGCCGTTGTCTTTATGATCGAAATCAAGGTCTTAAAGCCCATCTGGCGTGCTAAAAGTAAGTAAACTAATTAAGTATACGAGTTTATATGGTAATTGATTTAAGACCCAGAAAGAAGAAGAAGAGGACGAAGAAGTAAACTAAGTATAACATTTAAAAGTTCATTAGCTTTTTTCCGACGGATCTCTGATTTGTTTCACAGATCTTAGCTTATCATTGATGATCTTGATACAGATCTTTCAAGTGTTTACAGCTTGGCATTCCTTAACTTAACAACTTTTTGCTATTCTGCAGTAAAGCTTTCCAATAGTCTTAGTGAAACCTTAATGTATGAAATTCTCTCGCCAAATGAGGCGATAATTAGGTAGTGCCACAAGTTAATTACTGCTGTTGCGCAAGTGATGCGATAAATTTAAATGTTCTTTAATTATGCCGCATCTAAAAAATTTGCTTGAACACTTGCGATTCGAAATCTGTATTTAAAACTTTTTTGTATTTCCCCAGCAGCTCGTTTTTCCTTTTCTCTCTATGCAACATTTTATGTATTTTTATATTTTTATATTCTGAATCTTTGACAAAATTTAATCAAAAAGCTTATAATGAAGCCCAAGCACAGCCTCCGCAGAAAGTGAAGCGGCTTTGTGCGGGGTTCAGGTATCTTATAAGTCGGGCCGACGTGACTATCAATTTTTATTTCCTCATTTTTTTTTTAATTTCAATATATTTATTGTAACTATGGGTTTCTTCTCATTCAGAAAGTGATCTGGTGCCTGGTATTGGAACCTTCGTTGCTTGTTTGGTGATGCCTTTGGAGTGTGGAATTCTCATCGGAATTGGAGTCAATGTTATTTTTATATTGTACAATGTGGCTCGACCGAAGCTAAGTTTCGAACTCTTGTTAACCGAATCAGGCATCGAATACTTGATGATTACACCCGATCGCTGCTTAATCTTTCCTTCGGTGGAATATGTAAGAAACTGGGTTAACAAACACTCCATGCGCCAGAATGTGCCCGTCGTCGTCGATGCCTCGCATGTCTATAGCGCTGACTTTACAACGGCAACTGTCGTCGGTTCTCTAATCAACGACTTCCACCAGCGACAACAGTTACTATTCTTCTACAATCTGAAGCCAACTATCTATGAATTGTTCAAGCAAGCTTCAGCAGCTCAGCTTGTCGTCTACTATCAGGAACATCAGCTAGAAGATTTGCTAAAGGAACGACACTATTCACAAAAATCAGAGTTTGCATGATATTAAAACTAAAAATATATGCTTAGGTATTTAATGTGTAACTTGATTAGTTTTGTTATTACACAAATATATTGAAAGTGAATTAATTTCAATAGACATAACAGTCAAAAAGCAATTTATAATATAAAATTATTTATTATCATTATTAAAAAGATAAGTGAAAATTCTACTTCGCAACAGATGCCTATGTGCATCTCTTATGAAAAATATATTATAGAGCTATCCGATTTTCCTTTAATATTACCTATATATGAATTTAATTCCTTTTATTTTGGTATATAAAGAAAAAAATCACAGTTTCCTGCAATTCAATACATATTAATAAAAATATATAGGACTCCGTTTATCTAAAAATTAAATCAACACCAACGTCTTTTAATTTATTAATTTGTGCATATCTTTAAATAATTACACCAAATGCCGATTTTTTTTCTTTTTTTCGTAAATATGTAGCTTAACGATATGTATGTATCGATATATATCAGTTCTTTAGATGTAAAATTGCTGCTTTACCCAGCACTAGTAAGTAAAACGTGAGTTAGATGGTATTTTTTAGCACTTTGTTGCAAAACACATTTCTTACATTGTGCCGCGTTATTTGCTTCTTTTCATAATAAAACGTAATGAAGCGATTAACTGATGAACGTACAAAGATCCTCTTTGAGAAACTTGCCAAATAGTAAGTTAGTAAGCTACAAGTCACTAAGATGATTAAAAATCCCATTCCTTTTCAGTATTGGAACAAACGTGCAACAACTTATTGATAGACCAGATGGAACATATTGCTTCCGCGAGCATAAAGATCGCATTTATTATGTCTCTGAGCGTATATTAAAGCTAAGCGAGTGTTTCGGGTACAAGCAACTTGTATGCGTGGGCACCTGCTTTGGCAAGTTCTCGAAGACCAATAAACTTAAGTTCCATATTACGGCGCTTTATTATTTGGCTCCATATGCACAGTACAAGGTTTGGGTCAAACCTTCCTTCGAGCAACAGTTTCTTTATGGCAATCACATACCAAAATCAGGCTTGGGCAGAATAACGGAAAATGCTGGACAGTATCAGGGCGTTGTTGTGTACTCCATGAATGACTTGGCTCTGGGATTCGGAGTTCTTGCGCGATCCACCACTGAATGTAAAACTGCTGATCCGCTGACTACTGTTTGCTTTCATCAATCTGATATTGGAGAATACATACGAGCTGAAGATTCGCTCTTTTAGTATTAATTGAAATCGACTATGTTAGTATGATAGTAAGCTTTTACTTATTGTGTAGCATTAGCCATAATTAACTAAAAAGTAAGTTTAAAGAAATCGTTATATTTATCGTGTCTGGTAAAATTTAAACAGCGATTCAAAATTATAATTTCTCTTCAATTATTTTATGGATTCACGGAAATTTTAACAAATAAGGACTGCAGATACGGAATAATTGAAGCTATAAATTTATAATTAAACTATTTAAAATCAACGGATGAAAGAGTATGATAATGTTGTGTACTTCGGAATGGGTTAAGGTATAATTATAGAAATAGAATACAAGACAATATACAATGCCATAATTTTTATAAAACACCATATTTACATGGATTTGTCATCTTAGTTGCAAGAAAAGTGTTACATTTGAAAGTAGGTAGATACAAAAATCTGTAATCGATTAAAAACTGAGTACTTTTCGGCTTGCATTAAACCGATACTCTGAGTTGTCATATATAAATTATTTCAAGGAATGCCACTAATTTTGCTGTGCAACTCTATGTGAAAACCAAGAGTTGTGATAAGTAACGCGTAACAATTCAGCCATAAATATATTAGTACATATGTTAGGTTTCTTGTTGTCATTTGTATATTACCAATAATACCGCCAGGCAATTGGCGCAAATACCGCAAAGATCTCTTTAATGGCACAGCAGATTAAAGCAGCTGCGATATGGCTGCTGTTAATGTTCCAAAGTACTGTCAATGGTAAGAATTCCTCATCTGAACGCCCCCATGCATAAACAAAATCTTGGTGCTGACTCACCTAAGCCGCTTTGTTGCTTTTCATATATTATTCGTAGTTATTGGCGAACGTACGCGTGATAAAATGTACGAACCCATTTTGGGCGCCAGCTGCTTCCGACGCTTGAACGGTACCCATCAGACAGGATGCTCATGTAAGTAATATAGGGGTGCTTAAGGGAAACTGCTCATATATATGTTTCTTTCCGACCTCCATTACAGCAACATTTTCGGGATCTGTGGGCGTACTGCATCTGATAAATATTGATGCGGACTTGGAATTTTTGCTTACCAGTCCTCCATCGCCGCCGTACGCTCCCATGATACCACCACATTTGTTTACAAGGGCCAACCTGTTACGTCTTAAAGAAGCCGGTCCGAAAATAATATCTGTTGTGCTTTTAATAAATAGATCGAAAATAGAACAATTTTCACATGAACTCAACTGTCCCAATCAGTACAGTGGTCTCAAATTAAACAACAGCACAGAGACAGCCACCTGTGATGCAAAAAACGTGGCCAATACCTGGAATCGTTGGGGCACTGGTCTACTGCACGAGGACTTTCCATTTCCCATTTACTACATAGCCGATCCTGAAGAAATTGATAAACTGGAGAAATGTTTTATCAAATTTAACGACTTTGATTACGAGTCGCATGCCCTGCGCAGCTTATGTGCTGTGGAAATCAAGTCTTTTATGTCAGCAGCTGTTAACTCTGAAGTGTGTATGCGGCGGACAAATTTTATAAATAATCTTGGCGGCAGTAAATATTGCGATCCTTTGGAGGGTCGGAATGTGTATGCAACATTGTATCCACGCAGTCCAACTGAAAATATAGATATCAATACCGACGAGAAATTTATTATTGTATCATGCCGCCTAGACACAACGAGCATGTTTGATGGACTGGGTAAGTGTAGCAAGCGATCGGTTTCATTGATTACTCACAGTCACCCTTGCAGGATTGGGCGCGATGGACTCGTTGCAGAGCCTGGCTATTCTTACCCAAGTAGCGCATATGCTACATATCCTATTACCTTCGCAGAATTCACTGACTGACCCAAAACGCAATGTGCTCTTTGTGGCATTCAATGGCGAGTCTTATGACTACATTGGTTCTCAGCGCTTTGTTTACGATATGGAGAACTTGGCTTTTCCGACTCGCTCCACGCGCACAACGCCCATTTCATTTGACAACATCGAGTTTATGCTAGACATTGGTACACTCGACGATATTGACAACATTAAGCTACACACACTAACCTCTACTGTACTCGCTAAACAACTGCTGCAGCAGCTCAACCGATATGCTAAATCATCCCGATACGGGTTTAATGTGAACATTGAATCAAACGTGGGCTATCATATACCACCCACATCAGCTCAATCCTTTTTGCGTCGTGATGAAAAGTTCCCGGCATTAATCTTAAACGCTGTACCCAATAATAGATTCTATCACTCAATATATGACGATGTCGACAATGTTGCTTTTATCTATGCTAACACCAGCCAAGATTACACAAAGCTGGCTGATGTGAACGATATGAAAAACATCAGCGTTAATTCTTTGCAAATGAAAGTGCGCAATGTGTCGTCTATAGTAGCAATGACGCTTTATGAGACCTTAACGGGAAAACAATACCAAGGAAATCAAGTGGCCAATCCGCTACTGGCAGATGAATTCTTCTACTGCTTTCTGCTCTCCTCGGATTGCCCACTTTTCAAAGCTTCTTCATATCCGAACAGTCCTCCAGGTGTACCTTTGCCGCCAATGAGGTGAGTATAAATACATAAGCGTCACATTACAGTAAACACAAACTTATTATCCACCTAGATACATAAGTGTGCTGGGTGGCTCACAAGAATCATCGGGCTGGACGTATCGCCTGTTTGGTTATCTACTTTCGCACCAAGAGCCGAGTGTGCCAAAAGAGAATTGCACTCAACTGCCTCTGTATTATTTTGCTGGTCTGAATGACACTGGAGAGTGTCGCCGTACAACGCAGAACTATACACATGCATTAAGTCCGGCATTTCTCATTGAAGGTAAGTGCTGAACTCGTTTCGAAGCTGCCAACCAATGACTATCTTTTGAATTCTAGACTACGATTGGCGTTCAGGTCAATATTCAACATGGACTGAATCAACTTGGTCGCAATTCAGCGCACGCATCTTCCTACGTCCGTCCAATGTGCACGAAATAACAATCTTGAGCATTGGAATTGTGGTGTTTATAATTTCGTTCTGTTTAATATATATTATCAGCTCACGATGGGAAGTACTCTTTGAGGATTTGCCTGCTAGCAATGCGGCGTAAGTTTATTTATTTAGTTTCGTTACACCTCTAATTACTCATCTCAGCAGGCTTAGGCGGTCCAAATGATTGGGTCATATCTCAATTAGTAAACTTTTTCGTATGTTGTTTATCAGTGAAATCCTTTTTAATTTTTGAACTATTTTATGTTACTTTTAGATTATTTAATTGATGTTTTTGAAGTTGGCCCGCAGAAAAAACAAGAACGCCTTCATAACTGAACTCTCATCTGTGCATGCAATTCTCACTTCAACATACTTAGTGACCCGATTAAAATGTATAAATTAACTAGTTTTCTAACCTTATTTGAATTGCAATTCTAGACTGCCAATGCCAACGGCTTGTTAGGAGCAGGATATTCGGGAAGCTCCAATTGTTAACTTATAAAAGACAAAACTAAAAAACACCAATTGCATCATAGAAATAAACAAAAACTATGAAGTAATACCCATGACAAAACCTCTTACTTATAGACTACTGATATTCTAATTGTTTACTTTAAGTATTCGAGAAAAATATTTATTTATATACATTTTTGTACTTCAAACACGTAATAAGCAACACTAGTGTGTATTTATAATATAAGCAATTAAGTGTCGCCGTTTGCTTTATATAAGAATAAATAGCAATAAACAATATAATTGATCTTAATTAGTCCGATCAATATAATAGTCAGCTCTTAATGGAATGTAGTACATCAATTTTTGGATTCTTATCTTAAGTATATAAAATGATTAAATCTATGGATATAATAGACATTTGAAGTAAAAGTTTCTTGTCTCTCACAGCTCATTGTTTATCCCCAATGGGTTATCGTTCTAACAGTGTCCAACAGTTGTATAGATTTTTCTGAAAAAAAGATTAATTATTTTAACCATCCCTGTCGTTGCAAATTGACTATTGAATCCGCTATAACGTTCTTAGATGATTTCATGTAGCCGCCACTAAGCAACATAACAATTGGTATATTCAATGCTCGAAATGTACTAAAGACCAAGCGATCGCGTTCTATAACGCCGTCTGGAGTGATTGCTAAATTACCTAGCGGATCACCTTTGAGAATATCGGTGCCGGCATTATATACAACAATATCTGGCTTAAATTCGGCAAGCGCTCGCATCAGGCATCGGTTCAGTTGCCTTAGGTAGTAGGCATCTTCTGTTAGATGCTTCAATTCAACAGCGCAGCGAATGCTTAGCTTGGCTTCGTTATCCTTTGGATAGATATAGGCATTGTACATATCAAGTATGTATACAGTTTCTGTGTCCTTAAAGTCCCGTTCATGGCCATTGCCCTGGTGTGCATCCAAGTCAATAATCATTGCGTTTTGTACTCTCGACGGCTCCAAATCAAACAAGCGAACAAGCAGCAAGGTAATATCTGCGTAGGGGCAAAAGCCGCCTCCTTTGTACGAGCAGCAATGATGGAAACCGCCGCCTAAGTTAATTGCCCAACCATATTCCAAGGCCAGTTTTCCAGCCAGGATTGAGCCAGCTGTTTGGTATCGCATTGGGCGCAGATATCCACTCTGCACTGCAAAATTGGGGGCAAAAATTAAGACCGGAACCTCCGCAATGGCAGCGACATTGGCACTCCATTTGAGGGACTTTAAATACTTTGGCGTGTGCACTCGCAGTAGTTCGTCTTTGGTAATCTCAAGTGGGTTGTAGAAATCGCCGCATTCCAGCGACAGTTCACCGCAGAGCAACTGAAAGCACAATGCACAGATACATCATACGCAAGTACGATGTGCATATAAATTTACCTGTTGTATATGCTTTCCCTTGGCTGCATCAAAAGGATGTAACTTTTCCAGACCAGCAAAGCACACGGCATACTTCTTGGAGTATACTATAGGCAATTTATCACGTGCTTCCGGAGCGTCACGTTTCATTTTTTCTGCTTGTGCACGTCGTTTTCCTATTTATTAAAATACGTTCGGACTTTGTCATGGTTTGCAATTTGCATGTTTTCGATTTAATAGTTGAATGACACGATATGTTTTCTCTGCTAGATAAGATGTGTGTTCATATCAATATATATTTACTAACTAATACAAAGCAAATAATATAACATGCATATGCCTCAAAATATGTGTGTACCACTATTTAAGACTACTCAAACATAAGAAACTTTTGATAGTTTGCCATTTGGCTCAATTTTATTAAATAAAAATTTTAGTGTCATCCCTGTTGAACGCTTTTCCGATGCTTCATAATCGATAATTGCCAGTGCAAGCACCGATATGCATTTAACAATCGTGCAATCGTTACGTATATTCGAATGTGTTTTGTTTTGTTTGGTTGCCTTTCTTTCTATAATACACTTTACGCCCGTGAAGGTCCTGTACCTCTCGATAATTATTTAGCAAGGGCTTGCCGCGGTTATCTGTCAGGTACCACAAATTTTTAAACTGGGGCGTAGCTATTAATTATTGAAGTTATTATTAAACATTTTTTTCGCTCACATATCTTTTGGAAATTTCAATCGCCTTGGGAAAGACAAACCAGTTGACGACTTCAGAGCATGGTGGTGTGGTAAGCGAACCTATAGGTAAATGGAATTAATGCATACTTTTGGGTGTTGACTGACCCAAGTGCAAAGCTTACGGACCTTTGTAAGTAAAAAACTCTTGCCTTTCTACACCAGCTAAAATATCCCTCAATGAAAATTCGCCTTTAAAAGTTGAGGTTTTTCTAAAATCTTTGACTTCACTTGCCTGACTACAGACTTTATTTAAGGCCCGCGGATTGATTGCGGGTTTCTATTTATGTATAATTAATGATAATAATAACCAATACTGCGTACTACTTACAGGCACTAATTTCAACATGAATCCCAACACCACGAAGCCATCAGGAGAGCAAAGAGCTTCCTTTTTGAGTGCATACGCACTGTTTTGATGAACAACATGCAGCTCGGCATCGTAGCGTATAGAGTCAATTCTATGTTCCGATCCTTTGCTACTTGGGGCGCCCCAATGAAAATGGAGTTGCACAGCTTTATAAACACTTTCCAGCTTACACCCGCAAAGAGCAGGCTGGTTGCCATTAGCAGCTGGCGGTATCACCATTGTTAAGGTGTGCCCATTATTGGTAAGCTTCAAAGGACTAGCAAATGTCTTGCCGTAGTTAAGAAAGGTCAATGTTGGCGCAGTGGATCTAACAGCCTAATGAATGGTCTGCAATTAGTAAATCATAGCTAAAAGGCGAACCTTTTACTTGATGTTTAGCCAATGAAATAGGCGATTGTTGTTTGCCGGTTCCCACATTCCAGTCTCTTCCATGTTGATCATAATTTAAATGACTTAGTTTTGCATAATTTCTCAATACATAATTCATTTGTAAATGTGCCAAAAATTTAATGTGAAGGATATAGAAAATGTAATTATAAAATAAAATGTTTAATTTTGACAAAATAATCAATCAAACTAATTTAAAATATTTATATTGGGATCACTCATACGAACTTATCTTGGCTTGCAACTGGGCGACGCCAAGGACTGCCAACAATAGGAACTGGAGCATGACTCCAAATCCCCAGCGGCTTGAATTATACATTTTATTCGATGTTAGTCTACTGGAATAATATATTAGTTTTTAACTGGCGATATGTGCACTAGGTAGCGCTTGCAACTGGACTGCAACAATTCTGAGTTTGACCACAACATTTTATAGTTGCAGAGCCTGCTTAGCCTCGTTTAGAACGTTGTTCTTGCCAGGTGGGAAATTTGCATAGTAATTGCAACGTGTTTTGCAATTTGCAGTGGATCCTGAGTGCCCAAACAAGGTAAGTGACTGACTTAAGCTGGTGCATCAAACGTATTTCTAATCAAAGTGAGCTGTAAAGTCTGGTTCAGCTTCAGTGGACTTAAGCAAAACGAACTTTCTTTCAATAGTCACAGACTTCTATAGAAAGTTCTTTAAAAGCTCTTTAGAATACTAATAATTTCTTATTACTAATCGAATCATTAGAGCGCACTGAACTTAACATAAATATTAAAAAAACTCGAGCTTCTACAGTTTTCAACTTTCTTAATGAAATTAACAAACAATTAATAAACATATTGGTGGTCTAAAGTCAATAGAGCATCTTCTCTACTCCAAACTTTTTTCTGCAACCACAACCTATGTTTCAGGCCAGTCAGTGCTTAATGAATTCAAACTAAAATATATATTCCCATGTTCAATTCGCAGTACGAGCTTATCCTCGTTCACGAACTGCATTTTCTCTGGCTTTGTTCAGCACATATATATTTTACTATATATATATATTCCCAACTAGAGATATAATGGAAATACAATCAATGCTATCTATTGTTAAACATTTTGACCTGTGCCCGTGTCATAAAAATAAAAGTAACGATTTTCAATTTTGCATATGTCCAGTAAATTTATTTTGATATTAGTAGGTGTTGGTTATTAGTTTTTCATTATTGAGCTCTGTAGTAAATGGGTCGATCATTAATATCCTGAAGAGTGCGGTAGTTGTTTGTCAGGGGTTGGCTTCGTGAGTCTTTCAACTCCCAAAGTTTCATGATCTGTCGTTTAGGTAGGTCGACAACATTCTTGAAGACCGTCCAAGTCACAGATTCAGCGCAGTCGGGCGTTGTCAATGAGCCTGTTTTATATAAGCACATTTATAATAGAGGTGGGAATACTCTCTAAATATTCGTATACTGACCATTATAGGAGTAAAACTCTCCAGTCTTAATATTGCCCAGCAGCTGCTCTACTGTTAAGCGACCAGTTACCTCGGTACTAGATTCGTATTCAACAATCTGGGGTAATTGATTAAAGATCCTTATTAGTCCACTATGTAGCGAGAACATTCTGTTAACAGCTCTAAACATGACTCCCAGAACGGCTAGACCATCCGCATAGGCGCTGGCTTCGGAAACCGTTTGATAGCGAATGTTTTTATGGACAATATGCATTTCAACATCGTAACGCTCAGAGTTGATAGTATGCTCAGAACCCTTGCTGGAAGCGGAACCCCAATGAAAGTGCACACTTTGCGCTTCGAAGGTGCCTGGCAATAAGCCTCCATTGATGTACGCACGTTGTCCGTTGCGCGTGGGTGGCAGTACCAGGTTTGCTGGAGTGAATATTATTTTTTTGTTAGCAACCACTTATCAGTTGAATCTGTTGCCCACCTGTGTGTCCATTATTTGTCAGGATTAAAGGTGACTCCAAAGGCTGATCGTAGTTGTAGAAATATATACGCGGTATGGCGGTAACAGTGGCCTGTCGAGAATGCCATGGCTGTAAGTTTTCCAACTTGTTTAAGAGTTTGTTGGGTACCTACCCCACTGCTAGTCAATGAAATGGGCGATTGATGCTGGCCATCTTGGCAGGTGCCTTCCCAATCGTTACCTTGCTGGTCATAGTTATAACTCCCACTTGCCTGCTCGGCAACTTGGTCCGCCTTTATGTCCTTGAGGTATTCCTCAGACAGGCCTGCTTGTCGCAAGTTAAATAAAATATATCAGCTGATGACAATTATCTCACCTTGCGAATAAGTAATGCCAAGGGCTGTCAGCATGAGGAGCTGGAGCACGAGTCCAGAACCCAAACATCTTGAGTTAATCATTTCTTCGATGTTACTGTACTGTGCGCTAAGTAACAATTGCAACTAGAATGCAACAATTCTGCGTTTGGCCAAAACATTTTATAGTTGCAGAGTCTTCGGTGCTTTGAGCCTCGTTAAAGATAAGAACTCTGTTGAAAATTTGCA
This sequence comes from Drosophila eohydei, assembly GCA_035045825.1. Taxonomy (NCBI): domain Eukaryota; kingdom Metazoa; phylum Arthropoda; class Insecta; order Diptera; family Drosophilidae; genus Drosophila; species Drosophila eohydei. Next base: position 3,372,496 of record JAWNOT010000095.1, read on the forward strand.
TTATATTATCAACACACTGCACTGTGAATACTTCTTCGACACTTGACTTCTGATCATCTATCATTAATCAATCGTTTTCGAGGTTGTCTTATACAAATCTTGATTCAAATTGTTTCTTTCGTCCTTTAAGCTTACTTATGTGCAGCAGGGATTTTCTTCGTATAACATTTCATGTCTTCTTCTTTATTCTACTGATTATAACCCTATGTTGACATAATGAAATTAATACATTCAGATCATGTTCAGGAAATCGCTAGTTGGGCTTAGCTTGGAGCACTTTCGTGCCACAGATTTTCCAATCAGAATCTAGGAACGTTCTTTAATCTATTCTGTTACTATGATTATGTTTTGTGCTCTTCTGTTTTAAATTTTATTTATATAAAAAAAATGTTAATCCAGCAAAGCGTGGCTTAGTCGAGAGTGACCGGTTTACTGAAAATGTTTCTAACAGGAGGCGTGCCCCATAAAGTATTTACATTCTTGATCAGGATGACGAAATTAGTCGTTCATGTCTGTCTGTCCGTATGTTATACATTCGTCTGTAAGTCATAAAAGTGAATTTGAAATTTTCAATGTATATTTATGTTTTCCAACTGCAGTTCGATGCTATTATTATTTTTTTGATAACTCATAATTTTCTTGTTATCGATTAGAATCGATATTTTGATTTTGAATACCACTTAAATTTACTATTCAGTTTACTATAATGAAACTACGAGTTTCGTATATTTCCCATTTAAAATACCGTCAAAATTTTCATTTTATTTGAAATAATAAAGACTTGTGCTTAAGCAAATACACTTATCTGAGTGTGATTTATCACGTTCTGAACATTTCATTGATTGATTTGATTCGAAACTGAGACTAGAATTAAAATTAGTCAACGCTTAATTTCCCTAGGAAAGTCCATTAGCTGCGCCGTTGCATGAGCTATGATAGATGTAGCAAATATAAAATTGCATAAATGATGTACCTCATTCAACCAAATAATAAGTTACGAGTATTTATATATATACGTAAATATAGGCAAGGCATGTTTATCTGCCTGTCCATAAGTATAAACACACAGATCACGAGCTGTGATCTTACAGCAACCAATTTGTAACTTTGGTAATTCAATAGCAAGAAGAGCTAAAACATGTGGAACCCTGTAAATACCTTGTTAATGAAATATAGTTTTCCAAGCATAGTATTTAATTTATATTATATTATTTTATATGAATATCTGCGTAGAAAGAGTTTGAGTTTCTTTAACAGCAATGCGCTGCCTGGTGTAGGGTAAGTTCCAGTTGAGCACTACCAAATTAAAGCAAGTTCCTCATAGATCGTAGCTTTTCTTCATTTGCCAAAGCTTAGAACATTATTAAGGTCACAGATTAGGATCTAAGCCATGACTTCAAAAATTGCATTGCAGCTTAACCGCTCCAGCTGGTGATAAAATGTACTGAAATCTAAATGAGTCTTTTGCAAATGAAATAATTAACATGAGGTACTTTAAAACTCGTTAAGGCCAGTTATTGATAAGTAAAATAATTTATGATGTAACTGGAACTGTGCAGACCCACCTAGCACAAAGACATTTATAACGTAGTCGGCATGGGTCTCTTACTTCTTATGTCTGTCTCTAGCTCAGAAAGATTGAATTTGATTTCGATTTCGATATCTGTATTATAAATTGATTACAACTTGATTCAGTGCCCCAGAGATGTGGATTTTGCGTATTCCATGGTATATGGAATCAATTGAGCTTCCTTATCGAGGATCTGCGTGACAGAGGTTATCAGTCCTTATGAAAAATATTATAAAACCTAAAAGTTACACCCTGATCCTATTGAAAATGGAAAATCAGGGTTTAATGTTTGTTTATATATTCGTGATCAATACAATGATCTGCGTCGAATTAGTCCCGTCTGTCCTTCAAGTTCAAACAATCCATAAATATTCTCGTATTATTTTAAGTGGTTAAAAACTTGATCGAAATATAGTTATTAAATTATATCTCGGACGGATTATAAGAGCTATATTCTTCCAATTTGTATTTAGTTTTTTGTATATTTTATGCAATTTTGATTTTTGTTATATTTTTGATATCGGCTCCAAATTGCCCCGAATTTTTTAAAAGTAGGTTCAGTTGAAATATATAAAAAAGTTTGCATGTTTACTAACTAAGCTCTAACAAGTACGAAAATCCTAAACGGAGCTGCATTTTTTATATTTTCCTTAGCTTACATCTAGCATAAAAAAGTACATTAGGAAGCGAAGACTCGAACTGAAATCTCCTACGCAAAGCGTATCAACTCTATCAACACCGCCACTTCATATTTAAACAAGTGAGGAAGCTCTAGTCGGGGTGCCCGACTAGGAGATACCCTGATCCCAGTCCTATTTGCGTTTATTAATATTTTCCGTAGTTTGTGTCGAGTATTCAAAAAAAGAAAGAAAAATAAAAAACGACATTACGAGACCAGGATTGTTTGCGCAACGTGCACACTTCATAATTAAAAAAAAAAAAACAAAAACAATAAAAAATATTTTATCTCCACCGGTCTCGAACCCTGGGACTAGCATCTAATAATTCAGCACAATTCAATCGCAATTTCGATTCTTCGAATAGAAAAGAGTACACGAATTTGAATGTATGTGTGCACACGCATATTAAAAATGAGTTCGCGTGGCGCTGCTGACATGTGCTTTTGCAAATTGGCCAAACGTTTTCTTTAATAACTTCTGATAGTTATCGAATATTTGCAACAAGCTTGACCTGCACGTGCTATACACGGACCTGCTAAAAATTTCAAGTCTCTAGCTCTTATAAATGGTGAGATCCACGCGTTCATATATGCGGACAGACGGACGGACAGACAGACGGACAGGGCTCAATCGACTCAGCTCGTCGCTCTGATCAAGAATATACACATTTTCAATGGGATTTCCCATTTTCAATGGGATCAGGGTATAAAAATAACAAAATGATTTCCCGTTTTCAATGGGTTCATGGTGTAAAAATAAATGATTGCCCTTACTGCTTTTCGGGCGTCCGATTAGAACTTTCTTACTTATTTTATATTGAAAACAATTTTAGAAGGATTTTTTAAATATATCTTGGAAAGTTCAATGAACTTGGGGTGGATAAGATAAGTCGATGACTTAAGATTTTTGCTGTTGTAAACGATCCTATAAGAAAATATAATAATTGCATACTTTTGGGAGTTGCCTGAGACAACTACACACGAAAGATAAGAGCTTGAACTTGAAAGGGATTAATAAACTGTTTGCTTTCTGTCCCAGCTAAAATATATTTTTTTTTTCTCATTCACGTAGTAAAACGAGTATATTGCTTTACTGCATTACCTTTTCATTTGTCAGTCTGCCTGTGTAAATTATGGCGCATCTATTGATGCTAGAGGCTTGAAATTTTTTGTATAGAGTATATATTACTCGTTGATGCCCTCTGTTTATAAATACCAGGGATACGGCAAACCGGAAAACATAACATTTTAAATAAATACTACATACTTTATAAGTATCTAATCTTCCTGAGTTTTGGAACTGGTAGCGCTTAGACTGACTGCAACATTCTTACTGGTTCTTTGTTATTGAATGTTGGTTGAGGCATTAACTATTATGGTGCAAGCCTGAGGAAAATTGAATACGATCTTGACTGGCAGAGATCAATTTTGATTAAGTTTAAGTTTCGTATATTTTTAAAGTACGTATATATATGCGTGTATTTGATCCATTGAGTGTGTGTTAAACTTTGCTATTGTAGAGCTCTGTAGTAAACGGGTCGATCATTAATATCCTGAAGAACGCGGTAGTTGTTTATCAAAGGACGCATTCGCGAGTCTTGTAAATTCCAGAGTTTCCTGATCTGTCGCCTAGGCAGTTCGGCAACATCTTTGAAGACAGTCCAAGTCACGGATTCGGCGCAGTCGGGCGTGGTCAATGAGCCTGTTTTATATAAGTACATTTATAATAGAGGTGGGAATACTCTCTGAAAATTCGTATACTGACCATTATAGGAGTAAAACTCTCCAGTAATAATGTTGCCCAGCAACTCTCCCGCAGTAAGGCGACCAGACACTGTGGTGTTTGCTTGGTATGGAGAAATTAGAAGCAATCGATTGAAGATCCTGACAAGTCCAGCATTCTGCGAAAATACCCTATCCACAGCCCGAAACATGACTCCCAGAACGGCGAGACCATCCCAATACGCGCTGGCTTCAGCAACCGTTTGATCAGCGTATCGAATGTTTTTATGGACAATATGCATTTCAACATCGTAACGCTCAGAGTTGATAGTATGCTCAGAACCCTTACTGGCAGCGGAACCCCAATGAAAGTGCACACTTTGCGCTTCGAAGGATCCTGGCAATAAGCCTCCATTGATGTACGCACGTTGTCCGTTTTGCGTGGGCGGCAATACCATATTTGCTGGAGGAAATATTATTTTTTTGTTTAGGAACCACTTATCAGTTGAATCTGGTGCCCACCTGTGTGTCCATTATTTGTCAGGATTAAAGGTGACTCCAAAGGCTGATCGTAGTTGTAGAAATGTATGCGCGGTATGGCGGCTACAATGGCCTATTAAGAAGTGCCTTAAGCGTAAAAAACTTATTCTATTTTTGTTTGTTTATTGACCTACCTCATTGTATATCAAAGGAATTGGCGACTGCTGCTGGCCATCTTGGCAGAGTCCTTCCCAATCTCTACCTTGCTGGTCATAGTTATAACTTCCACTTGCCTGTTCGGCTGCATCATCTGCACTGATAGCATTGAGATAAGCCTCAGACAGTCCTGTTTGTCGAAAGAAATCAAACTAATTTAAAATATTTATATTGGGATCACTCATACGAACTTATCTTGGCTTGCAACTGGGCGACGCCAAGGGCTGCCAACAATAGGAACTGGAGCATGACTCCAAATCCCCAGCGGCTTGAATTATACATTTTATTCGATGTTACTCTACTGGAATAATATATTAGTTTTTAGCTGGCGATATGTGCACTAGGTAGCGCTTGCAACTGGACTGCAACAATTCTGAGTTTGACCACAACATTTTATAGTTGCAGAGCCTGCTTAGCCTCGTTAAGAACGTTGTTCTTGCCAGGTGGGAAATTTGCATAGTAATTGCAACGTGTTTTGCAATTTGCAGTGGATCCTGAGTGCCCAAACAAGGTAAGTGACTGACTTAAGCTGGTGCATCAAACGTATTTCTAATCAAAGTGAGCTGTAAAGTCTGGTTCAGCTTCAGTGGACTTAAAGAAAACCAACTTTCTTTCAATAGCTTCAGAGTTTTAGAGTAATTCTATTTTCCATTTGGTAATGTGCTTAAGTATATGCACACACAGAAACCGGAACCTGACAAAGTCTGCCAAACCTAACTTCCAAAATATTAGTTATTAGCAGTGGCCGGAAGTCATTAGAAATGTTGGCTGTACTATTCATTTATCTATATATCTGCCTACTTCTTTGGGAAATAATATTGAAATAATTTAGCCCCTTGTTACAGCTTAGATCTTGCCTTAGATTTGCTGTGCAAGTTCCTGTAATGAATACAGAGATTTTGTATATTTAAGCTTTTGGATTTTGAAACACGTTTTGATATTTTGAGATCGAGAAATTAAATGGCTTAAATTGCGATCATTCTGATATTGCATATGGCACACAAGAATATATATTTCAAGCATTAGGTCTGTAGCTGATGAACATGTGGAAATCGATACTTTTATAAACACAAAGAGGTGGATAAACTTTTTGTCCCAGATAAGAAGATATATGACCAAACAATTGACCATGAATCATATTACCCCTGAAAGACGTGTGAAAAAACGATTGTTTGCAATAATCGACACATTTTACCCTTTTATAAAAATCGATACAAATCGATTGGCTTACTTCTTTTTGGATTCCTCTATTCACTTCAAACAATAATTAAACATTAAAACGACCTTCAAATTGCGCCTTGGCGCATTTACACATTTTATGACAATATTAAATACATTAAAATCGAATACAAATTCTACAGGTTCTAGGGTAATATATGTATGAATAGAGGCCCAATGTGGGGACCTGAATCCTCTTCTTTTAATTGTCCCGAGTACCATGTGCAGGCTTTTTGATACTTCGGTGATTATTAAATTCGTGGAATCTGATTTGTCCGCTCAAGTCAAGTACTATATTTTTAGAGCTGTCAAATTGGGATATAAATTGTCACTTTCAGTTAATGGATCACTAAACAACGAAGAGACTTATTGTATTGAAATATTGGCCCTGTTCCACAATTTTTCGGAACGTATGTTTTATTTTGTATAATGTAGGCTTCTTTCACATTTAAAGGTATACTCAGGAAATCGTGGACTGAGGACTGCTTAAATGTTTTTGGCAGTGATAGGGAGCTGCTTCATAAAATTTGGAATGTTCGGTCCTTGAGCACTGATGAGATGAGTTTGCGGATTTTTGTTCTTAGTTTTCCAGGAGTTAAGTCTGTCAGAGCTAGCTTCTTGATGCTAAGTTCTTAGAAAGAATTCACTAGCGATTTTATATATATATTTATTTTTGTGTTTCAACCAAAAATAAGTTAAAAGATCTGATTGTTTGACTTCTACACGGGAAAGCATAATGAATTTCATTCTTCGGTCAGTCATGATGTATGAAAATATAAATTTCGAACGCTTAATTGGCAATCAAAAAGCTTTAGGACTTGGGATTAAGGATGAAGTGGAAAGACTCCAATTGGAAATACTTAAAGTGGAAAGCCTCCAAGTGGAACGCCTGGAAATGGAACGACGTGCAGTGGAAAGATTTTACGATAGACTAATTGGGATAGATGACCAGGTGCTTATAGTTAGACAAGAATATCAAACACACGACCGACCTAATCTTAATGTCCACTACACAAAGTAATGTGACAATAGAAAACCACAGTTGACAGGCTAAATTCTATCCGGTTGACAAGAAGATACAGGTTAAACCTAGAAAAATATTGGGAAATGAAATAACACTTCCCTTTGAGGTAGCAGCAGATCATGAAAGTAAGTGTGATCCAGAAGGATAGTATTAAATATATAAAAAAATATACTTCTTCCATTATAGGAAAGAAAGGTCATGTATTTGTTGACGGGATCCTTCCTATTGGTAGTTTTTCTAGCAAGAAAAGCATACAAATTAACAGGGGTCTCCATCATGCTATCAAGAAACAGAATTTCAAATTTCGCTTTGGAAATAAAGATAGCTAATTCATCAGTTTTCGACTGCTATGGCATGAAATAAATTGTTATAGAATAGTTTGGTACAAATTGTTAACGAGCGCGCTACTAATGTCAGCCTAGCGTCCATAATAGAATTGTTTGGTTTAAGCTTAGAATGTAAGAAAATATCGATAGACTCGGCCCAATGAAACAAAGCTAGAGAATGCAGGAAAGATGTCGGCCTTCCACAATGGCAGCGTTGCTTTTTCTTCCCGTGGACGTGGACACTGCACTCTGGTTTACAGCTCTAACAGCTTGATACCATCAAAATTGTGGACGAAGGCATCAACACAATCAATGAGCAGTCCGCTACGATTCAGGAGACGAGCGACAAAAACAACTCATCACTGGCCTGAATGAGACGACTTCAAATAGTGCATCCGTACCAAAAATCTTTTATGTTCAAACTATATTTTCGCTAGTAAATATCAGGGATCATCAAGAAGGATCATCAATATTAATATTCAATTTGATCAAAAAATGGTTTTCTTTGTTAGACTACGCACTTTCCAGCCCAACAAGAATTTGACAGGCTTCAGTTACAGGTTGTCTTTTTAGCTATTTCGGGACTCACTCCGTCAATCATCAGAAGGCTTCTCAATTGGATAGCAGGGTATATGATATATAGCATATGGCTTCTAGTTCTCTTCCATATCAGGACATGATTTTTAAAATTTAAGTTAGCACTCTCGTTTTTTAAATTATTGAAGTCATTTGAATATTAAGGAGTCAGTTGCGTCCGACTGCGACGTCGTCCTAATTGTCTCCAACTTCAGACAAAAAGCAAAAAGAATTTTTATTTAAGACAAGATCGACGGATCTTGTGAAAGCAAACCTTGGAATGCTTCCGGGCTATTAGCTTCATATTTTGTTGACATATTTCAGATAAAGACGATTATAAGAAGTAAGTCTAAATGTAAAAACTAACTATGCAACTATCAACATAATTATACTTAATTATTATAGCTTTAGCAACCTCGACCTTCGGGTAAAATAATTTTAAAATAGTTGTGGATTTCTAAGAATGCGAAAAATTTAAAAATGTGCAGCATTACTAAAACGTTTTACTCGGGCGACACTGACTGTATAATACTCGTACAGATAAACTACTCATTTTAAAATCAACATTCTCTGATTTTCTACGCCACCATTCGTATATAATAATGGTATATAATAATGGTATTAGGTGATCCAACTGACTTTATTGTATTCCATACTTTAAGTCTCTTGTTTTAATAGGAATGAAATGCTTTGCGTATATACCTATAGCCGATCAGTCAGCATGACGGACAATCTATAAAAAATAAAAAATTATATTGTGTTGTAAATATATCGCACTTGATAGTTGCCGAATTAATTTTATTCTTATATTTTTCTGAAAAAATCTTATTCAAAATTCCAAGGATTCTGGCACTTAGTTTTAAATTTTTATTTTGAAACATATGGCTAAATAAAAAATTTTAAGAAAGAATTTAAATGATTATATAGCAGTTTGAAAATTGATAGCTTTAAATGCAGATAGTGAAGGAGTCGCAAAAAGGTTTTTTTATGCACGCTTGACACTTTTATCCCGATTTTTAGAGTCATCTTATTTTAATGCTTTGTTCTACAAAGTTCCCATTATTATAAATACACAAATTAATTTTTTAGCTTTTTAATATTGAATTAATAAATTAAAATTAAAACAAAAGAAATAAATAAATATCATCAGGTAATAATTGAAATATAAAATATAATTTAAGTATTATATATTGGCATATTGTGTGATCGTATGGTATTCATATTGGCATATTGTGTGATCGTAGGACATTTAGAAGTCTAATTTATTTTTATTTTTAGACCGCTTTACACTTATTATTTTTGATCTGAAAATATATATTCTCTGATCCATCTATATAAACACACTTTCTTGATGGATTAAAATAAATAATTTAAATAAATAAAATGGTCAGAATTTTATTATCCGAGATAATAATCACTGAGGTCCTTATTTGTACGATAGAAAACTGGACGAGAGTTGCGCGCTTGCAGGGTACGATAATTATTACGAATTAGATTTCCATTCGAGTCTTGGAGTATCCATAGTTTAGATATATCCGATAGGGATATGGGCAGCGGCTGAGCAAACACTGTCCAAGTAACAGCCTCGTTGCATTCAGGTGTGGTCAAGGAACCCTTATAGGTGTAGAAGTCACTCGTATTTAAGTCACCCAGCAACTGGCCCAGGGTCATAGAGCCAGGCAGCTCCACTTCAGAGCCATATTCGACTATGTCTGGCACAGCACTGAATAGCTTCCTAAGACCTGGGTACATGTGTTTCGGATTCTTAAAAATATCAGATGCGATTTTAATAACTTGATTCCATGAAAATATTTTAACCGGCAACTCACTCTGACTATCTTAAACATAACGCCCAGCACAGCGACTCCATCGATATAATTTAGGGCTTCAGTAATATCGTTATAGCGCGTATTACGATGCACAATGTGCATTTCGACGTCGTATCGCTTTCTGTTTATCACATGCTCAGATCCACGGGACACAGGTGACCCCCAATGGAAGTGGACCCCCTCGGCCACATATTGTCCTTTGAGCAGGCCGCCGGAGATAAAAGGCCTTTGACCATTCCTTGTGTTTGGTATAGTCATATCGACTGCAATTTGATAAATCGCATGAATAATACGATTTATATCAGATACATATTATATATGTATATATAGTATAGAATAGTATGCATATAAATTTGTATATATATATATGGATATACATTTAAACCTACCCGTGTATCCTTTGTTGACCAATGTCAGCGGTTCATTCAGTCTGACGTCGTAATTGCCGAAATACATTCGCGGCAGCGGCACAATCAGTGACTATATAAAAGGGAAAGCAGTAAACGAAGTCTTTAGACTGTGTACAGCCCATACCATCTTACATATGGTAATGATAATAGTGAAAACTAGCTTCAAATTGCGAACAATTTGAAGTAAATTGGATCATTCGGAAGTAAGCTCTAGAAATGCGTCCATTTATCAAATTATCAGCTGTCGACGCTTGTGACGGAAACAACAGGTTTTATGCATTAAGTGCTGTAATATATTGCACTCATAGTCTAGCTTTTGTATGTAATCTCATTTGCTTAAGGCCTTCCGATCTTTATTTCTTATTACTATGTGCTATGAGCACTTCTTCGTAATGAACAAATTATGAAGTAAGAATGTTGCTCGAGTGTGGATATTACAGAGTCGTTCACGATGTGACAAGAGTAAATTGAGGTGCAATGTCCGTCGGTGCGTTAAACAGGTCAAGACCTGATATATATATATATATATATATATATATATATATATATATGATATATATATCAATACTATACTCAAGTATACCGCATGCACATAGAACTATACGACGTCTGTTGACCTCTACAGATGAACCAAAAATTGGATATATGTGTTTAGACTAATTAGATAGATATGTTGATGAATTACTATTGAGCTCATCTATTTCCTAGAATAAATTAAGTCTTATTTTAAACAGTTTCTAGAACACATATCCAATAATCTGTATATATCCGTTAAGGCCATGGAAAGTCAAGTCTCTGTGAAACGATGCGAACTTTTGCTGTCGGAATGGGGAAACCCGGCAAACTTATTTTTACTTTCTGAACTCTTTCTAAAATTATGAAATATTCTTCACGTATAAATTGATTGATTGACACATTGACAGATTGACTTACACTATCGACAGAGAGCTTGATGGGCGTTTGACGAAAGCCGGTCGCACATATTCCTTGCCAATCAGCACCGTTTTGATCATAACTCCAATCTGTGTTTTCAGAGCTTCCATCTAAAAATGAGAAAAAATTATTATGAGAATGCTAGTGGCTAAAACTGTATTCATTAGTTTTCACTTTTATTCATGAGGCCTGTCATTTTTCTCTTTTTCAACAAATTTGAATTTTTTTCGCACAATGTCCAAATTGAATGAATGTTAAAACTAATCATTTATATATGTAAATAATTTCATTTATAATCGTCATTTTTCGACAGCCTTGCCATGGCTTTTAACCTATTACCGTTTGGCGAATGTTGATACGCGAGTGGCAGCAAGAAGAACAGTTTCTGAAACAGATTTACCCCCATGTTAGTCTTTCTTTTTTGACTTCACTCCAGTTTAGGCACTATGTAATATGTTTTATATTTGTGTTGTTTTCTCTCTTGTCTTTTTGGAACTACTGCACCCTTGGCTACTGCGGTTACCGCTGAAGCACAACTGAAGCGGCTTTGGAAACGCAACGAAACTTTTATACCCGAGCAGTTGCGCTGTCTCAGCGGCAAAGACAAACCCACGATGCGTTAGCTGAATGCGTGTCAAATTTGAACAGGGGAGGCACCTTGTATACCTTTAAAGAGCATTTCCCACTTACAATATCAGCTCAGTAAAGATCTGCAAAGACTGAATGCGCAAGCTCAGTAAAAATATTTGTGTACGTTAAATTTTGATTATATTAGGAGTCACTAGTATAGCTTCTCTATATTTGATAACAATTAAAATCATATGCTAATCTTGGTTAAATGTCAAACGATTAGCTGTTTAACTGCCCTCTCTTCTCTATCATATAATAAAATAAATTCGTCAGAAAATTAGTCTCTAGTAGTATCTCACAGATGAATGCAGCTAATGTGAAAAAATTTGTTTCTACAGATAAACACTTGTGATATCAACTATATCTTAGCACATTAGTCGACTGCAGTTCTTGCTAGTCACTCCATCATTTGGTCCTTTCGATTTCAATAATTATAATAACTATAGCAACTAGGATCAGCAATCTTCGATGTGTCGGAACTATCTGTTCTTTCAGGAATTTCGTTCAACTCAGAAAATGGGTGAGAGCATACGCATGTGTATGTAACTATTGTATGTATGTCAAATATATAATCATTATTTGAATTTGGTTTCATTATAATTTACCTTTGATTTGTAGATATTAAACTAGCATTTGTATATTATGTGTATTTTATTCATAGAATAATTTTAGCATTCTCTCACTTAGAATGTATTAAAAGTAACTTTCTCTAGTTACTAATATAAATTTGCATATATTTATTGTGCACGTCCATTCTGGCCGTGGCATCAAACATCTTCTGTATATATTTCAGCATCGGGATTCCTCTTCTCCTCTAAATTTGTCTTATATTTTAACAGTGCAGGTCAATAATATTTCATACTAAAGCCAGATTGATCCTCTTACGACAGATTCGTCAAAACATTCCAAGCAAAGGTCAGATAACATCAATAGCATCAACAATTGTTTGTCCCTTCAATCGCATTCAAGACTTATAAAAACATTTTCATATCATGGAAATTTACTACTTCCACTCTTCTTTCTCGCACTCTAACTTTTGTTTATTCAACAGTGAAAATAATTGAATGTTCTGGTTTCAGCATTGTTTCGACACGTCAAAAACGTATCCAATTTCAGAAAATTTACATAACCGTTTACGAAATTAAAGTCAGATTTCAATTCTATTTAATTGTTGTTGGGTAACATTATTCATTCATTCATTATCATTATATATTCTTGATCAAGACGACGAGCTGACTTTTTCAATATTATTTGTTAGTTTATTTGTTTTTTCAATATCATATTTCATTTATAATTATCGATCGGTCCAAAAATAATAATTTTTAATCATTATTTGACCTTTAGTAACAGTAAATTTTACTGCTTCGAATGCTCAGATCGCGATACCTCGCCTACTACTCCAAAAAATTAAAAAAGTTAGCTTTCAAATATAAGGCAACTCGAATTTTCCATATTCACACAGTTGGACGTCATAAAAATATCATATTTGTAACTATTGTATTTTGTGTGTTAAAATATATAGGAAGGGGAATAGGTATTTCCTAGTCGGACACTCCCGAGTCTTGCCTAGTATTTATGTATAGTCTTTGAATATAGTTAATTGAAACTTCATTTTATATTGATAAGTCGCACACTCACCGGCATTTCTGATCATAGCAATAAAAGCTATTCTGGTAGCTTTTATTTTTACGGTAATGGAACATTGAAGATAATATATAACATGGATATGAATTTATGAATTGAATGATAACCTCTTTGTTGTAGATATATTGTTATTCTGCTGGGAACATAACAATGCGAATAACAATACAATTAAAATTAATAAATATAAATACACACTAAGTAATGTTATGCATAATGTATCTGTTCTTATATTATTTGAGACTTTTTTGTTTGTCATCGGGAATATTTATAATAAATTTTTTGCAAATAATGCTTATTTAACATCAGCAAATACATTAGCTGTCGTATATAACTTTTAAAATAATAAAAATCACATATTTGGATGTGCATTCATGTTGTAGTTTGACAGAGAACTGTCTGTAAGCTTTAAAATTATTCAATTTTAACTTTAAAGCGTTATTTCAATCAATTTTTGATATTTGCTTTCTAAGTCTATACAATTTGCATACCAGCTGCTGCTTAACAGCAATAACATTAACAATGCATTGCTAGTGAAACAAATTATATTTGTTGCTGTTAAAGCTCTGTTGCAAAGTAAATAAGTTTGTTGGGTCAGAAATCACCGACTGCATGAGAAACGAACTCGAACTGTCGCTCCATGCTTGCATCCACATCAAGCGTCTCGTCAATGAAGTGCATTTCGACATGTTCCTGAAACGCTTTGAATGAAACTTGGCTAGTGTACAGCTTGCCGCACATGGGGCACGTCTTGTCGATGGCATCAGCCTTAAGCTTTTCTTGTATGAAGTTAAGGCGGGGAGCGGGCATGACTGATGTTGTATGCCCATTGGTTGTGTCGAGCACTTGGCTTATTGTGTGCTCATTGTTGCTGTATCGCTTGGGCTCTGTGTGATCTTCAGTCTCTAAGCTTTTGTCAGCCATTTCCGGCTTGTTGGCAGCCTTTTGAACACACTCCGGACACGGATGCACCGCTGTGACATAATTAGATTAGATAAGAATAAAACTACATATTCTGCATCTAGTATAGATCGACAACTCACCAATACGCGTCTCCAGCTGTGTAAGGGCAGAATTAAGCTCTTGCTGTTGTTTCATTGCTTCACGGCGCAGGTCCTGCAAGCCTTCCATACACTGCTTTGCATCGACATTGGTATCTAGCTCATTGATGGCGCTCGGGTCGTCCATATTCAGTCCACATGGATAGCCTAAATCTACCTCGCTAGCATCAAATTCGTCCAGTGGGATCTCCTCTAAACTGACCTCTGTTATCATTTTCTGACGTAAGTGTGGATTTGGCGAGTGCTGAGTAAATGTTTTAGAACGAATGAGGTTCTGATTGGCACCAATTGAAACTTTCCCTGTGCTTCGAGCATGTGCAGGAATGGCTACTTCATCGTCTTTCATTTCATGTTGCTGGTCTTTGGAAATTTTTGATAGATGCGACCAAAGTCTGCGATTCTCATTAGACACCATGCTTATTTGATCCTCCAGCTGTTCCTTTTGGCGCTGTAATTCATGCAATTGTGAACGTAGGGATAGAACATCATTACTGCTATCTGTGTTCTCAAGAGTATTGCTATTGGCGACGGCTGCTGAGCCCTGAGTACCCTCACGCAAGCGTTGATTTTCCTCCTCCATGTTGGAAACACGTCGTTGCAATTGTATGCAGCGCTCTTTCATTGTCTGCAATGCCACTTGCAATGCGTACTTCATTTTGTCACTGGAATTTGAACTGGTACTAGCTAAGGAATTTGATGAATTTTTTACACTTTTTGTCGTGTCCATAGTGAGACTGTTAATAAACGCTCTTTATAATGTATGAATGTAATCTCTAAAATACAGCAATATATCTTTATCGTAGTTTAGCTGTCTTCATTTTCTCAATTGCAATGACGAATAAGCATTTATCTATCGATATGTTATTTCGATGCAGTCACGGAGCTGTGAAATACGGGCTGCCAGACTGTTCGAATTTATTTTCTAATTAGATAAGAACGTTGATAAAAATTAAATTTGAAAGTTTTAGCGATCCTTATTATTATTTCATTAGGAATATCTTGTTTACTTAGACAAATTTTGCATATTTAAATAATACAAATTATTAAATATCATACTTCCGAAATATAATTTGCTCTGATCGAGTATATCGGCTGTAATGTATTGAAATATCGCATCGCACAAGCACAGGGCTGTTAGTGCAAGACCCTCGACAGCTGTAATAATGTTGTTATGCGGCAAAAGCTTAGTTAATAATTTCTTTAAATATAAGAGAAAAGTATTTTCAAACTTTATTGTGAGTAGTCGACGGTGTAAGGGGACCACGCAGCAACCCAAGATTTTGTTCTTTGGCACTGACAATTTTTCATTGCCAAGTTTAAAGAAATTGCACCTCAACAACTTTGACGTAAGCGTAGTAACATCTTTTAAGAGTCCCGCAAACTGTGTGCGCAGTTACGCCGAACAGCAAAATCTTTCCCTATATCGATGGCCAATATCAAAGGAGCAATGCGCCGCCTACGAACTTGGTGTGGTGGTGTCGTTTGGACACCTGATCCCAATACATATTATAAACGCACTATCCCGCGGCATTATCAACGTTCATGCTAGCTTGTTACCCCGATGGCGCGGCGCTGCTCCCATAATGTATGCCATAATGAAAGGGGATGCCAAGACTGGTATTACCATTATGAAGATAGCGCCACATCAATTCGATATTGGTCCCGTAAGGAAAACCTCTGCTCCGATGCATACTGTTTTGTTTAACTCACGTGGTTCAGCTTTCAGATATTAGCCCAACGGGAGATGCCTATTAGAAGTGATATATATATGCCAGAACTGCATGCTGCCTTGTCCCAATTGGGTGCCGAGTTGCTTGTCGACACGATGAATAACTTGGAAGACAAACTTTTAAACGCATATCCTCAAAACGATGCCGTTGCCACCTATGGTAAAAATATATATACTCATTTATGAAAGTAGTTCTTATCAACGGAATCTAATACAGCACCGAAGATTACGTCACAAATCACAGAGATTCGATGGTCACATCAAACTTCCATGGAGCTGTTTGCACGGTATCGTGCACTTTATGGATTTAAAAATCTAACTACCGCCTTTCTGGGCAAAACTGTACAGCTGTTGGAGCTTAAGCCTGTGTCTGCCGATGAATTGCGATTGCCCGCGTCTACAATTGCAGTTCCGGGCTCCTTCTACTTTCATCGTCTTCGGAAATCACTTCTAATCGGTTGCGCACAAGGAACCCAGCTGGAAGTGCTGCAGCTGCGGGTCGAAGGCAAGAAGCCAATGAGCGCTCATGATTTCAACAATGGATTTCTTAAGCGGGCACAGACGTTGCAGTTTACACAAAATAAACAAGTTATTTGTTAACAAATTAAACGCAGCGTTATTTTATTGATGATGTAAGGCGCAACCTAAGCCAGGTTGGACGGTTTAACTTCTTTGGTGTCTGAGGATTGCTGTGTCGATTTTTGTAACAAATTCTTAGTGAACCACATGGGACGTGGTTTTTTCATTTCCACTATGCGTTTGCCGGTAACAACATCCGTCGCTTGGTCAGCCGTCTCGCCCTCATACAAAACTATCACTTCTTGCTCGACAGGCTCCAGACCCAACTGCGCTTGTATTTTATCCTGCATAAGCTGCGTTTCCTGTCGCACCTTGTCGTAGCAGTGAGCTGTCAAAAAAAATACATTTACATAACTACAGCTGGGTTAAAAGAGCAATAAAACTTACGGCATAGAACGCCCAATTCGTGATCGTGACCACAGTGCTGGCATGAACGTAGATTTCTCTTCTCCTTCAAAGGCTTCCACACATACTCGGGATAACCAAATTTTCGATTTAAACGTTTTTCCACACTACGCCTGTGCTTTGGGACAGCCCATAGCATGCCATCACCAATGAGATCTCTCAGACTAAAATTCTCTGACGTTCTGTTCGTTGGACAGTTAGGTTGATGCACTAAATAGGCCAAGGCGGGTGGGGGACCGCCATGTGGCAAAAACAGCCGTTCCAAATGATTGACAAAGTTGGCAATTGATATAAACAAATTACGAGACATGGTTAAGCTGGAATTGTGAAAATAGATTTATGTAAATGTAGTGATGGGAGTCATCGAAATTTCAAGACGATATATCGCATCTGTATCGATACTCTCAATAACTAATTTGTATAATTTCCGTAGATTAAGAAAAACAATTATGTGGAGTTGCTTTACAAAAATATTGTAGTTGTTAAGGTTAATTATTATGTCACTACGAGCAGCTGTTATATTGTATTTTTAATTTAAAAAACGACCCAAATGTTTGTATTATCGATACAATCAGCGTGTGACACAGCTGATTAGAAGTCTAACGTAAGTTGTCAGCTCTGGGTTCTCTAATCGGCGGCTTGCACAGCTGTTATTTCATTATTACGTCAAAACAAAAATTGTGTGGCATCGAAATATATAAATGTGTTAAATGAAAAGCAGGATAAACACTTTCATCAGCTTGAAGGAGAGCTATATGAAAAGCTTTTTGGGTAGTAGAGCACACGTAAAAACATGCTGTCGATGATCACGCAACAGGCGTCTTAACAGGCATTTGACGCATGGAACTAAAGTGAAGACATTCATTCAAGGTTGAACACAGTGCATCTCAAACTGCTTGACAGACATGCAGTTTTCATCTGCCGCCGAATCTTAAATCCCACCAACGTCAAGTTCAAAACCAATGCGATCGGGCCTACTGTTCGGCAAACTTTCGTATTTCAACACACGACTTCAGAAACTCACCACGCTCAAAGCGACGATCGCGCAGGCGTAGCAAGCTACGTGCGCAGACAGCGGTAAAACGCGGAACACTTCGCTGAAGCTGCTGCAGTTGGACGCAAGCAACGCGCTTTGCCCGTCTCCTCAACAATTTCGTCCCGTCGAAGTTCGCATAAACCGCGTGTGTATCTCTGTCACTATATTTGTATATTCATCTGAGTAACTGTAACTGTGTCGTATTTTTGCGAATCGAAACATAAGCCTGTAATAATGCTGTTTTACGTTTAACAACTATTTTGTTTACGTTTCATAAAGTTTTGTAGGCTTGCCATTGCGACTGCAAGGGCTTTAGTTCACTCAACGCCAGCCACTTGTTTTCAGCCGACAAATAGAAAACCCAAATCAACCAAAATCAAAACAAAACCAAACAAAATATAACGATACATACAAAATGGCCTGCTTAAGTACTTCCGGTCGCGTCGCGTGCGGTTCGCGTCGTCAACAAGCGCACAAGTTGATTTGTCGCCTATTCCTGAACCACAGCCTGCACAGCCGGCAGAGCAGCCAACTGGTGGCAGGTGACACGCCAGGACACGCAAGGAAATACAGAGCAACGCACAATCAGCAATTGGCTCGTAGCTTTCATGGATTAAGTTTCGGCATTAACCAGGATTACCTCAGCCTGCTGGTGAGTAGAAAAAGTGGCGGCAATGACATCAACTGCAACACCCAGTGGTTCCACACTTGCCAGTGGCCCCCAACCCGTTTAGCGGGCATTTAACAAGAGTGCATTGCGCATGCGCGCAGAGTGTTTGCCGCTAATGCGGCTGCGTGACTTCGGTTTTTTTCTTTCTTTCTTTTTCTTTTTGCTGTTGCCTTTGGTTCGCTTTTCATTTCGCTGCTGCAAAGCCAAAAGAAAATGAAAGTGAAATTGTTGCTTGGCGGTGGCTTTGGCTCTGGCTCTGGCTCTGGCTCTGGCTCTGGCTGTGGCTTCGTTTTTGGCCATTGCTTTTGTGCAGGCAGCGTGAAGAAGCATAAAGCAAAAGGCCGTCGACAACAGTTGCCAGACATTGAAGTTGTTGTCGTCGTCGTCGTTGTTGTTGCCGCTGTAGCTGTCGTTGTGCATGCAGCGATGGGCGCCGCCGCTAGCTCTGCCTGCGTCTCTGCCACCGCCTCTTTTACTGATTTTGTTTGCCGGAAGCCTTCGTACTCATTTATTTATTGTGTTTATGTTGCACTTTTTTAGACTTGTTATTTTTGTTTGCAAGTTGAAATATTTTTTCATTTTTATTTATATACATTTGAACTTATTTTTTTCCTATAATATTTTCTAATGTTGTCATTCATTTCATGCCTTGATCTTTTCTCTTTTCTTCTTATTTCGTTGGCAACTGAAATAGTTGTTATGCAACTTCTTTTGCTTTCATATATGTATGTACATATACTTTTATTTATTATTGTTTATCGCTGCCTTGTTACTGAAAAAGTTTAACAGCTGTTTGCGAACTCTAAGCACGACACAGTGGCTCTAAAACCGCAAAGCACAAGCTCATGTCAAACTGCGCAGATGGCAAAGGCTCATTCGTGTTGCTGTATTTTCGTATACTTTTATAAAAATAAAGAAGACGATATACAAGTAAACAAATCAATAAAATTCATTTGAAAATTCACTATTAAAAAACTAGACACCTCGTCGTATACTTGATTTTTCGTCTTGTCTTTATTGATCGCCTTGCCTTGAATATGCGCAGGCACAACAATGTTTAACACTGCACAATTAGTGCATAATTGTTGCTATTGTCAGTTTATTGTTTTATGGCACGCAATTTTCGTTCGCCTGCGTATGGCCCTGGATGAGAACTTGAGGTTTGGCTTAATGGCTTTAGCAGTGCACTTTTCACAGTCCTCAGTCGAATGCATTTATGCGGCGCTTTGTTAGGGCTATAAAATGCGATGTAAATAGTTTGTTTAATAATGTTCGTTTTTTTCAAGGTCTTGGCATAAATTAGCAATATTTATTTTTGAATATATATATATATATTTTATATATTTTTTCAAGAGTGTGTGTATGTGAATCAAACTGACCGTGTCCATGGTTGTGTTTGTGTGTAGTGTCGGGGTTTTGATCGGTTTAGTGGCACCTAAAAGTCAATGGCCCAAAATAATTACATTTTAATTAACTCCTTTAACCCAGTGCAATTCTAACGTCATAAATAAAGAAATAATTTATTAAATAACTCTATATAAATTAAAAGAAAAGTGAAAAAAATTATGTGCAAAGTTAACTTTGTATGCAAGCGACATTTTTGAATTATTTATGCATTTTTACTGCTAGCTGAGGTCTCAGATCGGTTAAGTGGTATCTAAAGGTCAAATGACCTAACAAATTACATTTTAATTAACTCCTTTAACCCAGTGCGAGTCTAACTTGATGAACAAAACAGTAATATTTTAAATGACTATATAAATTAATAGAAAAGTGAAAAAATAATGTGCAAAGCCAACTTTGTATGCAGGCGACGTTGTTGGATTATTTATGCATTTTTACTGCTTGAAATTTGGTTAAGCCAAATAAAAATTCATTCAACGCCAATTGGTTTTACGCTTAGCACATACACGCATACCTGAGACAGTGATACGCTCATCTAACTCTATCATAGGTAAACAATAAACAAAACGCAAATAGAAAGCGCACGTCGCAGCAGCAGCAACGCAGCCAGCTACAGCAGCGACAATACTAGCCAAAAACCAAAAAAAAAACCGCCAACAATAGTCTTCAATAGCAACAGCAACAACAGTTATATATATACACATATAGATATATATATTTCGATGTATGTATATATATGTGAAACTCACTTGACTTTCATCTTCATTTCATTTGCCTAGCAGCGACGTCAGCGTCGCAGTCGCTACCGCCTCTCCAAGTTGGCATTGTTTTTAGCCCAAAATTATATTGAGAGTCCAATACATGAATATCTGCATACATAAGCATAAACACACACACAGACACGGTGCAAATAACTGTTCATCTATGAATGCACAACACGAAAACTTTAACTAACGGATTGACTTGCATTTGCCGTTATCATGATCGCCGCGTTTGCCCGACTATGTTTCTCGATATGTTTTATTTTCGAAATTACACGAGTTAACAAATTTGATGAACTCTGGCCGAGCCCGAGCATGAGTTTAAGTTTCAATTTTCACTTTCATTGCGAACGCGAGAAATTTGTGCCGCGAGTTTAACGGCTGCGTGCGAATTTGATAAGCAGTTTGAACTGTTTGATCAGTATAATCCATGCACACGATATGCAAATAGATGAGCTATAAAGCTATAGAGCATGTCACAACAACAACAACATAAAAATAAAAAATAAACGTCGTTAGGCCGAGAGCTTCTTTTGTCTGAATCTCAGTTTGGCAATCGGCTTTTGGCGCTGGCTGGACCCAAATCCGAATCTCGATTGCTCGCGAAAGTGAAACCAATGCCAGTTGCACGTTTTTAGAGCTGTTTTTTAATTTAATTTTCCCATTTGGCTCTATGCTATGTAAATATTTTATTGCTTTATATGCATATATGAATAAGAATGAATTGCTCAACAGCTAATTTAAAGAATTCATTGTAAAGCTAACAAAATCTTGTCGAAACATAAGTTTCTTTAAATGTTAGCCAATTCACATTTGTTCGTAAAAAAATGAAAGAATATTAGACCAAAATAGTTCTCAACAAAATTCTTCCGCTATTGCCTTTTCACATGTGCTTTACACCTTAAAATTTATAGTTTATTCTTAAATTGTATATTCATATTAGTTACAAAATTTCATATCTGACTTCATTAACTTTTCATTCTGTTTAAACGAGATAAGTTTCTATTCAAATTAATATTTCTGTTCAGAATAATACTTTATCAATGGACCTCATAGTCAATAGAGCTTCATTAGCATCCATTCTCCATCCAGCCATCCAACACAAAAGAATTGTAGATTCTGTCTTTAGGACGGCTTAAAAACTATATAAACGAGTATTTTATATTCCAACTCCTCAACATACTCAGAGTGGCTTAATCACAAATCTCTCATAGACAAACAAAGCTTTGGTACAAATATTTGCAAGAGTATTTAAATTGCGACTCGGCGCTTCAACATTCTTTTTTAATTTGTGGCCAAGATAAATGGCCGAAAACGATGTACATTAATTTGCTAGCGAATGCAAAAAGTATAAATAGTGAAAGAAAAAATAAATACTCTGGCTAAATGGTAACAGCAACAGCAGCGGCAGCATTATCTGTCATATATATATGATGTAGCCATATCGTAAATCTTTGTCTTTGTTACCATGTCTTCATTTTTGGTTTTCGCGCTGGACACTTTCACTGGCAAATGAGATTAGCGAGACGCGACCAGCCGAGCGAATGCCACAAAGTATTTAAGGAATGCAGAGACGAGGCTGATCATTCTGCAAATCGAATAATATAAAAAAGAAAAAAATTGAGTAAGAAAAACAATGTAAATCGAGCTGTAATTGAGTGAGCAGTCTTAGGGTCTAATTGGCCGATCGGCAGCATAGATCCGATCCCGAGCATGCCTAAAAGAGAGGCGTAGCCAACGACGACTTTCATTCACCTCACCTGTCTGTACACCTGCTTTTTGTTTTTTTTCTCTGGTATGGGCATGCCTTGGGTCTGGGTCTGATGGCCGTTTGGTTATTTCGCTTCATTTCTTTGGCTCGTACTTGCTGACCCAATTCCAGAGACGCATGCGTTTCGTGGCTGTTGCTTGTCCTAAACTGGTTTTGTGGCTGCGGCTCGCTGCCGCATTGATTTGCAGACAAACTGTTAACTGTTAATGATTTCGGCTGTTGTTAATGCCGTTGTTGCTTTTGTTGTTGTTGTTGTTGTTGTTGTTAACATTTTCGGATTTCGATTTGAAAGCCAAAGAAGCGCTGCCGCCACATCGTGAAACTGTTAAAATCAAGTTTGCAGCAGCAGCCATTGCATAACAGCCCCCACCCTACACCAACATAGTTCGGGAGGCCGAACTCAGCTGTCGTCCCACATTCCATCAATGTCGGTCAGCGCAGTTCCCCTCCAGAGACACTAGCCTAATTTATGCACTACCTGAGCAATAAACACAACCAGCAAATGTACTGGCAGACATCAACCTACTCCGAAGTTGTTCATCATATGCTAAGCCCTTTTCCCCATCCTACGACGTTTGGTTTTTGTCGCCTAGGCCTGGCGCAATTTAGGCTAAAGATTTCACTTAATTTACATCCATAGTTGGCTAATTGCTCACCATTAATCGATCAGCGGCGTTTCATCATTATCCATTGACTTCCTGCTCAGACAACGGCAACAACAGCAAATATGAAATTATGCAGCGAGTACATAAAGTGTGCATTAATTTGTGGCACGCGCAGCGATTGCAATTGGTGGTTTATTAATTTCGAATTCGGAAACCCAAATTCCGAATTCAGATTTCCGAATTTGAAATTTAAACTTTGGTATTGGGAGTGTGCGCTGTTTGTCATTTAGTTTTTGCTTTTTAGCTGGTTTTCGATTTTACATAATTTTTGCTAGCTGCAGGATAAACTTGAATCTTAACTGGTTTGCAGTTTGGTTGCGACTTTAAACGGCTTTTTGGCTCTGAATGCATTTTATATTTTTTTTTGCTTTACTTTAGGCTTTTTTGATGCATTATAAATCATTTACGCTCCACTGAATTACTATTCTTAAGATAAAATATTTGTTTTTATTTTTGGCCATTTTTAGTCGTTCGGAAGTGAAGCTTTTTTTTTTTAAGTAAACTAGATTTTTGCTCTATTCATCAATATCAAAAAATATATTTACATACATACATATATATATATATATATATATATATATATATATATATATATATATATATATATATATATATATATATATATATATATATATATATGTAACCATTACGCAGTCGCCTTGCTTTGCTAGAAAACTAGTTTCTCTGTTGCTTTAAAAAGAAAAATTCGATAAAGGATCTAACATAAAGTAAACTAGTTGCCGAGCAACGGTTTTATGCGTATATATTGTATATTATATAATATATTAATTAATATTATATTCATTCCAGATGTGCAAATTTGTAATCAGAAATTCTTGTCAATTGCTCTAAAATATTTTTGAGCATCTGAATCATGGAGAGCTTTGAAAATAAAGAAAAATCTATAATTTGCATTTATATTTGAATTTTAGATGAACAATATATAACTAAGTCTTTGTTTGCCTAAATAATAGTAGCTTCTGATCGGGAGTAAAAACTTACTTGTCGAAATTAATGCGACCTTATTCAGACGTAAGAGTGTTTAAAGATATACTTGGAGGAATTTTGTATAATTTTATTGGTAACTAGGCAAAATAAGCTTAGCTTGGCTTGGCTTGAAATAGATTGCAAATTTAAAACTGATATAGAACTTAACGATTTAATGAAGCTTAATTTGGAATATCCATTTACATTTTTAATAATCATAAACATTACTAATCTCATAGTGTAACTAACTAAAGTTCGATTGCCATTTAAAGGGAGTACTAAAACGATATGGGACCATATGGGATACATAAACTTTTTATACAAATATTTGATCTTTCCTTAGGCCCGAGCTCAAACTGAAAAATCTGTGACGCTTGTTTGCATATTTTGGCCATGTGCAGCAGATGCAAATTGGTTTCAATGAAATTGCGTTTGTTACCTAAGTTGAGGTACTTGGTTTTTGATTAGCTCATTTGTGTCTTCAAAATACCATGAAGCATGTCAATTGCAAAATCTTCTGGCGCCCGTTGGTCGTCATTGAGCGTCAATTGGTTTGCTTTAGCTGCATTCAGAAGTATTCTCAGTTGCTCAACTGCTCGACTGCTCGACTGCCTTACGCAATTTGCCCAGCCAAATACAAATTCAAATACAAATGCCAAGCCCCAGGCCCACATACTTAGCATTCATACTCACTTGATTATATCTGCTTGCTGGCTGTTATGTTAACACGCATGTTAACGAGTTCCCTGTAGAAGATGATGAAGACAACATTAGGGCAACAGCTGCTGTTGCTGTTGCTGTTGGCTGTCGTCAACACATATCGAAGACATATAGAGAGAGAGAGAGAGAGAGAGTGAGAGAGAGAGAGAAAATATCACTAAACGAGCATTGAGCGTGATTTATGCAGCCAATTGTCGCCCCGCCTTCGCCTCATTCACTTCTTCACTCCTAACCAACTTGCTCGGCCTTTTGATTATGTCAGCAACGACGACGGCGATGACGATGACGACAAAAAGGGAAAGTCCAAAGTGTCGCTTGGACTTTTGGCTTTGGCTTCGGCTTCGGCTTCGACTTCGACCACTGCCTGTTTGCCGTCTTTAATGTCGGCCCTCAACAAAATGCTGCTTCACTTTCTTAGCTGCTTTTGGCCAATACTTTACAGTTGTATCAATTCGCTGTATCGTTTATTGCTGGGAGCTTCCGCTAGCTACTCACCGTTATACCTGGTCAGCTGCACAACAAAATATATTTAACTGTTTCCATTTCCATTAAATTGCGTCTATTTGTTGTGCAAATTAAATATTTATTATACGTAATCCTTAAAGTAATAAATACACCATTTTAAGTATTAAAATTTAATTGCTGAACAAATGATTTTATAAATTAAAACAATTTGACTTCAAGAACTTGAACTTGAAGTTCATAAAAACTGCAAACTATAAAATTAAATATTTAATTTTCAAAATGAATGCACAGCTTGTGGAATAGGTTTCAATTGATATTATAAATTTAAATATCGTTTGTTTTTTACAGCTACACAAGTTTAAATCACAATAAATCACAGAAATATATATCCAATATCAATGAAACTGACTTTATTGAAGAGAAAACTTTATGGCATTAATAGCTAAATATCATTTTGACCATGGGGGCTGCCACGAGCTGCCAATCGTCACATTCATGTCTATCATAGTTTGATGTGGGCTAATCACTCCGCCAGCTCACAAAGCGCTTAAAACAGACCTTTTTACGTGTTTCGCCGAAAGCTTACGGATTATTCGTACTTCAAATACTACAATTCTTCATATTTACGCACTCATTTAACCAGATTCCCCACTATCTACGCCATGAAATGAAGAGCTATGAGTTAGATGAATAATAAATGTTAATAAATAAATGTCCATAATAAAATGTTAAATCAAACTCCACATGAAGTAAATATCAGGTGTTAAAATATATAGATTCTGAGAGTGTCGCATTATATATATATATAACTATATATATATTTTTATTTTTTGTTCAATTCGCGTTTCATATTTTATTTATATTCTGAGCAGGACTTGGATGGAAGAGTTGTTTCTCTTGATGGGGCACTCGCGCCCCGCCTACTTCTGATAGAGGTTTTTTATTGTTTTCTCTTCTGAAATCAGCAATATTTATCTGTTAAACAAGTTTGCTGTCAAAGTTAATATAGTTCGTATATAAACACTTTCTTATATGTATATGTTCAACGTTTCTTTTATGTTATTTTCTAGTCATATATAATCTAATGAGAACTATGCAAATTCTAGAAAGGGAAGGGAACAAGAGACGTTGAACATAGCAACAATTTGTTTATTAAGCATTATTAAATAAAGTATATAATTAGAATTTTGATGTTTTTTGCGTAATGGCGCGTGTGTATTTTGACAATGGATACACATAATTCAGTTGGTTTTAATGTCACATCTTGGCAATTTAAGCAATAAGTCATGGACAAAAGCACTTCCAGCACTTGCAAATTGATTAATGTCCACTTAAGGCTGAAGGACAACGACATATAAATTGTATTTGATGGGTCCATACCTAGCAAGGGAAGAGTTCGCTTTAACAATTAGCTTTTGGCTGAAATGGAAGTGGAATAAGAGTAGATTATGGCTGGCATAATGCAAGCTGAGCCAGCTCTGGTCTGGCAATAGAGCAATCAATAACTAATCAAAAAGAAAAGCAAAATGTTGCAATTACCTGTCAGGCTGTCAGGCTGTCAATCAAACGTGTGCCCAATCAAAATTACATCAATCAGCGCATTTGTGAGCGACTCTTGTCAGCTACTTGAAATGTTAAAACTCTTTTTGTTTCCTTTGCTTTTCTACTCTTTTAATTGATGCTTTGTCGTCTTTTGTATTTTTGCACATTTCAATTGCGCTTTAATGACGGACTCGATTCGATTCAATTCGATTCGATTCGGTTTCATCTTCAACTGCTATCCGCTGCGAAATCGGCTGGATTATGTCGTGGGAGCGCCCTGAGGCCCCAAAGTCAAAATTTCAACTACGTCCACTTATGTACACTTTGTGTCGTTTGCTTTGTTGCCGCGTCCCGGCAACTCCGCGCCCACCTCGGCACGCGGTTGCCTCTCAATTTGCGTTTCACGCATCGCTTTTTAAGTGCTGCAAATGTTTCCAAACATTGCGCATATTTCGCATCTATTTGATTTTCGCAACAATTAAAGAAATTGCTGTGTGAAAACTGCGAAAAAATCATTTGCGAACGTGCTTCAAGCTGAGTGACTCATCCTTGATGGCACTGACAAATAATTGCTGCATGCCCCAAAACTGTTGCCACTCAAATATGTTCCCTTGTTGGAATCAGCTCCATTAGCTAAATTGCAAAGCATTTTGATTTGCTCTTCTTATAATAAAGGAGATCATTGATCCACTCTTTTTTAGCCAATCCATTTTCATATGCCTTCATATATCTTATACAGTTTTATATAAACAATGATATTCAGAAGCACTATAATTAATTATATATGTAATCTTTTATAGATTTCTATATTCGAACTTCTTAGTTTTCACTTATCAGAACAAAACAAAGGAATATTTAGAAAGTGAACTTGTTTGGTTCTAGAACTTTTCAGTTCTATCATCAGCAGATAGGTCTATCAACTATTGCTTTGACTGTTTACTAGTTATAGACAATATTCAGTTAAATATAGTAAATCTCTGTATTTATAACTATTATCATTTTGATATTTCACTAATTTCTTTCTGTTTTCTAGAGTCATATCTATAGCTACTATCTATCTAACTATATTTGTTTGTATATATATTTCGTTATTTTCATTCATCTGATATCTCAATATTTCGAATGCTCCTCTGAGATTTATAACTATTTCTATACTTAAGTATTTACCCTTAACTACATTCTTCAGTTGCTGTTAGACATTTTGTATACCCTGAACCCATTCAAAATGGGAAATCAGAGTATAATGGGTATAAATTGAACTTTGAAATTTATCTTAGTGTATATCATACTTTGATAAAACGTACCTCGTGTATAATATCAGTACTAGCTTATCTTCTTCGATAACCCATCCCATTTCCGTATTATCGATAAAGATCGATAATTTAGCTTCGTTTTTTAAGCGCAGCTTGAATATCGTAAATGTTGGGACTTCAGATAGGTAATGAACACAGAGGTTTTTATATATTTTCTTTCACTTCTAATTCACAATAGTCTATTTCAAATGCTGAAGAGTTGTGACTTGACAAATATAAGCTTCTGAATGCGCTGAACATCTAGATGAAGTGTTCTTTAAGTCTAGCCGCCTTGGCTTACCTGGCTTACCTTTAGATTATGTTTGTATAAATAAGTATTTATCTAATGCTTGTGTGACCTTCTCATCATCAAGTTAGGCGATTTATATGTAATAGCAGTGAACGAAACTGTTGCTACTTCAAAGGTTTCTCTCTGCTTATGTAAGCGGCGCATCAGCCGAAGTCAGTCAAAGTCCTCTGCTTGCCGTTGGCAGCCAAGTGCAACGATAATTGTGTTTCCTACAGCATTTTTTGCTGCAGCACGCAATGCGCAAAACCAGTTGCAGCTCCCCGTTTGCAGATCTCAGCAATTGAGGTTGAAAACTAATTATGTTATTGACAGTGTCAGAAATTCTTTGGAAATTCCCAAAGCGGACTTGCAGTCGTCGTTGACATGCTCATTACCAAATACCAGATACATACATAACAATATGATATCCGCAAATTTTTTGGACACCTATTTATTTATTTATTTATTTATTTTTTGATGGTCTGCTTTGCTGGTCGGCTGCTTAGCTGCTTGGCTACTTGGCCGTTTGGTCATTGGCCACTGACCATAAAAACCATTTAAAATTTATAAATCATTCAACGTAGTTTGCGAACGCAAAAGTGGCCACAATTAAATGCATTTTTGCACGTTTGTTAACCTGAGAGCCAAAAAGAAAAGAAGAAGAAATGAAAAAAAGAAATGATTGTTGGTTTTTTGTTTTTTGTTTTTTCTTTGATTTGATTTGTTTACCTGTGTGTGTGTGCGTGTGTGTATTGATGTTGCTGGCTTTGTACTAATTTTAATTTAACGCACATATTGAAAATGAAACTTTTCACGAGCTGAATTTAATTGGCTTTTTAAATTTGATGCGTCGATGTTGTAACACTCGAGTCAAGTTTGGATCGCTTTCTACTCCAAAGCCGCTAAACTTCGAAAATATTTATGACACATACAGCGGTAACTGCGCGTGTGTATGTGTATGTGTATGTGTGTGTGTGTGGACTCTTACTTAATATGAAACTGGGTCATTACAGGCCCAATGCGAGCGAGATCTTTTCAATGAACACAAAGGCAAGTGATGGTCAATATTTATTTATGCACATATTCACATATACAAACATTCAATATATATATATATAAATATATATATATATGCATATATATTTATATATAGTGCTTTTTTACAACGTCAATGAGAAGCCATCATCGTCGAACCAGTTGACGCGTCGTGTTGGGCCACACGTGCACCAAAGACCGAAGACCATCAATTATGATAATGTTTATGATGCTCTCAAGAGGGGAGCTGCCAAGGGCGTTAAACTTTATGGCCATTGCTGATGGCCAGTGGGCCGTTAGCTGCTTGCGTCTGGCTGATGGCAGGATCGGATCTGCATGCAACTGGGTCAACGTGCGTAATAGCCACGCCCAGCGCCATCCACAGCACACCAAATCGCATAACCTAACACAAATATTTGCTGCTCAATTGGCTCTGACTGTAAAAGTTGCCTCCGTTCGGCAGCGGCAAAAGCAACAGCAACAGCAGCAGCAGCAGCAGCAGCAGCTTTGCGCGCTTTGTTGACAGCTGGAAACATAAAATTTACATGTTATCGTGTTTACATGCGCACCACTTTTATTGACAGACTGTACGTCTTACTGGCAAATACAAGAAGCAAACACACACACACACACACACGCGTACACCCGCAGAGGCATAGACGAGTGATGTACATACAAATGGCACAGCGAGACTGTTGCATAATTCCATTCCAAAGGAAGCAAAGCTCACAAAACATAGAGAAGCAGAGCTCGCATAGTAGGAAGTATGCGTATACAAGACTTTAAATAATATATATATATAATATTATATAAATAAGAGCTATTAATAGAAGTGAACTCAAATGAAAGGCAATTCTCTGATAAGAATTGAGCACAATTTGGATGCCATATGCCAAGAAAGCAAAACAAACAAAAGAATAGACATAAATAACAGATTCATATAGCTCATAATATGCAGAACATAATCTATTAGAATTGAAAACAATTAACAATAAGAGCCGTAATTACAATTGTAAACCTTATAAGAATTAGAATGTCTAAATAAGTGAGATTAATGTGTAATTGTTTGTATACTTAATGACAAGCCAAATCTCTCTCGACTCTAGAGAATCCATGATGACAAACATATGTCACATAATGATTGTCTGTCAGACAGAGCTGACTACATCAGAGTATCTAGAGTGGGGTGCCCGACTAGCAGCTACCCTGAGCTCAATATTGAGGGCAGGTGTGAAATATACAAAACATATCCTTGTTAGATGTCTAATTTGCTCTTTAAGCTAACGAGGTATGGAAACAAATTTGATATAGGTTTCAGTCGATAGTGAAGTGAAGCATTTCAAGTTTCTTTCTCTCATGTAGACAGACGAAACAGTCTAGATCGACTCGATCATCCTTAGCTAAAATATTTGTATTTTGACTTCCAATGCCTGTTGCATACGTTGTAACAGAATGAATTCCCAAAGTCAATAGCTTTATCTAAGAATGCATTATACGATGTCTACAGTGGGACAGAGAGAGAGTGAAGTCAGGTTTTCTTTTGATGCTTGTCTTATTTATTAAAGTTTTTTTAAGTTATGCGAAGATGCGCTATGTCCGACGCGTAG
This sequence comes from Drosophila eohydei, assembly GCA_035045825.1. NCBI lineage: Eukaryota > Metazoa > Arthropoda > Insecta > Diptera > Drosophilidae > Drosophila > Drosophila eohydei. The sequence goes on from JAWNOT010000095.1 coordinate 3,403,768, forward strand.
CTGAGTTGCTATGGTTCGATTTATGGCACTAATTCGAAGTGGGCGGCAAGGTCAGAGTTGAAGAGCCGTGCTTGGAGTGGGGGCGTTGAATAATAGGTTTAATTTGTTGGCGATTTGATGGGGCAATTTTCCAGTTATTAAACTTGAAGCTGTCGTCTATTTGAGGTGTTAGAAAAATGTGGCTCGTGTTGCCACTTGCGCTGGGGCAGCCCAAAAACTCGTTAGCGCTACTGCCAGCAATTGAAAGTTGTTAAGTGACTCAAAAACAAAAACAAAAACAATTTCGCGTTTACTATTATTAGTACTTTTCGTCAGCAGCATGTTGTCTTGCTGCAGGCTGCGAGAGCTATGGCCGTTTACCCCAGCACTTATTGACTTCTGTAATGTTCACACTTTATTAATAATTGTTGCAATTACGGAAAATTCTAATCTCTTTTTTGTCTTTGGAACTCTAGCAAACGTCACACAGCTGCAGCCAGTCGCCAAATCTTCGCTCACACAGCTCCGTGCACACACAGCAGCCGGCTGGACCCGTGAGAGAAATACAAATTGATCCATATATAATACTCGATGACGAACTCAAGTATTTCTACGACGATGTGCGAGATGTAAGTACAGCCCAGCCAGCCGGGCCACATACTTCACTAATGTAATATGGCATGTGTCTTTCCCCCCTATATATCACAGAACTGATTTATGTTTAAGAGACCTTTTTGCCAACTGCCAAACATAAATATGTTGATATATATTTATTAAGTAACAAATTACACAGCATGAGACACGCAAATAGGACCAAACCAATTGTTTCCTATTTCCAATTACGGCCCAGAACTGGACTCCACTAAATGCGTCACATTGTCCAGTCGGGGTATTTTCCATATACCCTATAGCTGTTGACACATACGTGTCAATAGAAGTACATTCGGTTCGAAAATACCTGGCAAAAATGTGATTTTCATTGTGACTTGGGCTATCAGCCCAAATGTTGACAGAGTTTTGAGTGTTTTCTATGAGTTATTCGTTAGACTAATCTTAAACAAGAGAACCTGAAACAGAATTGCTTAAATAAATAACATTTTCTGGAAAATTTATAACTGGTCAAAATATCGATGTGTGATACACAAAAATTAATTAGTCAATTTTAATTTACTAATTTTGAATAACTCAGATCACCTAGCTGACACCTAGCTAACCGGAACTGTAGAGTATAGCTAATATTTGGCAGAGGTTTCAGGCATATGCAACCATTTTCTTTCAAATTACAGGGTATTAGAAAAGCCAGCACACAATGTATTTATAGTCAAAAGCCAGCCAGACTCTAGCGACTCTATCGACTCTATAGACTTTCTGCTAATTGTTGCCGCAGCTAAAAATAGTATCTTAATTAATTGATCTCTTGCAGTTGCTGCAGTCGGGCACATCACAGCCGGAGCTCGATACCATTGCTTGCTACTACTTCGATGGACAGGGCAAGGCGCTGCGTCCCATGGTGACCTTGCTGATGGCCAAGGCACTGAATTATCATCTGAACAACGAGTCACAGTAAGTTAGTTGGCTCTGTCTGGCACACTTTTGTTGAGCAGTGTAGTGATTAGCAGGCCTTTGCGAAATGTGCGCATTCTCTGCTGTCGTCTATGAACAACAATTAAAGCCAAATTATAACAACATACATACTTATTAAACATTTATATTTACCCATTGACGTACCCTTGACAGCCAATTAGTACACAAGCAACGACAGATAGCCCTCTTCTCCGAGATGGTGCACTCGGCCAGCTTAGTCCATGACGATGTCATCGATCAGTCGGACTTTCGGCGCGGCAAGCCCAGCGTTAATGCTCTATGGAATCACAAAAAGGTAGGCTATCAGATCAACAAATACATTTTCATTGGCCAAATGCCAGCCAGCCAGCCAGCTGAACATGAATTGCTTGGCAAACTAATTTCACGCCTCTGCAACTCTGTCAATGTATAACAAATTAAATTGTGTTGAGACTTTGTCAACAGGTTGCATCATTTGACGAGCCCAAAAGCCAAAAGTGAACAAATAATGAACTGCGCTTTTCCGTTATCTCTTTAAGTTTTCAAATTGGTTTTGTTCAGCTTAAGACCTTAAGTCAAAAGCATCAATCCGAATAAATAATTAACGTTTTGAGTGTTGATTTCATCTTGTCTAGCAACGATGGCATTTGTCGAAATCGTTAACTGCATATTTGTTCACAAATATATATATATATAATACCCGATTGCCATCTTCGTCATTGTCTTTGCAGGTCACAATGGCTGGTGATTACATTTTGTCGATTGCCTCGATTATGATATCGCGCCTGCGCAGCGATGACGTGACGATCGTCTTGAGTCAGGTAAGTTAGGCTGATCTGCGCACTAAATCGAATTTGAATTGATATAAATTGCACTGTCACTGAAGTAACTTATATAGAGGAGTACGAGCCAGCATTACAGGGTATTTTAAGAGAAGTCTCCCACCAGAATGCATTTATATATGCAAAATGAAAAAGTTATATTCAATTATATCAAATATAAATACATATAATTAGCGAATATAAGACGTCATTGAGTCCACCTGTCCCCGTCCTTGGGTTATTGAAATGATCTCAAATGTTATTTACATAGCTAAACATGAATAGACGATCAAATCTGTGATTCAGTCAGATGAACGACAAACAGCTTACATCAAAGTTTCCACTAATTTTATGGGTTTTGTCAATCTCGTTATTGCCTCTGCAGACTGTAAATCTCAGTCTGTCTTTGACCTGTTGCAGTATATTGATCAAAACTTAAGATCTATGTCTCTGTGACCTTATAAACTATTTCATTTAAAGCTCATTCAGGCTGGAATTCTGTTTGTTGTTCAGTCAACATCAGGCTTACTCCATTAATGTATTATCTGGCTATAATGAGTCAAGCAGTTGGCACAAAAGTAGTTCATGCGAGAGTATTTAATCGACTAGAAATCTAGAATGGTGCGTTTCACAAGTCTTCGTTATTATAGTAAATATAAATTGAGTTTATTCATCTTTAAGTTGAGACTCTGCAAAAATGCTAATCTGCGGTCGAGAATCCAACGGAAGAAATCCCGTGAAGTCGTGTTAAGTCGCTGGGGTTTACAAATTCCAAGCCAGTGTTTGACTTCACACGCGTTGCGAGCTAACAAAAAAAACGAGTAAGAACTTGGCAGTCGGGCGTATCCGACTGCATAACACTCGTTCAGGGTTATTACAAAAAGTGGAAGCTAGACAAGCTGCCACAGGGAACATAGATCAATCTTCAAAACTTGAGGAAGAAACGCATTTTCAAACAGACAGCCGAATATATATTCGAAATGTGAAGTCTAGCTTTAATTGTGCAAGCCAATATACCCTTTCGACCCCGTGAACGAGTATTAAAACTTGCAAAACGAAAATCGGTCTGGCGGGTAAACAGTTTTAAATTAAGAAAGTTGTTCGGTTCGTCCAGCACTTCTTTGTTTCCATGGAAAAACCTGTTCGGTTAACGTCCACAAATAGCAGGGACTGTTCGGCTTTACTTCCTGTAACCCTGGAATAGTTTAAGGCAAAGGCGAAGGGCACTTAATCGCGAGTTCATCGCAGCCTTCACTTTTTGCAATTTACATTCACAATGGATACCTGTCTGAGGTTTCTATACGTATAAATGAATGTAAGCCAGCTGCTGCATGGCTACTAACTACTAACTGCTGTGCATATTACATTTACAAGATCCCGGACTCAGGCATGCGACAATCACTTCTCAAAGACAAATCACTCTCGTAGTCTGATTTCTATGAACTTCAAATTAGTCAGCTGACAATTTCACTTTCAGCTGCGAGAGTGAAATTGGAGCTGGCCTTAGACTCCACCTCGGTAAAATGAATCGTCTCTTATACAATCGAGCTGCGAGCTAATAGCCAAAGTAAATAACAAACCGTGCTCGCGTTGGCCTCAAATCTGTGGGCATCATTCGTGCTCTATACCCTGTACATCTAGAATCGAGTTATGTGAAACTATTTGTCTGCTTAACTGTGCTAGGAGTTCACTCCTCAGACTTATTTTGTAAATATTTCGTCGAACTTCTGTGCTTTACAACACTTCAGACTTGCATGTGTCATGGGTATCTTGCAGTCGTATACTCCTTGCGAAATATGCGAAAGTATTTTATTTCGGGATTTTTGCTTTGTGGTCACAATTTTCAAAGATGACGAGATCAAAGGCAGTTATATCTGATCTATTGGCAACAAGGGAGCGGCTTAAGATATTTACAAAAAATATCAAATGCCGAAGCATCTACCAAGAGCATACATAAAGCCATCGTATATTAGCATATTAAGTAGTTTTACTTATCGAATACATTTCACAATATTAAGCATACGACCCATGCGTTTGACAAACACGAAACCAGTTCTTAACTTAAGCTAATCGAAGGCCCTGAGTGTTACACCAAAAGTTTCAAATAAAAGTGCTTTAATTGAAATTGACGAATGGAAAACAAGGTGAAAATCATTTAGTGCTTGGAATATAATCTACAGAATTAAGTATACGAATAATCAATTGTGTAACGAAAGCAGAGATAGAAACCTAGGGACAACGTCCTTTTGCCAGCTCATTAACTACTTTCTATACAGTGAATAAAATAAATAATAATAATAAATAATAAATATTTGACATATTGAAATTGCTGAAGAACTGATCTACGTCCCTCACCCTCTCGTCTCGAAGAGTGGGCCTAATACAGGTTTGATATTTGATCTCAAACCTCACCATCAATAAATGCTATTGGCCTTTCTAATTGTAATTTAATAATATAACAAAAGTCTAATGAAGCACACTTGTTAGTAAAGGTAGATTAGCATTTGATTTGGGATAGTTTTTGTTTATTTGTTTGTTATTCTGTTGAAGACTTTTGTTTATCTTAGCATTAAGCTGCGACTGTTTAGCATTTTCTTTCATCTACGACGACAATATTTCGGGAGCTTTATTTGTTATGCTGAACACGTGTCTGAATAATTTCAACGGCTTCAAACACGTTGACGGCATTATATTATTGGTAGCTGTCCCGCCTGGAATTAGAATTTATTCTTCTTTCTAAATAGTGGGTTAAACCAGTTCGTTATTGAAATAAATGCTTTGCCAAGCATTAAAATATGGCGGACTTCAATCATTGAGATTAGAATTATATAAAGACTAACAGAAAAGTGTGCCTTGACTGAGCTGCAAGCCAAGAAGAGGCTGCGAGGGTAGACTGAGAGAAACATGTGTTTAGTCCAATGGGTATACATGGCTAATTGAATTCCCGCTTCGGAATGCTTGGCGGCTGCCTTGAAAGATACTAAAACATCAACAGCAGCCTTTGTACTCGTCCCTAATATCGTTGTTGAGTTGTATTTTTCCGCTGTTTCAATGACACTCGACGACACGCAAAAGCTGCTCACAATGGAAATACCTTTGATTGAAACTGATTTGGCGCAGCATTTCAAATGAAACAAAATCAAATACAAATATAAGTTTGCGCTTATTTTGTGGCTAAATGAAAAATGTTGTCAGCAAGTGCTTAAAAGGCTTCAGCGGCAATTTGTAGCTCTTTCATCGTTGTTGCTGTTGCTCTCATTGTTGTCAATGGCAATGCTGTTTTTTTGGTACACACAAGTCGCACTTATTTCGGCCGCATGTGTTAATTAGTTAACATTGAAAGCCAACATGTTGTTTTACTTCTAAGGCAAACTCTAAAGAAATAGAAGCAGATAACACGAACAACTAAAAGTGGGCATAAGACGAACCAATTGGCTGGGATTTGACATATAGTATATATAGAGTCTCCGGCTGTCACCTTGGTCTCCTTAACAATCAGCAACCACGACTAACGAATCAGCGCCCCCATCGCCAGGCACATACATTTGCCCATGTGCTATTCATAGATCTATGCGAAGCTTGGTATCAGATACATACTTAGACATGGACGGCTTTAGACTGCCTTCCCGTTTGTTTGTCCAATATTTTGACAACTGACTGCGAAATAGCCAAGAGTGATGAATGAATGAAAATACTTATGCGCGTATGGCAGACGGCAAACAAAATCTCCAAATTAAGCGAAGGGCGCGCCAACATTTCTTGTACAAATAAAAATGGCAGCTATGCTGCGAGGGTTACTCATAAAGTATCATATGTATGCGTTCTAATACTACGCCAACTCTAATAAAATTCACATATTTGTGCACAATTAGCAACTTCATTCAGTGAAACTTCTAAATATATAAAGAGAGAAAGATAATAGATGACGCCTCGAGTTGCCCTCGCATGGCCATCTCCATGTTCATGCACATATCTTTGGCGTAGCAACAACCATCCTGGCTAGAGTCTCAATGAAACTGTATTTGCTTAGATCATTTGGCACATCTGTGTTTGCCCTTTGCATTTGAACAGTAAGCCATGCGGAAGTTACCCGCCAGTATCTGTGTACATATGGATTTATGTAAACTGCAAAAATAGCCTCAGCTGGCAAAACCCAACAGAATTCACAATTTTTGCTTGTTTTTTAATTGATTCACCCAACTTTTTAGTGTTTATTACTCTGTTCACAGCCTGAAGACGAGTATATTTGTTGGCAATAGAGTCTATGGACTAGAGCTTGTCTCTAGTTCTCTTTGAACTAGACACAGATTGATCCAAAATTGATCCGTTGCCTTTTATCTATTTCAGATCTTAACCGACTTGGTTCAAGGTGAATTCATGCAGCTGGGCTCGAGGGAAACGGAGAATGAGCGCTTCGCGCACTATCTGACCAAGACATACAGGAAGACCGCATCGCTGATTGCCAATGCACTGAAGGCGGTGAGTAAGCTCGGCAATCGACATGCAAATCGAATCGCAATAGCCATAGCAATTGCATTTCAAATTGCAGTAGCAGTGGCAATGGCAAATGTTAATGCGAATGGCTGTGCCCGAGTGCGTTTGTCATTGTGCCCATTTGGATGGCCGGAGTTGATTGGCCAGCGACTGACTTTGAGATATTTGTTTTTATTGTTCGCAGACCGCCGTTATCGCCCAGGCCGATGATAATGTTGCGGAGGTGGCATTTCAATATGGACGTAATATTGGCCTGGCCTTCCAGCTGGTGGACGATATGCTGGACTTCGTCTCTTCCACAGAGCAAATGGGCAAGCCAACGGCAGCTGACTTAAAACTGGGCCTGGCCACAGCGCCGGTTCTCTTTGCATGCGAAAAGGTGAGCCGCCGACAGACTTCCTTATTGCTGTGACAACAGCCTGACTGCGAAGCACATACATAAATTCCAAACACTGCGAATACAACTGACGGCAGCTGTTAATTGTCCAGAACTGTGTTTGCATTGCTGTCTATGTGCATTTCCCACTTAAGCAGCATGGTGTCCGATGATATCATGCAGCTAGCTGGGAGTATGGCATCGCGTGCCATGAAATGCGTTTCTATGGTGTTTTCGACTCAGTTTAATATGCGAAGCGTGATAAACGCGCGCGTGCAATGCGTTCAAAGCAGCCAACAGTGGCGATCTCTGCCGATCAGTCGCGAGCTTAGTTGGCCAGTTAAAAAGTAAAAACTAGCCATATACATGCGTATCATGAGGCCATAGAGACTAATGCTAATGTGTCTGATAGATTGCATTGGCATGCGAGCCTCAAAACTGTGGCACCTGTGCGTGAGGATGGCGCTTTGCTGTATACTATTGCTCCAGTAACGATGGCTTAATTCAGTTGGAATTTCTCATTTGTCTGTTTCAGTATCCCGAGCTCAATCCGATGGTTATGCGTCGTTTCAGCGAGCCGGGCGATGTGGAGCGGGCCTTTGAGTTGGTTCATAAATCACACGGACTCGAGCAGACGCGTTTTCTGGCCAAGAAGCACTGCAATGAAGCGATACGGCTGGCACAGGAGCTGACGGAGTCCCCCTACCAGAAGGGCCTACAGGTTGTCGCCGACTTAGTCATCAATCGCATGAAGTAGGAGTCATCCAGCAGACATACACATATACAAATTAATATATACACATGTAATATTAAGTTAGAAGCAGGCAGGCAACACGTAATGAATGCTAGATAAGTCAGCAAATGAGAGAAGCAAGCAAACATTTGTAAAAAGAAACTAGAAAATCTACAAAACACAAAAGCAAAAAAAAAACAAAACAAAATTTATTATTTAGTTTTTAAGCATTATTATTGACACTGTAAATAATTGCATCAAATGTACACAGAAGAACATCGTAACAAATTTACAGACCGAAACGATTAACTCACTACGTTTATATATATATACATATATATGAACAATTTGAAATGAATTTTTAATAAACTGAATATGCAATGTTTTTGAAGTTTTATACGTTTGTTAAGAAACACAAATTTGTAAAATATGCTGAGAAAGAAAAGTGAAGAGGAAAGTCAATTGAAGAACTTGAATTGCATATTGAAGGAGCTATTAATTGTAACAATCCTTGTTCATCTTTTGAGTCAGTGAAAAGTTAATCAATCAAAATGTTTATTAGTCAATGCAACAAACGATATTTATGTAGAGAGCAGTGCTTAATGAATTACCCTTAAATTTATGTAAATTTATATTTTGATTTGTTCTTCAGACATTTCATGCCTAAATGGTTCAATCACTTTGCAACGCGTTCGGACAGCACAAACCTATTGTAATTTATATATACTTTCGTTGCTTTACACATTTTGTATCTTACTAATTTAAAATTAATTGAGCTTTGAACCGTTCGTGCATGAAATGCACAACATTCTTATATAATCCCCATAATTGTTAAGGTCGATCAGGAAAATAATAACTCATTTAAACAATGCTGCCCCAGTCTTAATTTAAATATGTTTTTATTTTGTGCCCAACAATGTAAGAAAACTAAAAACTAAAAACAATCTTGGTAAAACTGATTGAATTAATTGTAAATTTATTTAAGAACTTTTCTAATTTATAAACTAATTTCAATCCCCGTTTCGGTTTTCGAAGTAGTCTCGTTAAGCCAAAGGCACCTTTACAGCCGTGTTAAGCGAACCCCATTTCACTAGAGATAGACTACATTTGCATAGTTGATAAAACAGTTTGGTGCTCGGGTAATTGGTCAGAATAAATGTGCAAATATTGTTGACTATGTTTTGATAATGATAATTATATTACGGAATTTGTATATTTCAATAGTTGAATAAAATGCAATTTTGTTAAGCAGACGAGTCGATAGTCAATCAAAGAATAAATCAAATTAATAAAAACAACTTCTACAGCGTCTCACTGCCATTTAGAGTGCAAGCTAATTACCAACCCAGCTGGAAGGCTCTGGCTATGGCTCACATTGGCTTCAGGGACGGAAATTCTTGTTTAGCTGACATGAGGACAGACGGGGTACACAGCTGGGCTCGGCTTGGCAAACATCAACAAGTTAACCGAGGCTCCTTAATTGGGTTAACGTTAACTATAAAGGGCCGCACGCAATATTGCAACGCTCCAGCTCGTAGCCAATATTGATAGTTTTGGCAACTTTCTATTTTAATACAAAAACCGCACGAATCAGGGTAAATTGGGGCAACTGGGCCATAGTTGAGCAGTTGAGCCGCTGAACAAAAAGCCACAGCTCGCATAGTTTACAATAAAATAAATTTATTTTATATCCAAGCCTCGCCCAGAACCACTCGAGCCGCTGGCGGAGAGCAAACAGCGGCGGTTTGCCTAACTGCAAAAATATTTAAATGGCGAACGAGTTACGCAAATGAAATGCAATCCTGGCCTGACTTAACAAACAACTTCAAGGACATACGCGCAGCGCGCGCTCACGTGCAGTCTGTGCACCGCCCTAACCTAGACTATAAATAACTAGCTGGCTAGCGACGCTGCCTAGACAACCAGAGTGGTTGGGCAGGCCGAAAGGTGAGCCCAATAGCCGTGCCTGGCACGGATCAGCGCGGCCCAGGCGACGGCCAACTCGACTTGGATGTCGAAGGTTTGGGTTTTCCACGGCACTGTTTCAGTAGCGCGTCATTTGCCGAACGAGGCGATACTTCCGCTTCCCAGCTGCTCCCCAGGATGACAACTAGCGATGAGATGGGCACCTTCTGCCACGACCACATTCAACATCCGCTGATGTGGTGCGACGACAAGAAGCGCCTGGTCGAACGCAAGAATGCCGAGGAGAGTCTACGAATGTGGCGTCGTCGCAAGGCAGAGGAATGTGCCCGCAAGGAAAAGGATAAACAGGAGGTAAATACCGAAACTCAATTATTGCAGAATTAGATTTCCTTAACATTATGACTCACATTGAAAATAGCGACATTATTTATTCTGTAAAAGTTAGCTTAATATGAATCAACTGCAGCCATATCGAATGCTTTAGCGCAATCTAAACTTTATTAAGAATAAACTATATATACTCCTGTGGATTTGTAGGCGCCTGTAAGAGGCGTGACAAATCTCAAAACAACAGTTTTAGAGCCAGAAGCTTCCAAGCTTGACAATTGATCTTTGACCTCCTCAAATATTTTAGCAAAATAAATTTATGTGAGCTACTCGAAACAAAGGCAGTGCCTCAGTTTGGAGCCTAAGCCCAACTGCTACTATTATTAATAATTATTTACAAGTTAATTTAGTAAATTAGTATTTAAGCTAATGACAAATTGGCTGCAGAGAGCAAGTTGTTTACAAAGTTATCAAAAGTTGAAACTCTACTCTGATAATAACACAATGTGTATATTTTGAAATTAATATTACTTAACAGTTTAGGAAAACATTTTCATTTATTTCTTTATTATTTTTACGAATATTGTTTTCTTTAAATTCCAACTGCAACTTCCAATCAGCCTTTAGTGAATTTATTTATTTATTATTAATTGTTAAAACCATCTATGGTTGCCTCATTTTAAATACTATTATTCGGCAGCTGATTGACTTAAAAACATTGGCTCAGAGCTGAGAGGCAAGTATCCAATAAGTTAGTATGTGACTCACAGAGTCCCAGGGAAAAAATATTTTAATTATTGGATATCCTAAATTTAAAATCTATTATAAAACAACCCAAGCTGCACACAACAATAAAATAAAATAAAAGTAATATAGAACGAGTTCAAGCAAGATTTAACAAAGTTTAGTCAAGTGTAGATAAAGATGGAATCTGTGATATTATATCTGTTTCTTCAGCCTCACGTGATCACATACATTTGCATTCTTAAATAACTTAAGCGTCAGAGTTTCTTACACATGAAACGCTTTTTAATATTATATTATAAATTTATAATATTATAAATTATAACAATCAAATATGTTCGAGACCCTCAACATCTTGGATGTGCGACCAGAAAAAAGCAAATCAAAACACAACAAGATCCTTTTAGATAATAGAAGAAACTAAATTTCAAATATCGGCGCAGTTCTATTAGACCTATCCCATAAACAGTTTAATCTGCTATTAGTGTAAGTATTATCTATTAGTTCTAAAACAGTTTAAAATTGTATTCAAGGCAATAGATAAATGGAAGGACCATTGACTTGGTTAGTCTTACCTCAGAGCCGACTTACTTAGTAAACTTCTTTTTGACTAACAGCAAATTATATTGAAATAGTTATATAAATTTAAATAAATGTATTTTCTGGTAATATGATATTTCCGTGCTCATATTTAAGCTAAAAGACACTCAGCCGGCATCTCGGTGATAAGTAGACAAGATAAGATTCTTTACTTAAGATTAAAAAGAAGGCTTACCCCTTACTACACGCCCCAGTGGGCGTGGATACACACGTTTTGGAGACGTACGTTTATGATTCCATAACTATGGAATATATATTCCAAAAGTCTCTAGCTTCTATAGCAGAAAACAGTTTTCCGTTCATACGGAGGGACCGGAAGGTCGGACGGACGAACGGACATTGGACAAAACAAAAATATCCGTGCAGATTAAGCAATCTAACAGCAATTGGATAAGTAGGGTCTGTTTATAGCTTACTTTTCTCAAATGTTATCAAATTTGTTTGGCATGGAATCTTCGCAAAAAATAAGTTTTTGCACCCACGCCAGCGGCCACACTGAAGTCGAGTTCAAAGACCTGCGACAAGCAAATGCAATAACTTAGCCAGAATTTGGTTCAACAAACCATTTGACAAGTTTGACTTTGCCAATACGTAAGTAATCAAGGCAAGCAGTGAGGCAGAAGCAACATTGTCGGTCACTGAGCTAAACTGGCATCAGTTCGCGTGCTTCTGACTGTGAATGTGACTTAAATCCAGCGGAATTTCAGTTGGCAAATAAAAATGGGTGAATGAAAAGCAAACCGCACCACCTTGCAACTATAACAACAACCTACAAACAAAGGTGGGGGCTTGGGCATTGTCAATTTCCGTAAACAAGCGGAAGGATGGAGGCAGGAATAGAACGAGCCAGGTTCCGTGCCGCACCGCGCCGCGCCGAATATAGGCTGCGAGCAAATCGATAAAGTCATAAAGCCATAAATGGACACACAATACGAATGACTGTTATCAACATCTCTGTGTTTTTCGCAGTACTACGACTTGTTTCTGCAGCACTGCCCGTGGGGCAGGCCAGGTGGCGGGGCGCCCAATGTGGAGGTGCGACGTAAGGACATTACCGCAGTCGGACTGCACTCGACGCCCACAGTTGTAAGTATTGTGCTGCGGCGCGACCCATGCTTATATAATGCGTGCTATTTCTGTGCCTCAGACGACTGCCCATCGCATCAACTCGCTGCAGCCTTGTCGCTACAATGACTACTTCACCATGCAGAAAAAGTGCCACAAAAATCCATTGGCGGCCTATCACCATCATCATCATCACCATCCGCCGCCGCCTGTGGCGGGCAGCCGCCTGCCTCACGCCCATTCAATTCATCATCTGCAAGAGAGCGGCCCTCGGAGTAGCACTGTGACCATCTGTGAGCGGGAGCATCCGCTCAAGCCTGGCGCCAGCCTGGGCCACAATGCCAACGGTGAGAGTGTTCACATCGAACTGAAAGAGCATCCCTCAATGTCATTTCGCAATAAAGGGCACGTGGACATTGAGCTGCGCTACAGGCCCTCGCCGCCCTGCAAGGGCAAGTCGATGCTCGAGAAGATTGTTGTCAATAGTGAGAGCGAGCACCCGCTCCAGGAGAAGCTGGCGAACCAAAAGAAGAAGCTGCAGGCGAAGCTGGAAAAGCCGGTGAGCGGCAGCTACTGCCACGCTTACGCGGTCTTATTAATCCCATTTCCCATTTCTCGATTTCAGCCCTGCAAAGAGCCGTGGGGCAAGGCCGGCCCGGGTGGCAAGCCGTGGCGCAGTCCCAAACAAGTAGGCAACACTTTTATGAAGTCGCTGGTGAGATCCATGACGAGTGAGCAGAGTTTTTGGATTGAGATCATTTTGATTGCAGGGCTGGACAAACAAAGAAATGCTTAAGGAGCTGGACCAGGACAATCCGGTGACCCCCGCTGAGAAGAACACGTTCCGCAAATCGAGAGTTAACAAGCCACCTAAGCCGCAGCGCTGTTGCGAGCTATGCACCTGCACCTGTCCCGCCATGAACGGCTTCAATAGTCCACTAAAACCATCCAGAAAGACACCAGCGCCGCCTGCGTGTGGCCTGCGATCCCCGCCCAAGGAGTGCAAGCCCCTCAAGCTCTGCCCCCAGCTGCCTCGCGGTCTCTGCGCGGGCAGCACCGGCAACAGCACCTCGATAGCTACGCCGGATGGCAACATGGACAACGGCGGAGGGGGCGTTGAGCTGGTGCCATTGCTGGCGCGCAGGCGCGGACTACATCGACCCATCAGCCTCTCCAGCACGGATGTGACCAAGAGGACGCCCTCGCATGATAGGTACGCACCACCCAAGCACAAGACAAAGTCCAACAAAGAGCAGAACATCAGTAACATCATCAAAAACATTAGTCACATCAAGCGTCATTCCAAGAATCTCAACTGCAAGCTGCAGTGCTGCAGTTGCAACTGTGACAAAGCCCCGCCTCGAGCACCAGCCTGTTGCCTCAAGCGTCTCACCCTGCACATACGTTAGTCTCCTGGCTGTACTGAGTCCAAACTGTTGTATCTGTGTATCTTTGTTGTCTTTGTGTTTGCCCAAGTAGCTGTCTCTATATCATTTTCATGATTTCCCGATTCGATCTCTGTGTTTGCACCTGCATCATCTGTTTCCGTTTGCATTAACATTTCCGTTTTACTCATTTGCTTGCTCTGCGAAAATATCAAATCTGAGCTGAGCTGAGCTGAGCTGAGCTGCAGCTGGGCTAAGCTGAGCTGAGCTGAGCTGAGCTGAATGTAATTTGCAAATGATTGCGTCATCTTTGTGTTTATAATGGTTTCTCTATCACTTCTTTTGGCTCATCCAGCAAGAAAATATCAATTGTAATACAAGTGAAAGTATAGCAACCAAAAGAGCAAACCCAAACTCACCAAAACTAACTGAACAACCAACCACAAATATCCAAATGATAATGCAAATCTTCTATGTATCCCCGTGCAAAAACGTTTGCAAAACCGAAACCCAAACCGAAACCGAAACCCAAACCGAAATGATTACTTTGAAAACAAACAACTGATCTATCGATCCAACAACCAACAATCAACACTGTAATATCAACTTTGATCGACCCACAACCGGGGCATCCGTGCAGGATACAAACGGCCGCCGATATGCGCTACCTGCACGATTTGAATGTGCAAATTTCACAGAAACGGCGCTCGGTCAGCGTCTCGAGGCAGAGAGACCGAGACTTGTGCAATCAGCATTTCGACACATTCGAAACGTTTTGGGGACGGCCCGGTCACGGGGCACCCACTGCCGACAAGATAAACAAATTAAAGCTGGACAATTTACTATATGGCGCCCCTGAATCACCGTAAGCTGTCGCTAGCTGGGCCAGCAGAGACAGTTGAGACAGCTGCGACAGCTGTGGGAGGCACTCGATTCGCATTCGGCTCGTAGTTTGTTCGACGCAAATAGTTTGCTCTGAAATCAATCGATGCCTTTTCATTATTTTTGGCGCCATCATTCAGCAGAAGTTTTGACGAAAAGCTGCACTGAAAATCAAAATTTTGCCAACTTGCCAAGTTCGTAAGTTGACCAAAGTTTTTGCCTTAGTCAGCTAGGTCAGGCGGACACAACAAATGGCACTGCCTGTCCCTAAGAATGCTCGATTGTTAGTTTTTAGAATTTAGTTAGATTTTCTATCTAAACGGATACATCGAACATGTAACGTTCGATTATGTAAAAACTACAAATACATATACATTTATATATATTTGTCATATATGTAGTGAAAATACTGTGTAAATAAAATGCATATTACAAATGAATTCGGAATGTGTTTGATTTTTAGCATTGTACAGTTACTCTCAAACCAGCTGCGCGTCCGTTACTTTTATAGCAAGTTTAGCTGCTAACAGTGCTTCAACTGTTAAGCTTTCCACAGTATGCATCAAACTTTATAGTGCGATGAATCATTTGTTGGATTTTAAATACTAAATCTAAATTAATGTCAAAAATAGTTTATGGAAAATTTGTTTTTTATTTATATATTTATATTTTTTAATATTACTTAATGTGTTTTTCGAAATGGAAGGCAAAGGACTACACTAATTTTGTTTCAAGTAAATTTGTTGGAAAGAAAGTGAACTAGGATATGCCCGCCTAAGAGTTACCTGTACCATATGCCACAATGACATGCGCAGGCAAAAATTCGAACGAAATTACAATTTTGCTGACTTACTCATTCAATCTCTGGTAATGATGATATGATAATGTTGATAGAACACAGACAGTCAAAAGACCCGCTGCGATTTCATCAAGCTTCAACAACATAAAATATAAATATAGCCTTTTCTTTAACAATGTCAATGACAAAAACACATCAAAGTTTCCAGAAACCAAATATTTTGACATTAAATTAAAGAAAAAGTTTAGTTTATTTATAGCGTGAAGAAACTCTTTTAATAAGATAACTTGCCCGATCTCCCTTTGTTACCACATAAGAATAGACATTTGTATAGAGTATGCATAAATCACATAGGGCTAAAGTCACACTGCCATCGAATACGTGATCAATGAAGATGCCAGCGAACACTCAAGCTCCAAGCTGAGCAGCGTGTGCGGCGCAATATGCAGCTGCCACAGAAGCCCGCCAGGACATGGCGTGCGCTTTGACAATGTGATAGATTAAGAGATAGATAAATATGTAAGTATTTGGCATAGAAAGGATTTGCAAATACACCAAATTATCGATGCATTTATGAAAATTTGAATAGTTGTTCCCGGCTCTGTGCTGCCACTCGCTCCCCTGAGAGCAAGTTGTATTGATGTCAATAAGAAAAGATAAGTCCTGCTTCGAATAGCTACTACAATATCCAAGTGTCTGTCTGTAGTGTTGATAAGATGAGTTTTTAAAGATTTTATGTCTGTGCTCTCACTACCGACACCTAACTGTGCCTAGAGTAAATGGAAACTATTTTTTTTTTAATTAATATTAACTTTATACAAATTACGTAAGTCTCTTTACTATGGTCTAAGTTGTTTAGCCAGACTCAAAATGAATGTATTTTGCACATAGCCCAAGGCCAGCTGAGCCCCTAAGCAAGAAGCTAATGATTTGTGCTATGCGATTAGTATTTAAGGTATTCATTTAAATATTAAAACAAAGATCCTATGCTGCAGTATATCAAGTTTTAAACGCTGTCTGCCTTGATACGTTGACAGACACTCACATGCTCTCAGTTGGAGTCGTCTTTCTCTGACTGTCTGTCTGCCTGTCTTCCTCTCTCTTTCTAGCCTGACAAAGTTTAAAGTGAAGACCCAGCTGCCGTTGAGCTGAATACATCCAAAGTGGGCAAACAGCCCTTACAAATGCCAGGTCACGTTTTGGCCATTTATCACTTTTATTTGAGCTGTTGTATTAGATACTCAGATAATATTCATACATACATACATTTATCTGTACATATGTACATGTGTGTGTGTGTGTGTGTCATGTACTGTAGCACACATATACAAATATGTAATTCTACATTTTACAGTTATAAAAACATGTCCTAATGCTCTTAGGCTCGCACGAACAGTTTACAATTTCAGATCAAATTTAAACGTGGTCACAAGTTATTCACAAATTTGTTAAGGAAATTATTATTAATAATATTAAATAGTATTATATTGTCTTATATATACAAGAGTGAGTCTAAACTGTGTCGAAGACTTGCAGTAGACTGACCCCATGACATCTTTGGCTTTGTATTTGAGACTCTGTAAGAGCACTATATTTTAAAAATATATCTTTATATTATATATGCAACTTAATATAACAATCCTCATCATATTTTCAAATTTTCTTCTTGAGCAATATATCGTCTTTTGAACTAACTAATCAAGGGACCAACGTCTTCCCATCTCTCTCTCTCTCTTGTCCCTCTCTTTCGGCTGTTCTCCTTATTTTAGAGAGGCAAAAGTAGTGCAGTTCTTAATAGATCTACTAACATAGCGACTCCATCCTATTCAGAGTATGTAATCTTACTTAAGAGTTAGCAACGTAACTTCCTATAGAGCAGCTAGCATAGCACATATGGAAAATATTGCAATTGACAAATAGTTTTTGGCTTTTATTTAAGGAAAAGTGCAGCTGATGGACAGCAATGGCAACGCGAAACATAAGAAATATATATATATATAGATAATATATTTTCAATAAAAGCATGCAAGTGCTGGATCTGACACCAGCGAAGGGAGGCCAATAAAGTTTGAAGATGCTGAATAAGCGGAGTCTCTGCTTTTTTGGCTAACATGAATGGCAGACTCAATAAACTATCAGAGGCGAAACACTTGATACGCAAACTGCAAACTAACAAAACTACACAGTGAAAAGTTTGTTACATCCACTTCTGGCCGGGCATAGCCGACTTTCTCAGCAATTTGAGCATAATTCTCTTAAGGGAGCTAACGAGTTTTAAGTCCCAAAGCAAATCTGTCAAGTTTGTATATACAAATACTTAGCTTGATTTGGAAGTCTAGCACTGATGTTTTTTAGACTAAATACAATTGTCAGTGCAAGGGAAATAGCTACGATTTGGCTTAATTGTCAATCTGATATCAGAGACCGAGGTAATTAAATATTTTGCAACTGAACTTGCTGTGCAATTTCGGTTTGCAAATGTTACACGGGCTAATTAAAACCGGGCACATAATTAACATGTGTGTTGCCTTAGCAAAGCTCGGAATATGACACGCAAAGGACTGCACCAGCTATTCGAATGTTGGCTAAAAATAGGAGAAGACCGAATTAGCCATTTTCAGGTAACTATAATTAGGTATCCGGAGAGAGTTTCGGTAGCAACAGTCATCGCTGTTGCCACTGTTTCAGTTTGGTTCCAATTGTCAGCGCTTGCTGCAGGACAAACTCGGATCCTGGCCTTTAATTGGGCTGGCTGGGCTCATTGCAGGCTTCCGAGTTTTGGCAAGCTGAAACTGGCATTTAATTGGCAGCAAAAAGTGCAGACTCAGCTCAGGTACATACAACGGAATTATTTGTTAATATTAGCCGTGTGCCACGTAAAAGGCCCTCGGGAGAGTTCGAGTCAATGACTGTGTGAGGCTTTTCGGGGAATTTGCGGACAGCCATGTGGCACGGCTGCTTTTTGTCAAGCCAACTCAAACTCTGAAGGCAGATAAGGATGAAAGCCGCCAGTGAAGTCTCAAAGCGAGCCTCACAGCTCAGAGCACACAGCTCACAGCATTGTTTGCCTTTGCGTCGTTCAATTCGAGCAATTTGTCTACGGCACATTCTTTGGCCGAGCTCGCATTTCTATGCGCCTGCCTTTGACATGGGGCTAGTGCAAATATTTTCCAAATTTTGCTATCCCATTGCTAATGGGAACGAATTAAATATGCGACCAGAGCATTTCGCTGGACATATTTGTCTGGCTGGCTCCGAATTTCTTACTGCTGCACTAGTGATTCGTAAATTCCGCTCTGCGGCCTCAGGCAAATATTGCCAGGACAAAGGAACGTCCACATAGCTCCAACGTATTTCAGTTATGAATACACAAATATAAATAGAAAAGTATTGCAAACAAAACCCACTCAAATAATCTCTTTATTCTATTTAGATGTAGACGTAAAGTATACAAATATCAATTTATAGATAAACAAATATTTAATAAAAAATAAATATATAAATAAAAAAATAAATAAATAAATAAATAATAAATAAATAATAAGCAATAAATAATAAATAATAAATAATAAATAATAATTAATAAATAATAAATAATAAAAAATAAATAATAAATAATAAATAATAAATAATAAAAATTAAATAATAAATAATAAATAATAAATAATAAAAATTAAATAATAAATAATAAATAATAAATAATAAATAATAAATAATAAATAATAAATAATAAATAATAAATAATAAATAGTAAATAATAAATAATACATAATACATAATAAATAATAAATAATAAATAATAAAAATTAAATAATAAATAATAAATAATAAATAATAAATAATAAATAATAAATAATACATAATACATAAATAATAAATAATAAATAATAAATAATAAATAATAAATAATAAATAATAAATAATAAATAATAAATAATAAATAATAAATAATAAATAATAAATAATAAATAATAAATAATAAATAATAAATAATAAATAATACATAATAAATAATAAATAATAAATAATAAAAATTAAATAATAAATAATAAATAATAAATAATAAATAATAAATAATAAATAATACATAATACATAATACATAATACATAAATAATAAATAATAAATAATAAATAATAAATAATAAATAATAAATAATACATAATAAATAATAAATAATAAATAATAAATAATAAATACTAAATAATAAATAATAAATAATAAATAATACATAATAAATAATAA
This sequence comes from Drosophila eohydei, assembly GCA_035045825.1. Lineage (NCBI taxonomy): Eukaryota > Metazoa > Arthropoda > Insecta > Diptera > Drosophilidae > Drosophila > Drosophila eohydei. The sequence goes on from JAWNOT010000095.1 coordinate 3,423,707, forward strand.
ATAATAAATAATAAATAATAAATAATAAATAATAAATAATAAATAATAAATACTAAATAATAAATAATAAATAATAAATAATAAATAATAAATAATAAATAATAAATAATAAATAATAAATAATAAATAATACATAATAAATAATAAATAAATAATAAATAATAAATAATACATAATAAATAATAAATAATAAATAATAAATAATAAATAATAAATAATAAATAATAAATAATAAATAATAAATAATAAATAATAAATAATAAATAATAAATAATAAATAATAAATAATAAATAATAAATAATAAATAATAAATAATAAATAATAAATAATAAATACGTAAATAAATAAATAATTTAAATAGAAAATAATAAATAATAAATAATAAATAACAAATAATAAATAATAAAAATTAAATAATAAATAATAAATAATAAATAATAAATAATAAATAATAAAAATTAAATAATAAATAATAAAAATTAAATAATAAATAATAAATAATAAATAAATAAATAATAAGTTAATAAATAATTAATAAATAAGTAAATAAATAAATAAATAAATAATTTAAATAGAAAATAATTTAAATATACATATATATAATAAATATATTATCAAATAAACTCTCTTAATAAATTATAGTCTGCTTTTAGGATTCACATTTAAGAACAAAAATCGTTCGAAAAAAACTTTATAAATGGTTAATTGACGTTGTCCAGTAAACTAAGTTGCGTCAATAAACTATTGCAATATTAATTCAGTTTCAAGCTCTCACTTTGCATTAAACAAGTATTATTTGTATATACCTTCAGTTTTATAGTTATAGTTAGAGTTTTCTAGTCGGGAATGTCCGACTATGAGATACTTGCACAGAACTGCTTCTTATGTCATGCTTCTTGTATTCATACAGTTATTAAATATATGTTGCTCTAATTGTATAACTGTACTGGAATAATAATGGTCAATTGTACACTTTAAAAAAGTCTCAAGTCTTTAGTGTGTATAATGCGTTTTTTAAATTGTAAGAAAATATGCAAAATATATTCATTACGTATTTATTTATTGTTGCTAGCTTAAGTCGTCTTCAATATAAAATTAATAATTTAATAAACTCTTCAGGATCTGTTTATTTAGATATTATGTACATTAATAGATATAATAGATTAATAGAGCAAGAACTAAAAACTTTAAGCGTAATCAATAAAATAGGGGGAATGAAACGCTATGAATGTCTCAATTTGCTACATATATTATTTCGATCAGGCGTTGATAAACGAGCATACTTCCAATAGTCTATTAAATATAATAAAGTTAAAACAAATCCTCAATCAAATGCAGCATTTTATTATGTTTGTTTATATATTTGTAAACCTGCAGTTGATACTGTTTTTCCATTTCACCAAGTACTTATCTATATCCACGTAAATTCATTATTTATTTAGTATTTATTATTGCCTTGGACTACAGAATTGCCATTCCCAAAATAACAATTTTTATGAAATATTAGAAAAAGCCATTAATAGAAATGTCACAAAAAAGGTAAAAAATTGTATTGAATTGAGAATTCAAATTAAAAATATACATAAAGAAGAGCTGCTGCCTTACCTTTTATTGAAAAAGTAAACTCCGCTTAAATATTCCATTTCACGAGCCTGTCATTAAAAGAGAAGTGGATATAGAGGCAGATGGAGCTTGCTCAAAAGGCTTTCACACTTTTAAGTTGATGTTCTTGAACTGTTTTACAAGTTTCGACAGCTTCGCACGTTCACATTTTAGTGTGATTTAGTATTTAATATTCCGTTGGCAGTTGAACTGTAAAGCACAGTAAAAGAATTATCTTGCCTCCCCGAAGATCAAATACCCTGCCAAGCACTTAGCAGATGCATGCATCAGGAGAAGTCTGGAATTTCTATTTCTGTGCTTCAAACACATTTATGGCCTGGAGCAGATAATTCGAATCCTGCGATTCGTATACTCTTTCACGATGGGACCAGTCACTGAATTACTTTAAATCTTGAATAACAGTAAAAATTAGTTTGTATGTAGGCGGGTTACTATGGACTTGCTCTATTGATTTCTAACAAATTATTAAGATTGAAAAAAATGTTCTATTCACGCTTGCTGAGCGCGTTGCAAGTCCAACGTGTTCCTCAGTTAAATCACAATTTTTTCAGGTAGATGCTTCAAGTATGAGCTATGAGCTCTAAGGTGCGCTAGCTATGACGTGGCAAATTCGAAAATATTGATTTTCGACTAAGCTTAACCATAGCCTAGTATTGTGTAGTGGGCATTCGACTACTTTTTATAAATTTATCAAATATTTATTTAATGTTTCTGTGTTAATGTTGCATGCTGCATTGCTCAACAACTAGTTCGCAGAGCTGAGGCAAGCTTGAGGAGTTTGGCAATCGCAGCGTAACTGAATATTAAAAGCAAATGGATGTTCAATACTCATCCAGCTGTGGGCATATAACAAGTGTTGCAAATAAAATCGTACGAATTTCATAAAGACTTTCAGCGCGCAGAGTGCGATGAAGCATGCTACACGCAGTAGTAGGCAATGCTGGTTGGGCGCGTCTTGCTTGCATATCAAAGGATGCTATTATAAGTCAGTTGATATTATTTATTTATCCGAAACACTTGTCTGACTCAAACATGCGGTCTGTGGCATGTTGCATGAGGGTGCCGGCTGCTGGCTGCTGGCTGCTGCGGATTACCCTTTTTGCGGCAACATTTAATTCCCCACAGTGCGCGCTGCTGCAATTGAGACGTTAAGCACACACACACACACACACACTGTCCGCATATGTGTGGGTGTCAAGTCATCTGTATTAAATATTTATGTGAGTTTTGCCCTTAAAGAACGAAACATTTTTGCGCTTTACTTCAATGTGTTGAACAACATGTGTTTTCATGTCCTTAAGCTGAGTCGGTAACAAAATAATGTTGCTCATGCCGAGTTTTACGTCAATGACAGACAGCCTCCCCCTACCCCTCTCTCTCTGCCTCTGCCCCCTCTTCACCCTCTGGCTTTGCGCTGTGTGTTGTCCTTCGCCGTGCCCCCCCCCCCCCCCCCACACACACAGTCAGAAATGTGGCTCGTACGTTCCAAGGTTCCTGTTCGGCAGCAAACACTAACACTGAAATGGTAAGTTACACTTGGCCCCATTTACTCCCCATGTGGCACATATATATAGGTATATATATACAATATATATCAAGTTTTGAATACGTGTAAAGGCGCTCTTTCGGGACCGCCTTTCTTTGTTACTTCCACGTGCATTTGTAAATACAAAATGCAATTTGTGCGCCGCAACTTGGGCTGACATTTAGCTCTCGTTTGAGTTTTTTTGAGACGGCTTGCACTGCTGTGCATCCGACTAAATGTACACGTACATGTCAATATTCACAGAGTGAGAGTGTGTCGTGGTCTCTTGCTCTATTGATTTACCAGCAGCAGCAGCAGCAGCCAACCCGCTTGACACACACATTTGCGGTTGACTCCGACTCGGTGGTAAGTTCAGGGCATTTCTTTTCCTTCGCAGTTTTGATTTTAGCCAAATGCTGGTCGCGCAGATGCTGAGCTTGCATTTCGCATGGCCGAAACTTTTCCTTTCACAAAAAAATATTAATTATTTCCGAAATGGCCCAGGCACAGGCCCGACCGACCCAAGTGGGGGCAGCGCTGGTAACTTGGCTTATTGGCGGGCCAGTTATGCGAATGTTAATTTGCGTGAAAGTCTTGCCCCTAAAGCAAACTTGATTAACAATGGAAACTTTTCGACAGCGAGCCAAGTTCAAGACAAGTCGTCCAATTGTTTGCAGCCAGCCGCCCAGCCCCACCAGAAGTCTTCCTGCAGCTCGTCGACTCTCAACTAGGCGAGAAGAAGTTTCCGCTTTGTGCCAAATTAATTAATGGAAAATTATGGTGCACAAATTGGCATTGGCTATGAAACAATTATCACCTAGGCACACATATATATCCGTAGTAAATGGCTCGTCGCTCGGAAGATGAGCAAGGACCCTTTAATTGGCTACAATCTTTGATTAGTGTTTTCATCATGTCTGTTACCCAAGAACAGAGTGAATATGGGAAATAACCATTTCACAAGAGCAAAAACTTATACCGCGCGATTTAGAAATTACCCAAGCTGAGCTACAGAGGAGCTTTGATCAGTCAATTATAATTATAATTAATAATATCAACCAATAATACTTCTTGTTAGTGAATCAAATGGCTTGATCCCTGTTGATCAGTGTTGATCACTATTGGTCACTCTTGTCTACAGATACAGCTATATGCTATATTGTTCTGGCAATATCAGTTTTGAAATCCACAAACCATTTAGCTTCAAAGCACAACTCAATTAAGTAATTTCTACAATTTGTTCTTGGAAAAAGTTTTCTAATTTTTAATATTATTTGCCATTAAAACTTAATTTTATTGATTTAATAATTTCATTAAAAATTTATTTTTAAGCACAATTTATTAAAAGTCAATAAAATATTTCCATAGAGTGGCGGAAAAGTAGTTAATTTGTAGCCCAAAATAATTATTCTGGACAAAAGAATATATATTATTTTTACTATATTATAAAGGAAAAGGTTTTCTATGTTTTAATATATTTTATTATCTGCCATTAAAACTAAATTTTATTGAATTACTAATTTCATTAAAAATTTATTTTTAAGCACAAAGTTTTCTAAGTTTTAATATTATTTGTCATTAAAACTTAATTTTATTGAATTAATAATTTCATTAAAAATTTATTTTTAAGCACAATTTATAAAAAAGTCAAGTAGTTAATTTGTAGTCCAAAATAATTATTCTGATATAAATATAAATTATTTTGCTATATTATAAAGCCGAATATATTCAAAAAACTTACTCACAATTCTTAAAAGAGAAAAGTAACAGCAAATTGACTAAAAAGTGCATTTGATTTAACTGAAGTTGCAATGAAATTCGACTTACTTCGTGTTGATTATTGTAAGACTCGATAGAGAAAATATTTAGGGACTTGCTAGCCATGTTAAATGTGGCCTTCTCGCATTGCCTAAGTCTATTTGGAGTACCTAAGCTCGTTGCTCTGATGGCAAAGGGTCTACTGTATTCAAGCTGAAATGGAATCAAACTAGAGCTGAGCTGGCTGTGCAGCTGGAGTACCCTCCGCTGCTCTGCTTAGCTGCTTAATAGCTGCGATTTATTATTGCCAAATATCAAATTGCAATTGGCTTTTGACTTTAAGCTCGTAATTTTTTTGGCACTTGACAAATGTGCGCTCATAGATAAAGCAGATTACGTAGCTCGCCGGCTAGGTAGAGACGCAGAGTGCTGGGATTTGGCCAGAGCCATCTGAATGTTTATGTAGATAGGTAGGTATTTTTGTATTTGCATTTGCATTTGCCTTTGCGGAGCATTAAAGTAACATATTGCTGGCGCGCAGATGATGTTTATGTCATTCGAGTCAATGCCTGCATTCGAGTCATATTGCACGTTCCAAATATTCGCAAGAAATGTGAAATTCGACTGCATACGCGAAGACGCCCATAAAGGAGGAACAGCACTTTAAGCGCTAAATAAACATGAATCTGTGACACGAAATGAGCTCACCTTCCTGTCTGAGCCCGCAGCAACCTCGCCGACGTAGCGCTCTCACTCGACGCCGTCGCGCCGTCTCTCGCCGCCTGTTTGCTTTTGTGCGGCATTTGTGGCACGCCGAGCTTCACATTACCTTTTGTGCGCCGGCAACACATAAACGAGGACGCGCGTGTACAGGAAGTGCATTAAAAGCGCAAAGCTTCAAGTACAGCTGGCAGCGTGCAATGCCGTGTGGACTTGCACATGCACAGCATTCTTTTTTCTAAGCTCACCAAGATTACAATGTGCTCAGCCTGCTCAACTGCTTTCGTGACGTCGGTCTACCCTGCCCTGCCCTGCCCAGCGTTGCTCTGCCTGCAGAGCCAATTTTACGTGAACACTTTAAACTGCTGTTCTGATATCTATGCAGTAAGAGAAGATGGACCACCAAAGGTGACATAGATTAAATAGTCCAAACTACTCCTACTCACAGATTGCTCTGGAAAAATCGGGTAAATAAAAATTTATATACAGCTCAGGCTCTAAAGTATTCAATATTTCAAGCTATATATAAAAAGAATTCACAGATTGAAGTTCATATACTTAGATCTGCTGATTATGCTGTTATATAACATCAGGGCAAACACTTATGAGAAAAGGAACATTAGCTGGGCTCTCTTTCCGAAAATTGTTTAGACAGAGCAGCGACAAGAGAAGATCAAACTTTGCTCATAATAATCGCCAGATCCGTGATCAGTCAGCTGAAACTCTTTTTAGACTACTTCGACTTCAAAGAAACATTTTCTAATACCAAGGAAATTTTATTAAATTTATAGCTCACCATAAAATCACATAGTGCGACAAAACAGAGATTATAAATTATTAAAAAAATTATTATGAAATGCGCAGCAAGTCAACGGCAAGATGAATGCAGCCACAGAACTTTAATTTGACGGCGCTTCATATAAATTCATAAAATTACTTGGCCCAGTTCCAGCCAAAAAATTGGCAAAAAACGAATACAGCAAAGGCAACGCTGACTGAGCTTGGGTATATGCCTTCTCAAGTGTATGATGGATTTTTCAGCAGTCCCCAATTTATTATAATTTGTCGTTCTGTATTTAATTGTTGAAATTTATTTTCGATTAATTAGGAATATATATATATGACAATATTCGTATATTTATCGGAAATTCTGCAGGGTATCAAGGAGCCACAGCCAGAGGAGCTCTATTCAGATTCTTGGCATCACATATATGTCCATTTGCACACACTTACCTGGCGCAAGAGTAATATATATCCTATACCCAGTCTGCACACAGATTCATATTCGAGGGCCGTGAACGGGGTCCTTTGGCGGGCGACGACAGCAGGTGTTCTGCAATTAACTATGCCATTATACGACGGCCAAGCCGACATATACAATTCATGACAAATTGCATTAACGTTTGCGAGGCGGCACCCAAGGATGTGGCCCACACAGCTGTCTGTCCGGGCCATTTGCATTTTGCTCTAAGTTGGCTGTGACGTCACTTCCTCGTGTTGCATATTCCTTGACTCGCCAGCGAATTGACCTTCAAAGCATTTTCACACAAACCGACCAAAAAATTTCTATCTGCTTACAAATATACATATGTATGCTTTCCCATACCCGTTCACTCTGCGAACAAAGTGTATTGGTTCTCTGCAATGCTCATCCAATATTTTAATATTTTAATATTTTAATATTTTAATATTTTAATATTTTAATATTTTAATATTTTAATATTTTAATATTTTAATATTTTAATATTTTAATATTTTAATATTTTAATATTTTAATATTTTAATATTTTAATATTTTAATATTTTAATATTTTAATATTTTAATATTTTAATATTTTAATATTTTAATATTTTAATATTTTAATATTTTAATATTTTAATATTTTAATATTTTAATATTTTAATATTTTAATATTTTAATATTTTAATATTTTAATATTTTAATATTTTAATATTTTAATATTTTAATATTTTAATATTTTAATATTTTAATATTTTAATATTTTAATATTTTAATATTTTAATATTTTAATATTTTAATATTTTAATATTTTAATATTTTAATATTTTAATATTTTAATATTTTAATATTTTAATATTTTAATATTTTAATATTTTAATACTTTAATATTTTAATATTTTAATATTTTTATATTTTAATATTTTAATATTTTAATATTTTAATATTTTAATATTTTAATAGTTTAATATTTTAATATTTTAATATTTTAATATTTTAATATTTTAATATTTTAATATTTTAATATTTTAATATTTTAATATTTTAATATTTTAATATTTTAATATTTTAATATTTTAATATTTTAATACTTTAATATTTTAATATTTTAATATTTTTATATTTTAATATTTTAATATTTTAATATTTTAATATTTTAATAGTTTAATATTTTAATATTTTAATATTTTAATATTTTAATATTTTAATATTTTAATATTTTAATATTTTAATATTTTAATATTTTAATATTTTAATATTTTAATATTTTAATATTTTAATATTTTAATATTTTAATATTTTAATATTTTAATATTTTAATATTTTAATATTTTAATATTTTAATATTTTAATATTTTAATATTTTAATATTTTAATATTTTAATATATTAGTAAATTTAGTAAGTCTCCGATGTCCGATCACATCGATATTTGAATTAATTTATTTGTTTTTGAACAGTGAGCGAGTATCATGCAATCAGTGGCGCCGTTTCACGTTTTCTAACTTGGTTAGTGTATTTGTATGTGAGTACGTATATACATATACAAATGTATGTAGATATGTAATGAGCATATTTTTTTGCAATTTCGTTTTTTGCACTGCGCTTGCCACATTAACGTCAACAGCTGAATTTTGGTGCCCTCATTTCTTAGTTGCTTTTATATACCCTGTGTGAAAGAGTGCGGGAAACGAGTTCAACAAAGTTGAGAAAGTGCATTTATGCATAACATATGTATGCGATGGAAGGACACAAAAGTTATATTTTCGAGTCATATATTATTTTCCGCTTGCGTTCAGATTGTGCTAAACGTGCTTAAAATCTTTCGAGGTCTTATCCAGGGTATTGCAGAAACCTTCCTAATGCAGTATGTTTGCCTTGACTAAGTATTTGCCATTTTGCGCATTGAGCATCCCTGTGATCTAGGTGCACCAGACACACATACACACCTACACTTGTATGTGCCCTAAGTGATGATATGAGTCTTTGTAGGGGCAACATATGTTTGAAACTAACAAACTCATCAAGGCGGCAACAACTATACAGGTTGGTGTGGGTAGGCCAGGGCAGGACAGGGCAGACGTTGAAGCCTTTGAGAAGGCAAAAGAGGGTTACCGGCGTATTCTGAACTTATTCGCAGCTGCAGACTTTACCTTAAACTTAAATTCAACAATGCAGAGCATCAATTTATATCAATTTCAAGCTGATACTTTGATGTTCTTACACGAATCTATTTTCGAAACTATCTTTAAGCAGGGTACAGGAGGCCCTTAACTATCTTGACTTAACTTATCTGAAGCAAACCTTTTTTTTCATTTTATGTAAAGTATATTCCATTCTTTTTCATATTCCTATTCAATATCCACAACTTTCTAGATATTTGAAACTTTTAAAAATGACAGGAATCAGTATAATTTATACTAATTTCTTTAAGCATCGCCAATCAACTGGAGTAATTACATTCTTAATCAGAATGAAGAGCTGAGTCGATCTGTTCAATTCCTCCGTCTGTTTATGCTCAGTCGCAAATTGCTCTTCCTTATTTTGTCTAGGAATATTTTGTAAAACACGCGCCAAAGTATAAATGTTTTATTACTTCGCGCACACACAACCCGCAAGCTGTGTTTGATAATTACTGTTAGGAATACTTCGAGCACGTCGCAATTGTTGCACGACCCGGGCGGAATGTCGCGACGCCTTCCGATTAAATTATTAATGTCGCATGTGTCGTGGTCCCCGGGTTAAGCGGCTATATATCAGGAAACCCTAAGGCGTAATTAGTAACACTTGCCTGCCCAGAGGCACCCACAGCCATGCACCTATTTATTTACGGCTGGCTTGGAGTAGCACAACTTGAAGTAATTGCTTATCGCATAAGGTGTCTAGCTACAACAAGAAAAACCGGCCATAAAAATTAATTTGGAAACGCTTACCCTGTGAAGCAGCAATAGGTTATCGGAATTGCGTGTCTTACTTAGATTTAAAGCTACTTCAAATGTTTCTCATGGCCTTTAAACGATGGTTGAGGAAATAAGTCTGTGTTCCCGATACCCTAAGTTGTAGACATATATACGCTCCAGTTTAGGACAGATGAGTCTCTGCTGTAAGCTTCTTTTGTTCATGTGTCCAATTACTGCAAATAGCCACAAACGTTAGTTGACAACTAGATATGTGGGAGGGTCTCTGGGAGACGACCTTTACTACTATTTCTATTATTTACTAATAAGATTCGACACCAATAACAATAACGATATCTTTGAAGATGCTATCTATGTTCCCTATTCATAAGTCATAAGCCAGCAGAGATCTCGTAAGCCACAAAAGCAACTGAGTTGACATTTTAAATATATATTCCTATAGCATATACCAGCAGAAGGCTGGCTCGATAACTTATCCAATTTTTTTATTATCGATAAGAAATCGTCGCTGAATGGTACATCAGCTCTTCAGTCTCCGCTCACTTGAGTTTTGAATCTATTCATATTAAAATTCAGCTGTTTTTAATATTTAAAGGCCACACGTTCGGACAAATCTTTTTATTGAATTTTCTATTACTACGATTCACGGTTAAGTTCAGCCAATCAATCAAGGTCGTATTAGCAGCTCTCTAACGAATCACTAACGAATCACTAACGAATTTTGTGGTATCAATCAAAGTCACCGAAATGCAATGAGAGCTGACCCAAGATACGGGCGAGAGATATAGAGGGAGAAGGAGGAGGAGAGACAGAGAGGGAAAGTGCGCGATTAAATTGGTTTCACTTGTTATTGGTGCTAGGGGAGATTCACAAAAACGTTACAAATTAAATGCATGGCAAACAGCAATGTCAATCCAGAAGCTGTCAAAGCCTCAGTCGGGAGTGCTCGACCAGGAGATACCGCACTCACACATGCAGACGCCCACATAGCCACATGTGTGGACTTAAGCTTACAAGTTTCAGCAAAAATAGTAAAAACTAATTTATATATGAATGGAAATGTGCCTTGCCTGCCTCGAATCTTTGCTTTCACAGTGCCAAATTCTAAACTATCAAACTAATCCTGGCAATTCAATCGTAATTGCAACTCATAAAGAAACTGATCCTAACCAATTGACCAAACGTCTTCAACGACTTCTGCATTATTAAGCGGACTTCAATTAAATTTTAGATATTATCTAACTGTTTTATTCAATATGTGACTCATCACATGTTGGCCATATGTGTGACCTAACTTCAATATGGAATATTTTAAGATGTGTCCAAAAAATGAAGAAACTAAATGGAAAATACGCAGAACATAAATTTACTGATGCGTTTGACATTATTTTAGAACTGAAGCTTTAAGATGCTTGCAAGCAATTTAAAGATAAGTGAAAAGTATAGAGAGCATAGGAGATGCATCGTAAAATATTTCGGTCTTTAGCCCTGAAAGCTGTCCTGAATCACAAGGACAAATTTCCATAGCTGCGCACGTTCTCAAATAACTCCAATGATTCCCAGACTAAAAGACGATATTATAAATGTAAGAACAATAAAAGCAATTTTATTACTATATTCACTATCTTTTTACTCCTAACAAGAAGTTGCAAACTTAAAATTTGAGTCATACTCAAATATGCTTGGAGTATCCAAATATGAACTGAAGCTAATATTATGATAAAGGGCCTGAAACTGGCTAATGAGAATGGCAAGTGCCTTTGGCTGCCTTGCAAAACGGGTATACCCTGCTTGGACTGCTGCGCCCTCCTGCCTCGATGGTTACAGGGCAGGAAACACAAAAGCAAAGCAAATAAAAACACGTTGCAGGAAAAAGCCACGAATGCGACACACAATTTGCATTAGGGAAACGCGAACTGGTTGGCCCAGCGCTTTGTTTTGTTGGTCCGCAGCATAACAAAATATGCTGACCTAGCGGCTCTTACACCTGCCCTTGGGGCCACAACACGGTGGTTTCTGCATTTGTCTCTCTGCCTCTGGGCAAAAGCTAAGCACAGAAAAAAGAAATGAAGCTAAAGCTAGACAGCCAAGCATTCTGTGTCACGGAGGAAATTGCAGCATGCACAAATGTTAATAAATTTAAAGGAATGAAGCACATAAAGAGACTCGTTGAATATCCGTGTCGATAGACTACAATTAGTCCAGTCGTCTAATTTATACCTGAGGGAAAACTAAAACATGTAAAAATATTCAATTGGTAAGTCCAAAAATCAATAATCTAATGGGCCAGGCGCTTCTAGCTGAACGTAACTGGCAGAGAAGAAGAAGAGTGTGCAGTGGAAAAAGCCGAATGCAACGCCCACCGTGACACGCCCATTCACACCCAACACCTGCCTAATGACGATGAGCTGATAATGGCGTTCATGTTACCTGCGGTTCACTGCGTTTGCATTTGCTGCAAAAGTACTAGAGAGTGAGGAGAGCGAGGGAGAGAGAGAGAGAGAATGCTGCAGCTACTAATGCCTCTATGCCAACATTTGCGCTTGTATTTGTGAATTGAAAATGCAAAATTGCACTGTGGGATGCGAGACTCGCAATTGAAATTTAGCATCTGACCTCTTCAGTGAAATTCAACGGCAGTCAGCGCTTGCTAACGGCCTATCACTGCTCATATACCCTGCAGGGGTTTGACTTGGAGGATGCAAAATATATTTCTGAGCCAACAAAATGGCAAATTAGCGCCATATTCCCTGAAGTCATACTGCTGATTGTACGCATAAGACTTAAGAACTGTTAAAACGTCGTAGAAAGGTTGAAATATATTTATTCTGAATGAACTTTTCTATATGAGCTTCGGTTCACTCTAACAACATACGATACGAGTTATTTATTCCTATCAATTTAAAAAAAAACTTTCAGACTTCCTTTCGATCCTGTGGTGGAGTCCTATCCGATTAAACTTTAAACTAACGACTAACTTACTGTTCGCTTCCTCTATTGAGTTACATATATTATTATTCTTAAAGCCTCTTGGAAGATAATGTTTGGCCATGCTCCCAAGAGGCTTTAATAATAATAATATATGTATTATAATATATAATAATATATGTACTCTAATATATGTATAATATATGTATTATTTTAGTGTAACTCAATAGAAGAAGTGAACAGTAAGTTAGTCGTTAATTTATAGTTTCAAATCTTACAAGTGTAAAATATACAGTGGACACATCATATAGAGGAGGGGTGGACACATCATTTATTACAGAGTTATTTCCATATACCAGGTCCCAAAGTATGGGTAAAGTGTGTATTCCTCCATCTATTGAGTAAGTCAGCAGTAACTCAATATTCGACATTTTGAGCTGTAGAGGATCTTAACAGTAGCTCACATGTCAAACGCAAGGGTTCTATATACAAGCATAGATATATCCGCCCTATCTCGATTTTGGTTATGCAGCTTTATGCAAACAGATAGACAGGAAAACCATGTTGAATTGGGCGTCGTGAATACACAAGAATATATTCGTTTTATTTATTTTCATTTCTCATTTCACTTTGCAATATATCTAATAGTAAAAGAGGAGAGAAATTGGGTATATTGGTTTCGCTAAAATATACGCAGCAGCCAGTAGGAGGCGTGGCAGACTACATAAAGTATGTATATTCCTGATCAGCCCGACGAGTCGATCTAGACATGTGCGTCTATCAGCCTGTCCGTATGCATGAACTCGTTGATCTCAAAAGCTAAAGAAGCTAGAGATTGATCGATTTTATGTTATCGATCAAAACGATGTCGAATTTCAGTTATTGATCGTTATCGACACACCTAAAGTTTTGGTATGTCTGTAGAGGAGCTGAACTTTAATTGACCTGATTTTAGTTTTCAAACTAGAACTAAGGAAATCCTTAGTCTCGGAGGAACGCTCCAAGAGACGTAAATACTTTAAAGTTTTGATAAGTCCTTAGAGCGAATGTTCAGTAACTTAGCAGTCACAATTTCTTTGCAGCTCTGTTCCACCTGTAGATGAGGTCAACTGTGACTCAGCAGCAATCTTAACACTTTATAAGTCGGAGATTGTACAAAGCCCATGAACTCTTTTGACTTTACCCAAAAGTGTCGAAATAAATGGACTTCCGCATGAGTTAGTCAGCCTTAAACAAATTAAGAGCGGAGTTTGCCTTGTGACAGGCAGTGCAGAGTCGCCTATTCGGATACAAATTATCGCAGCTGTCAACATGGCAGACAGTTAATATCCAGCATCTGGGATGCTAGCTGTCAAAATACGAGCGCTGAATTTATGCGCCCATTGCACGAGTTTCAAATGAATGTTGCGTTGCTTCGCTTTATTTAGCAATTCTGCAGCTGATTACTGCTGCTGCTGCTGCTCAATGTTATATGTATGTATGTGTGTATATGTATGTGTATTTATGTATATGTATGTTGACCCCCTTAGCCATTTTGGTAAGCATGGGTTGTGCCTTCCTTTCAATAGGTATATAAAAATATATATATGCATGTATATATATATATATATATGTGTGTGTGTGTGTGTGTGTGTGCGTGTGTGTGTGTGTGCGTGTGTGTGTGTGCGTGTGTGTGTGTGTATATATATATAGGTTGCCGCAGCTCTGTCGTACATTGGTCTCATTGCAGCTGCATCTGTTAGCCATACATTTGCCGGAATATATTCTGGCTTTTGTTTAGGCCATCTGGCCAACTGTTTCTGCTTTGTTGTCAATGATAAAAGGCAACTGAATTTAAGGTTTTATTCCTTGAAGGGTATGATGTTTTTTCATCAGAATAAACAGTCGAGTAAGGGTCTAGTCGCATCTAGTTCGTTCGTCCTTCAAGTCCTTCCCAAGCTTAAAGAATCAATAACTTTCCATGAGTCCATGAATCAATCCTAACACAGGTAATTCCTCTATACATGTCTGGTATTCTAAAAATAGTTGCTCTACATTATTTTCAACTTTTTCAATATTTTACGCATTCAATTTAAAGGTTAAATGCTTAGCTGAACTCAACTGAACGTGTGCACAGATAGAAGAAAGCACCTTTGAAGCAACTGTGTTCGGCCGGGGCTTAGGGTAACTTCTAGCTGACATTTCCCATATTAATTGATGCAACGTCAAATGAGATTGTTGGAGTTGACTACGTTGATTAAGTCGTATCTGCAATGGAATATGACAGCACTGCTTAGCTAGCCTTGCTTCTACGGCTTTACACTAATTAATAATTAATTTTTGGGAACCATTGAAGTAGACGTGCCTACGACAAAAGATGTCGTCAAGAGAATAAATCAAAGTACTGCCTGCACTGGGCACGCATCTGAGAGCATTCCGAATGTTAGGCTCTCATACGGTTTGTCAGTTGCTTTGAATACCAGATGCCCCAGGCTCAAGGCTTCTCACTTTTGAAAGCCGGACAAGACGTCAGACTGGACACAGGAGCAATTTATCAACATAGAGCGGCAACTGAACCAACTGGCTCAACTGGCTTAGCAGGCGTTGAAAGCCAGCGCCTAAAGCTGTAAAATGCAAATTTTTGGCTGTTGTTCCGATTAGCATAGAACATCCCACGAATCATACACACACTCAAACGTATCTATATCCATATAAGTAAGTATTAGCATATACACATATCAGACTGGGTACATTTCGTATTTTACTGCATGTGCCCAGCATCCTACTGCAAAAATGTCGCAACATTGCTACTCTTCGCCATTTCCCTCGCCAAGAAAATGATTTTACTGTTTGTCCACAGTGGACAGAGCGACTTAGCCCATCCTCAACGTCCATCTCAGCACACCACAACTAACACATGCTGATTAGACAAATATTTTACTAGCTCAACCTCAGAACTAAAAGAAAAAAATGAAGAAAGCTTATTTTAGGTTTATCAGTCTTCGATACTCAATTGTAGCTTAATTGGGAATACTTCCTTATTTCAAAGATAGAATCACTGACTGAGAATTATAAGAATGACTACCTGTCAGCTGGGCTTATAACATTCATAATATTTATGAGTCAGTCACTTTCTCTGAATACAATCCATTTATTTAATAAATAAAACTCGCGCAAATTCCAATACAGCTTCACCTTACGGCTAAGCCATGCATGCCATGCAGCCTATACTATAACTATTGTTTTGCATCTATTTAACATTTAAAATCTCAGTTTTTATTCAAATTGCTAATTTTTCACTATTTGCCATCACAAAATTTACGCCGGCATGTATGCTAGCAGAGGCATTTATTCTGTTTTGGGGCCAATGAGGTCCAAGCATGCCGCATATCAAAAGCGCAAATCACACTTACGTTAAAAACACTAAAATTCAGCTCTCATTGTTTCTAAACTGCAGCTATATGTTTGTTCTCTAGCCACTCCACTTTCGCCAACGACCATACCACGCTGAGTACATCGGTTCTCGTCCGATCACCGAAGTTAAGCAGCGTCGGGCGCGGTTAGTACTTAGATGAGGGACCGCTTGGGAACACCGCGTGTTGTTGGCATCGTCCAATACTTTTTTTCTCATTTTTAATTTTTTTTTTGCTTTTTAAAATTTTATAAATTTAAAATTTTATAAAATTTTATATTTTACATTTAAAATCTGAGTTTTTATTTAAATTGCTAATTTTTCACTATTTGCCATCACAAAATTTACGCCGGCATGTATGCTAGCAGAGGCATTTATTCTGTTTTGGGGCCAATGAGGTCCAAGCATGCCGCATATCAAAAGCGCAAATCACACTTACGTTAAAAACACTAAAACTCAGCTCTCATTGTTTCTAAACTGCAGCTATATGTTTGTTCTCTAGCCACTCCACTTTCGCCAACGACCATACCACGCTGAGTACATCGGTTCTCGTCCGATCACCGAAATTAAGCAGCGTCGGGCGCGGTTAGTACTTAGATGGGGGACCGCTTGGGAACACCGCGTGTTGTTGGCATCGTCCAATACTTTTTTTCTCATTTTTATTTTTTTTTTGCTTTTTAAAATTTTATAAATTTAAAATTTTATAAAATTTTATATTTTACATTTAAAATCTGAGTTTTTATTCAAATTGCTAATTTTTCACTATTTGCCATCACAAAATTTACGCCGGCATGTATGCTAGCAGAGGCATTTATTCTGTTTTGGGGCCAATGAGGTCCAAGCATGCCGCATATCAAAAGCGCAAATCACACTTACGTTAAAAACACTAAAATTCAGCTCTCATTGTTTCTAAACTGCAGCTATATGTTTGTTCTCTAGCCACTCCACTTTCGCCAACGACCATACCACGCTGAGTACATCGGTTCTCGTCCGATCACCGAAATTAAGCAGCGTCGGGCGCGGTTAGTACTTAGATGGGGGACCGCTTGGGAACACCGCGTGTTGTTGGCATCGTCCAATACTTTTTTTCTCATTTTTAATTTTTTTTTGCTTTTTAAAATTTTATAAATTTCAAATTTTATAAAATTTTATATTTTACATTTAAAATCTGAGTTTTTATTCAAATTGCTAATTTTTCACTATTTGCCATCACAAAATTTACGCCGGCATGTATGCTAGCAGAGGCATTTATTCTGTTTTGGGGCCAATGAGGTCCAAGCATGCCGCATATCAAAAGCGCAAATCACACTTACGTTAAAAACACTAAAATTCAGCTCTCATTGTTTCTAAACTGCAGCTATATGTTTGTTCTCTAGCCACTCCACTTTCGCCAACGACCATACCACGCTGAGTACATCGGTTCTCGTCCGATCACCGAAATTAAGCAGCGTCGGGCGCGGTTAGTACTTAGATGGGGGACCGCTTGGGAACACCGCGTGTTGTTGGCATCGTCCAATACTTTTTTTCTCATTTTTAATTTTTTTTTTGCTTTTTAAAATTTTATAAATTTAAAATTTTATAAAATTTTATATTTTACATTTAAAATCTGAGTTTTTATTCAAATTGCTAATTTTTCACTATTTGCCATCACAAAATTTACGCCGGCATGTATGCTAGCAAAGGCATTTATTCTGTTTTGGGGCCAATGAGGTCCAAGCATGCCGCATATCAAAAGCGCAAATCACACTTACGTTAAAAACACTAAAATTCAGCTCTCATTGTTTCTAAACTGCAGCTATATGTTTGTTCTCTAGCCACTCCACTTTCGCCAACGACCATACCACGCTGAGTACATCGGTTCTCGTCCGATCACCGAAATTAAGCAGCGTCGGGCGCGGTTAGTACTTAGATGGGGGACCGCTTGGGAACACCGCGTGTTGTTGGCATTGTCCAATACTTTTTTTCTCATTTTTAATTTTTTTTTTGCTTTTTAAAATTTTATAAATTTCAAATTTTATAAAATTTTATATTTTACATTTAAAATCTCAGTTTTTATTCAAATTGCTAATTTTTCATTATTTGCCATCACAAAATTTACGCCGGCATGTATGCTAGCAGAGGCATTTATTCTGTTTTGGGGCCAATGAGGTCCAAGCATGCCGCATATCAAAAGCGCAAATCACACTTACGTTAAAAACACTAAAACTCAGCTCTCATTGTTTCTAAACTGCAGCTATATGTTTGTTCTCTAGCCACTCCACTTTCGCCAACGACCATACCACGCTGAGTACATCGGTTCTCGTCCGATCACCGAAATTAAGCAGCGTCGGGCGCGGTTAGTACTTAGATGGGGGACCGCTTGGGAACACCGCGTGTTGTTGGCATCGTCCAATACTTTTTTTCTCATTTTTAATTTTTTTTTGCTTTTTAAAATTTTATAAATTTAAAATTTTATAAAATTTTATATTTTACATTTAAAATCTGAGTTTTTATTCAAATTGCTAATTTTTCACTATTTGCCATCACAAAATTTACGCCGGCATGTATGCTAGCAAAGGCATTTATTCTGTTTTGGGGCCAATGAGGTCCAAGCATGCCGCATATCAAAAGCGCAAATCACACTTACGTTAAAAACACTAAAATTCAGCTCTCATTGTTTCTAAACTGCAGCTATATGTTTGTTCTCTAGCCACTCCACTTTCGCCAACGACCATACCACGCTGAGTACATCGGTTCTCGTCCGATCACCGAAATTAAGCAGCGTCGGGCGCGGTTAGTACTTAGATGGGGGACCGCTTGGGAACACCGCGTGTTGTTGGCATCGTCCAATACTTTTTTTCTCATTTTTAATTTTTTTTGCTTTTTAAAATTTTATAAATTTCAAATTTTATAAAATTTTATATTTTACATTTAAAATCTCAGTTTTTATTCAAATTGCTAATTTTTCATTATTTGCCATCACAAAATTTACGCCGGCATGTATGCTAGCAGAGGCATTTATTCTGTTTTGGGGCCAATGAGGTCCAAGCATGCCGCATATCAAAAGCGCAAATCACACTTACGTTAAAAACACTAAAATTCAGCTCTCATTGTTTCTAAACTGCAGCTATATGTTTGTTCTCTAGCCACTCCACTTTCGCCAACGACCATACCACGCTGAGTACATCGGTTCTCGTCCGATCACCGAAATTAAGCAGCGTCGGGCGCGGTTAGTACTTAGATGGGGGACCGCTTGGGAACACCGCGTGTTGTTGGCATTGTCCAATACTTTTTTTCTCATTTTTAATTTTTTTTTTGCTTTTTAAAATTTTATAAATTTAAAATTTTATAAAATTTTATATTTTACATTTAAAATCTCAGTTTTTATTCAAATTGCTAATTTTTCATTATTTGCCATCACAAAATTTACGCCGGCATGTATGCTAGCAGAGGCATTTATTCTGTTTTGGGGCCAATGAGGTCCAAGCATGCCGCATATCAAAAGCGCAAATCACACTTACGTTAAAAACACTAAAACTCAGCTCTCATTGTTTCTAAACTGCAGCTATATGTTTGTTCTCTAGCCACTCCACTTTCGCCAACGACCATACCACGCTGAGTACATCGGTTCTCGTCCGATCACCGAAATTAAGCAGCGTCGGGCGCGGTTAGTACTTAGATGGGGGACCGCTTGGGAACACCGCGTGTTGTTGGCATCGTCCAATACTTTTTTTCTCATTTTTAATTTTTTTTTTGCTTTTTAAAATTTTATAAATTTAAAATTTTATAAAATTTTATATTTTACATTTAAAATCTGAGTTTTTATTCAAATTGCTAATTTTTCACTATTTGCCATCACAAAATTTACGCCGGCATGTATGCTAGCAAAGGCATTTATTCTGTTTTGGGGCCAATGAGGTCCAAGCATGCCGCATATCAAAAGCGCAAATCACACTTACGTTAAAAACACTAAAATTCAGCTCTCATTGTTTCTAAACTGCAGCTATATGTTTGTTCTCTAGCCACTCCACTTTCGCCAACGACCATACCACGCTGAGTACATCGGTTCTCGTCCGATCACCGAAATTAAGCAGCGTCGGGCGCGGTTAGTACTTAGATGGGGGACCGCTTGGGAACACCGCGTGTTGTTGGCATCGTCCAATACTTTTTTTCTCATTTTTAATTTTTTTTGCTTTTTAAAATTTTATAAATTTCAAATTTTATAAAATTTTATATTTTACATTTAAAATCTCAGTTTTTATTCAAATTGCTAATTTTTCATTATTTGCCATCACAAAATTTACGCCGGCATGTATGCTAGCAGAGGCATTTATTCTGTTTTGGGGCCAATGAGGTCCAAGCATGCCGCATATCAAAAGCGCAAATCACACTTACGTTAAAAACACTAAAATTCAGCTCTCATTGTTTCTAAACTGCAGCTATATGTTTGTTCTCTAGCCACTCCACTTTCGCCAACGACCATACCACGCTGAGTACATCGGTTCTCGTCCGATCACCGAAATTAAGCAGCGTCGGGCGCGGTTAGTACTTAGATGGGGGACCGCTTGGGAACACCGCGTGTTGTTGGCATCGTCCAATACTTTTTTTTCTCATTTTTAATTTTTTTTTGCTTTTTAAAATTTTATAAATTTCAAATTTTATAAAATTTTATATTTTACATTTAAAATCTCAGTTTTTATTCAAATTGCTAATTTTTCATTATTTGCCATCACAAAATTTACGCCGGCATGTATGCTAGCAGAGGCATTTATTCTGTTTTGGGGCCAATGAGGTCCAAGCATGCCGCATATCAAAAGCGCAAATCACACTTACGTTAAAAACACTAAAACTCAGCTCTCATTGTTTCTAAACTGCAGCTATATGTTTGTTCTCTAGCCACTCCACTTTCGCCAACGACCATACCACGCTGAGTACATCGGTTCTCGTCCGATCACCGAAATTAAGCAGCGTCGGGCGCGGTTAGTACTTAGATGGGGGACCGCTTGGGAACACCGCGTGTTGTTGGCATCGTCCAATACTTTTTTTCTCATTTTTAATTTTTTTTTTGCTTTTTAAAATTTTATAAATTTAAAATTTTATAAAATTTTATATTTTACATTTAAAATCTGAGTTTTTATTCAAATTGCTAATTTTTCACTATTTGCCATCACAAAATTTACGCCGGCATGTATGCTAGCAAAGGCATTTATTCTGTTTTGGGGCCAATGAGGTCCAAGCATGCCGCATATCAAAAGCGCAAATCACACTTACGTTAAAAACACTAAAATTCAGCTCTCATTGTTTCTAAACTGCAGCTATATGTTTGTTCTCTAGCCACTCCACTTTCGCCAACGACCATACCACGCTGAGTACATCGGTTCTCGTCCGATCACCGAAATTAAGCAGCGTCGGGCGCGGTTAGTACTTAGATGGGGGACCGCTTGGGAACACCGCGTGTTGTTGGCATTGTCCAATACTTTTTTTCTCATTTTTAATTTTTTTTTTGCTTTTTAAAATTTTATAAATTTAAAATTTTATAAAATTTTATATTTTACATTTAAAATCTCAGTTTTTATTCAAATTGCTAATTTTTCATTATTTGCCATCACAAAATTTACGCCGGCATGTATGCTAGCAGAGGCATTTATTCTGTTTTGGGGCCAATGAGGTCCAAGCATGCCGCATATCAAAAGCGCAAATCACACTTACGTTAAAAACACTAAAACTCAGCTCTCATTGTTTCTAAACTGCAGCTATATGTTTGTTCTCTAGCCACTCCACTTTCGCCAACGACCATACCACGCTGAGTACATCGGTTCTCGTCCGATCACCGAAATTAAGCAGCGTCGGGCGCGGTTAGTACTTAGATGGGGGACCGCTTGGGAACACCGCGTGTTGTTGGCATCGTCCAATACTTTTTTTCTCATTTTTAATTTTTTTTTTGCTTTTTAAAATTTTATAAATTTAAAATTTTATAAAATTTTATATTTTACATTTAAAATCTGAGTTTTTATTCAAATTGCTAATTTTTCACTATTTGCCATCACAAAATTTACGCCGGCATGTATGCTAGCAAAGGCATTTATTCTGTTTTGGGGCCAATGAGGTCCAAGCATGCCGCATATCAAAAGCGCAAATCACACTTACGTTAAAAACACTAAAATTCAGCTCTCATTGTTTCTAAACTGCAGCTATATGTTTGTTCTCTAGCCACTCCACTTTCGCCAACGACCATACCACGCTGAGTACATCGGTTCTCGTCCGATCACCGAAATTAAGCAGCGTCGGGCGCGGTTAGTACTTAGATGGGGGACCGCTTGGGAACACCGCGTGTTGTTGGCATCGTCCAATACTTTTTTTCTCATTTTTAATTTTTTTTGCTTTTTAAAATTTTATAAATTTCAAATTTTATAAAATTTTATATTTTACATTTAAAATCTCAGTTTTTATTCAAATTGCTAATTTTTCATTATTTGCCATCACAAAATTTACGCCGGCATGTATGCTAGCAGAGGCATTTATTCTGTTTTGGGGCCAATGAGGTCCAAGCATGCCGCATATCAAAAGCGCAAATCACACTTACGTTAAAAACACTAAAATTCAGCTCTCATTGTTTCTAAACTGCAGCTATATGTTTGTTCTCTAGCCACTCCACTTTCGCCAACGACCATACCACGCTGAGTACATCGGTTCTCGTCCGATCACCGAAATTAAGCAGCGTCGGGCGCGGTTAGTACTTAGATGGGGGACCGCTTGGGAACACCGCGTGTTGTTGGCATCGTCCAATACTTTTTTTTCTCATTTTTAATTTTTTTTTTGCTTTTTAAAATTTTATAAATTTAAAATTTTATAAAATTTTATATTTTACATTTAAAATCTCAGTTTTTATTCAAATTGCTAATTTTTCATTATTTGCCATCACAAAATTTACGCCGGCATGTATGCTAGCAGAGGCATTTATTCTGTTTTGGGGCCAATGAGGTCCAAGCATGCCGCATATCAAAAGCGCAAATCACACTTACGTTAAAAACACTAAAACTCAGCTCTCATTGTTTCTAAACTGCAGCTATATGTTTGTTCTCTAGCCACTCCACTTTCGCCAACGACCATACCACGCTGAGTACATCGGTTCTCGTCCGATCACCGAAATTAAGCAGCGTCGGGCGCGGTTAGTACTTAGATGGGGGACCGCTTGGGAACACCGCGTGTTGTTGGCATCGTCCAATACTTTTTTTCTCATTTTTAATTTTTTTTTTGCTTTTTAAAATTTTATAAATTTAAAATTTTATAAAATTTTATATTTTACATTTAAAATCTGAGTTTTTATTCAAATTGCTAATTTTTCACTATTTGCCATCACAAAATTTACGCCGGCATGTATGCTAGCAAAGGCATTTATTCTGTTTTGGGGCCAATGAGGTCCAAGCATGCCGCATATCAAAAGCGCAAATCACACTTACGTTAAAAACACTAAAATTCAGCTCTCATTGTTTCTAAACTGCAGCTATATGTTTGTTCTCTAGCCACTCCACTTTCGCCAACGACCATACCACGCTGAGTACATCGGTTCTCGTCCGATCACCGAAATTAAGCAGCGTCGGGCGCGGTTAGTACTTAGATGGGGGACCGCTTGGGAACACCGCGTGTTGTTGGCATCGTCCAATACTTTTTTTCTCATTTTTAATTTTTTTTGCTTTTTAAAATTTTATAAATTTCAAATTTTATAAAATTTTATATTTTACATTTAAAATCTCAGTTTTTATTCAAATTGCTAATTTTTCATTATTTGCCATCACAAAATTTACGCCGGCATGTATGCTAGCAGAGGCATTTATTCTGTTTTGGGGCCAATGAGGTCCAAGCATGCCGCATATCAAAAGCGCAAATCACACTTACGTTAAAAACACTAAAATTCAGCTCTCATTGTTTCTAAACTGCAGCTATATGTTTGTTCTCTAGCCACTCCACTTTCGCCAACGACCATACCACGCTGAGTACATCGGTTCTCGTCCGATCACCGAAATTAAGCAGCGTCGGGCGCGGTTAGTACTTAGATGGGGGACCGCTTGGGAACACCGCGTGTTGTTGGCATCGTCCAATACTTTTTTTTCTCATTTTTAATTTTTTTTTTGCTTTTTAAAATTTTATAAATTTCAAATTTTATAAAATTTTATATTTTACATTTAAAATCTCAGTTTTTATTCAAATTGCTAATTTTTCATTATTTGCCATCACAAAATTTACGCCGGCATGTATGCTAGCAGAGGCATTTATTCTGTTTTGGGGCCAATGAGGTCCAAGCATGCCGCATATCAAAAGCGCAAATCACACTTACGTTAAAAACACTAAAATTCAGCTCTCATTGTTTCTAAACTGCAGCTATATGTTTGTTCTCTAGCCACTCCACTTTCGCCAACGACCATACCACGCTGAGTACATCGGTTCTCGTCCGATCACCGAAATTAAGCAGCGTCGGGCGCGGTTAGTACTTAGATGGGGGACCGCTTGGGAACACCGCGTGTTGTTGGCATCGTCCAATACTTTTTTTTCTCATTTTTAATTTTTTTTTTGCTTTTTAAAATTTTATAAATTTCAAATTTTATAAAATTTTATATTTTACATTTAAAATCTCAGTTTTTATTCAAATTGCTAATTTTTCATTATTTGCCATCACAAAATTTACGCCGGCATGTATGCTAGCAGAGGCATTTATTCTGTTTTGGGGCCAATGAGGTCCAAGCATGCCGCATATCAAAAGCGCAAATCACACTTACGTTAAAAACACTAAAATTCAGCTCTCATTGTTTCTAAACTGCAGCTATATGTTTGTTCTCTAGCCACTCCACTTTCGCCAACGACCATACCACGCTGAGTACATCGGTTCTCGTCCGATCACCGAAATTAAGCAGCGTCGGGCGCGGTTAGTACTTAGATGGGGGACCGCTTGGGAACACCGCGTGTTGTTGGCATCGTCCAATACTTTTTTTCTCATTTTTAATTTTTTTTTTGCTTTTTAAAATTTTATAAATTTCAAATTTTATAATATTTTATATTTTACATTTAAAATCTCAGTTTTTATTCAAATTGCTAATTTTTCATTATTTGCCATCACAAAATTTACGCCGGCATGTATGCTAGCAGAGGCATTTATTCTGTTTTGGGGCCAATGAGGTCCAAGCATGCCGCATATCAAAAGCGCAAATCACACTTACGTTAAAAACACTAAAATTCAGCTCTCATTGTTTCTAAACTGCAGCTATATGTTTGTTCTCTAGCCACTCCACTTTCGCCAACGACCATACCACGCTGAGTACATCGGTTCTCGTCCGATCACCGAAATTAAGCAGCGTCGGGCGCGGTTAGTACTTAGATGGGGGACCGCTTGGGAACACCGCGTGTTGTTGGCATCGTCCAATACTTTTTTTCTCATTTTTAATTTTTTTTTTGCTTTTTAAAATTTTATAAATTTCAAATTTTATAAAATTTTATATTTTACATTTAAAATCTCAGTTTTTATTCAAATTGCTAATTTTTCATTATTTGCCATCACAAAATTTACGCCGGCATGTATGCTAGCAGAGGCATTTATTCTGTTTTGGGGCCAATGAGGTCCAAGCATGCCGCATATCAAAAGCGCAAATCACACTTACGTTAAAAACACTAAAATTCAGCTCTCATTGTTTCTAAACTGCAGCTATATGTTTGTTCTCTAGCCACTCCACTTTCGCCAACGACCATACCACGCTGAGTACATCGGTTCTCGTCCGATCACCGAAATTAAGCAGCGTCGGGCGCGGTTAGTACTTAGATGGGGGACCGCTTGGGAACACCGCGTGTTGTTGGCATCGTCCAATACTTTTTTTCTCATTTTTAATTTTTTTTTTGCTTTTTAAAATTTTATAAATTTAAAATTTTATAAAATTTTATATTTTACATTTAAAATCTGAGTTTTTATTCAAATTGCTAATTTTTCACTATTTGCCATCACAAAATTTACGCCGGCATGTATGCTAGCAGAGGCATTTATTCTGTTTTGGGGCCAATGAGGTCCAAGCATGCCGCATATCAAAAGCGCAAATCACACTTACGTTAAAAACACTAAAATTCAGCTCTCATTGTTTCTAAACTGCAGCTATATGTTTGTTCTCTAGCCACTCCACTTTCGCCAACGACCATACCACGCTGAGTACATCGGTTCTCGTCCGATCACCGAAATTAAGCAGCGTCGGGCGCGGTTAGTACTTAGATGGGGGACCGCTTGGGAACACCGCGTGTTGTTGGCATCGTCCAATACTTTTTTTCTCATTTTTAATTTTTTTTTGCTTTTTAAAATTTTATAAATTTCAAATTTTATAAAATTTTATATTTTACATTTAAAATCTCAGTTTTTATTCAAATTGCTAATTTTTCATTATTTGCCATCACAAAATTTACGCCGGCATGTATGCTAGCAGAGGCATTTATTCTGTTTTGGGGCCAATGAGGTCCAAGCATGCCGCATATCAAAAGCGCAAATCACACTTACGTTAAAAACACTAAAATTCAGCTCTCATTGTTTCTAAACTGCAGCTATATGTTTGTTCTCTAGCCACTCCACTTTCGCCAACGACCATACCACGCTGAGTACATCGGTTCTCGTCCGATCACCGAAATTAAGCAGCGTCGGGCGCGGTTAGTACTTAGATGGGGGACCGCTTGGGAACACCGCGTGTTGTTGGCATCGTCCAATACTTTTTTTCTCATTTTTAATTTTTTTTTTGCTTTTTAAAATTTTATAAATTTAAAATTTTATAAAATTTTATATTTTACATTTAAAATCTGAGTTTTTATTCAAATTGCTAATTTTTCACTATTTGCCATCACAAAATTTACGCCGGCATGTATGCTAGCAAAGGCATTTATTCTGTTTTGGGGCCAATGAGGTCCAAGCATGCCGCATATCAAAAGCGCAAATCACACTTACGTTAAAAACACTAAAATTCAGCTCTCATTGTTTCTAAACTGCAGCTATATGTTTGTTCTCTAGCCACTCCACTTTCGCCAACGACCATACCACGCTGAGTACATCGGTTCTCGTCCGATCACCGAAATTAAGCAGCGTCGGGCGCGGTTAGTACTTAGATGGGGGACCGCTTGGGAACACCGCGTGTTGTTGGCATCGTCCAATACTTTTTTTCTCATTTTTAATTTTTTTTGCTTTTTAAAATTTTATAAATTTCAAATTTTATAAAATTTTATATTTTACATTTAAAATCTCAGTTTTTATTCAAATTGCTAATTTTTCATTATTTGCCATCACAAAATTTACGCCGGCATGTATGCTAGCAGAGGCATTTATTCTGTTTTGGGGCCAATGAGGTCCAAGCATGCCGCATATCAAAAGCGCAAATCACACTTACGTTAAAAACACTAAAATTCAGCTCTCATTGTTTCTAAACTGCAGCTATATGTTTGTTCTCTAGCCACTCCACTTTCGCCAACGACCATACCACGCTGAGTACATCGGTTCTCGTCCGATCACCGAAATTAAGCAGCGTCGGGCGCGGTTAGTACTTAGATGCGGGACCGCTTGGGAACACCGCGTGTTGTTGGCAATCGTCCAATACTTTTTTTCTCATTTTTAATTTTTTTTTGCTTTTTAAAATTTTATAAATTTAAAATTTTATAAAATTTTATATTTTACATTTAAAATCTGAGTTTTTATTCAAATTGCTAATTTTTCACTATTTGCCATCACAAAATTTACGCCGGCATGTATGCTAGCAAAGGCATTTATTCTGTTTTGGGGCCAATGAGGTCCAAGCATGCCGCATATCAAAAGCGCAAATCACACTTACGTTAAAAACACTAAAATTCAGCTCTCATTGTTTCTAAACTGCAGCTATATGTTTGTTCTCTAGCCACTCCACTTTCGCCAACGACCATACCACGCTGAGTACATCGGTTCTCGTCCGATCACCGAAATTAAGCAGCGTCGGGCGCGGTTAGTACTTAGATGGGGGACCGCTTGGGAACACCGCGTGTTGTTGGCATCGTCCAATACTTTTTTTCTCATTTTTAATTTTTTTTTTGCTTTTTAAAATTTTATAAATTTAAAATTTTATAAAATTTTATATTTTACATTTAAAATCTGAGTTTTTATTCAAATTGCTAATTTTTCACTATTTGCCATCACAAAATTTACGCCGGCATGTATGCTAGCAGAGGCATTTATTCTGTTTTGGGGCCAATGAGGTCCAAGCATGCCGCATATCAAAAGCGCAAATCACACTTACGTTAAAAACACTAAAACTCAGCTCTCATTGTTTCTAAACTGCAGCTATATGTTTGTTCTCTAGCCACTCCACTTTCGCCAACGACCATACCACGCTGAGTACATCGGTTCTCGTCCGATCACCGAAATTAAGCAGCGTCGGGCGCGGTTAGTACTTAGATGTGGGACCGCTTGGGAACACCGCGTGTTGTTGGCATCGTCCAATACTTTTTTTCTCATTTTTAATTTTTTTTTTTGCTTTTTAAAATTTTATAAATTTCAAATTTTATAAAATTTTATATTTTACATTTAAAATCTCAGTTTTTATTCAAATTGCTAATTTTTCATTATTTGCCATCACAAAATTTACGCCGGCATGTATGCTAGCAGAGGCATTTATTCTGTTTTGGGGCCAATGAGGTCCAAGCATGCCGCATATCAAAAGCGCAAATCACACTTACGTTAAAAACACTAAAATTCAGCTCTCATTGTTTCTAAACTGCAGCTATATGTTTGTTCTCTAGCCACTCCACTTTCGCCAACGACCATACCACGCTGAGTACATCGGTTCTCGTCCGATCACCGAAATTAAGCAGCGTCGGGCGCGGTTAGTACTTAGATGGGGGACCGCTTGGGAACACCGCGTGTTGTTGGCATCGTCCAATACTTTTTTTCTCATTTTTAATTTTTTTTTTGCTTTTTAAAATTTTATAAATTTCAAATTTTATAAAATTTTATATTTTACATTTAAAATCTCAGTTTTTATTCAAATTGCTAATTTTTCATTATTTGCCATCACAAAATTTACGCCGGCATGTATGCTAGCAGAGGCATTTATTCTGTTTTGGGGCCAATGAGGTCCAAGCATGCCGCATATCAAAAGCGCAAATCACACTTACGTTAAAAACACTAAAATTCAGCTCTCATTGTTTCTAAACTGCAGCTATATGTTTGTTCTCTAGCCACTCCACTTTCGCCAACGACCATACCACGCTGAGTACATCGGTTCTCGTCCGATCACCGAAATTAAGCAGCGTCGGGCGCGGTTAGTACTTAGATGGGGGACCGCTTGGGAACACCGCGTGTTGTTGGCATCGTCCAATACTTTTTTTCTCATTTTTAATTTTTTTTTTGCTTTTTAAAATTTTATAAATTTCAAATTTTATAAAATTTTATATTTTACATTTAAAATCTGAGTTTTTATTCAAATTGCTAATTTTTCACTATTTGCCATCACAAAATTTACGCCGGCATGTATGCTAGCAGAGGCATTTATTCTGTTTTGGGGCCAATGAGGTCCAAGCATGCCGCATATCAAAAGCGCAAATCACACTTACGTTAAAAACACTAAAATTCAGCTCTCATTGTTTCTAAACTGCAGCTATATGTTTGTTCTCTAGCCACTCCACTTTCGCCAACGACCATACCACGCTGAGTACATCGGTTCTCGTCCGATCACCGAAATTAAGCAGCGTCGGGCGCGGTTAGTACTTAGATGGGGGACCGCTTGGGAACACCGCGTGTTGTTGGCAATCGTCCAATACTTTTTTTCTCATTTTTAATTTTTTTTTGCTTTTTAAAATTTTATAAATTTAAAATTTTATAAAATTTTATATTTTACATTTAAAATCTGAGTTTTTATTCAAATTGCTAATTTTTCACTATTTGCCATCACAAAATTTACGCCGGCATGTATGCTAGCAGAGGCATTTATTCTGTTTTGGGGCCAATGAGGTCCAAGCATGCCGCATATCAAAAGCGCAAATCACACTTACGTTAAAAACACTAAAACTCAGCTCTCATTGTTTCTAAACTGCAGCTATATGTTTGTTCTCTAGCCACTCCACTTTCGCCAACGACCATACCACGCTGAGTACATCGGTTCTCATCCGATCACCGAAATTAAGCAGCGTCGGGCGCGGTTAGTACTTAGATGTGGGACCGCTTGGGAACACCGCGTGTTGTTGGCATCGTCCAATACTTTTTTTCTCATTTTTAATTTTTTTTTTGCTTTTTAAAATTTTATAAATTTCAAATTTTATAAAATTTTATATTTTACATTTAAAATCTCAGTTTTTATTCAAATTGCTAATTTTTCATTATTTGCCATCACAAAATTTACGCCGGCATGTATGCTAGCAGAGGCATTTATTCTGTTTTGGGGCCAATGAGGTCCAAGCATGCCGCATATCAAAAGCGCAAATCACACTTACGTTAAAAACACTAAAATTCAGCTCTCATTGTTTCTAAACTGCAGCTATATGTTTGTTCTCTAGCCACTCCACTTTCGCCAACGACCATACCACGCTGAGTACATCGGTTCTCGTCCGATCACCGAAATTAAGCAGCGTCGGGCGCGGTTAGTACTTAGATGGGGGACCGCTTGGGAACACCGCGTGTTGTTGGCATCGTCCAATACTTTTTTTCTCATTTTTAATTTTTTTTTTGCTTTTTAAAATTTTATAAATTTAAAATTTTATAAAATTTTATATTTTACATTTAAAATCTCAGTTTTTATTCAAATTGCTAATTTTTCACTATTTGCCATCACAAAATTTACGCCGGCATGTATGCTAGCAAAGGCATTTATTCTGTTTTGGGGCCAATGAGGTCCAAGCATGCCGCATATCAAAAGCGCAAATCACACTTACGTTAAAAACACTAAAATTCAGCTCTCATTGTTTCTAAACTGCAGCTATATGTTTGTTCTCTAGCCACTCCACTTTCGCCAACGACCATACCACGCTGAGTACATCGGTTCTCGTCCGATCACCGAAATTAAGCAGCGTCGGGCGCGGTTAGTACTTAGATGGGGGACCGCTTGGGAACACCGCGTGTTGTTGGCAATCGTCCAATACTTTTTTTCTCATTTTTAATTTTTTTTTGCTTTTTAAAATTTTATAAATTTAAAATTTTATAAAATTTTATATTTTACATTTAAAATCTGAGTTTTTATTCAAATTGCTAATTTTTCACTATTTGCCATCACAAAATTTACGCCGGCATGTATGCTAGCAGAGGCATTTATTCTGTTTTGGGGCCAATGAGGTCCAAGCATGCCGCATATCAAAAGCGCAAATCACACTTACGTTAAAAACACTAAAACTCAGCTCTCATTGTTTCTAAACTGCAGCTATATGTTTGTTCTCTAGCCACTCCACTTTCGCCAACGACCATACCACGCTGAGTACATCGGTTCTCGTCCGATCACCGAAATTAAGCAGCGTCGGGCGCGGTTAGTACTTAGATGGGGGACCGCTTGGGAACACCGCGTGTTGTTGGCATCGTCCAATACTTTTTTTCTCATTTTTAATTTTTTTTTTGCTTTTTAAAATTTTATAAATTTCAAATTTTATAAAATTTTATATTTTACATTTAAAATCTGAGTTTTTATTCAAATTGCTAATTTTTCACTATTTGCCATCACAAAATTTACGCCGGCATGTATGCTAGCAAAGGCATTTATTCTGTTTTGGGGCCAATGAGGTCCAAGCATGCCGCATATCAAAAGCGCAAATCACACTTACGTTAAAAACACTAAAATTCAGCTCTCATTGTTTCTAAACTGCAGCTATATGTTTGTTCTCTAGCCACTCCACTTTCGCCAACGACCATACCACGCTGAGTACATCGGTTCTCGTCCGATCACCGAAATTAAGCAGCGTCGGGCGCGGTTAGTACTTAGATGGGGGACCGCTTGGGAACACCGCGTGTTGTTGGCATCGTCCAATACTTTTTTTCTCATTTTTAATTTTTTTTTTGCTTTTTAAAATTTTATAAATTTCAAATTTTATAAAATTTTATATTTTACATTTAAAATCTCAGTTTTTATTCAAATTGCTAATTTTTCATTATTTGCCATCACAAAATTTACGCCGGCATGTATGCTAGCAGAGGCATTTATTCTGTTTTGGGGCCAATGAGGTCCAAGCATGCCGCATATCAAAAGCGCAAATCACACTTACGTTAAAAACACTAAAATTCAGCTCTCATTGTTTCTAAACTGCAGCTATATGTTTGTTCTCTAGCCACTCCACTTTCGCCAACGACCATACCACGCTGAGTACATCGGTTCTCGTCCGATCACCGAAATTAAGCAGCGTCGGGCGTGGTTAGTACTTAGATGGGGGACCGCTTGGGAACACCGCGTGTTGTTGGCATCGTCCAATACTTTTTTTCTCATTTTTAATTTTTTTTTGCTTTTTAAAATTTTATAAATTTAAAATTTTATAAAATTTTATATTTTACATTTAAAATCTGAGTTTTTATTCAAATTGCTAATTTTTCACTATTTGCCATCACAAAATTTACGCCGGCATGTATGCTAGCAAAGGCATTTATTCTGTTTTGGGGCCAATGAGGTCCAAGCATGCCGCATATCAAAAGCGCAAATCACACTTACGTTAAAAACACTAAAATTCAGCTCTCATTGTTTCTAAACTGCAGCTATATGTTTGTTCTCTAGCCACTCCACTTTCGCCAACGACCATACCACGCTGAGTACATCGGTTCTCGTCCGATCACCGAAATTAAGCAGCGTCGGGCGCGGTTAGTACTTAGATGGGGGACCGCTTGGGAACACCGCGTGTTGTTGGCATCGTCCAATACTTTTTTTCTCATTTTTAATTTTTTTTTTGCTTTTTAAAATTTTATAAATTTCAAATTTTATAAAATTTTATATTTTACATTTAAAATCTCAGTTTTTATTCAAATTGCTAATTTTTCATTATTTGCCATCACAAAATTTACGCCGGCATGTATGCTAGCAGAGGCATTTATTCTGTTTTGGGGCCAATGAGGTCCAAGCATGCCGCATATCAAAAGCGCAAATCACACTTACGTTAAAAACACTAAAATTCAGCTCTCATTGTTTCTAAACTGCAGCTATATGTTTGTTCTCTAGCCACTCCACTTTCGCCAACGACCATACCACGCTGAGTACATCGGTTCTCGTCCGATCACCGAAATTAAGCAGCGTCGGGCGTGGTTAGTACTTAGATGGGGGACCGCTTGGGAACACCGCGTGTTGTTGGCATCGTCCAATACTTTTTTTCTCATTTTTAATTTTTTTTTGCTTTTTAAAATTTTATAAATTTAAAATTTTATAAAATTTTATATTTTACATTTAAAATCTGAGTTTTTATTCAAATTGCTAATTTTTCACTATTTGCCATCACAAAATTTACGCCGGCATGTATGCTAGCAAAGGCATTTATTCTGTTTTGGGGCCAATGAGGTCCAAGCATGCCGCATATCAAAAGCGCAAATCACACTTACGTTAAAAACACTAAAATTCAGCTCTCATTGTTTCTAAACTGCAGCTATATGTTTGTTCTCTAGCCACTCCACTTTCGCCAACGACCATACCACGCTGAGTACATCGGTTCTCGTCCGATCACCGAAATTAAGCAGCGTCGGGCGCGGTTAGTACTTAGATGGGGGACCGCTTGGGAACACCGCGTGTTGTTGGCATCGTCCAATACTTTTTTTCTCATTTTTAATTTTTTTTTTGCTTTTTAAAATTTTATAAATTTCAAATTTTATAAAATTTTATATTTTACATTTAAAATCTCAGTTTTTATTCAAATTGCTAATTTTTCATTATTTGCCATCACAAAATTTACGCCGGCATGTATGCTAGCAGAGGCATTTATTCTGTTTTGGGGCCAATGAGGTCCAAGCATGCCGCATATCAAAAGCGCAAATCACACTTACGTTAAAAACACTAAAATTCAGCTCTCATTGTTTCTAAACTGCAGCTATATGTTTGTTCTCTAGCCACTCCACTTTCGCCAACGACCATACCACGCTGAGTACATCGGTTCTCGTCCGATCACCGAAATTAAGCAGCGTCGGGCGTGGTTAGTACTTAGATGGGGGACCGCTTGGGAACACCGCGTGTTGTTGGCATCGTCCAATACTTTTTTTCTCATTTTTAATTTTTTTTTGCTTTTTAAAATTTTATAAATTTAAAATTTTATAAAATTTTATATTTTACATTTAAAATCTGAGTTTTTATTCAAATTGCTAATTTTTCACTATTTGCCATCACAAAATTTACGCCGGCATGTATGCTAGCAAAGGCATTTATTCTGTTTTGGGGCCAATGAGGTCCAAGCATGCCGCATATCAAAAGCGCAAATCACACTTACGTTAAAAACACTAAAATTCAGCTCTCATTGTTTCTAAACTGCAGCTATATGTTTGTTCTCTAGCCACTCCACTTTCGCCAACGACCATACCACGCTGAGTACATCGGTTCTCGTCCGATCACCGAAATTAAGCAGCGTCGGGCGCGGTTAGTACTTAGATGGGGGACCGCTTGGGAACACCGCGTGTTGTTGGCATTGTCCAATACTTTTTTTCTCATTTTTAATTTTTTTTTGCTTTTTAAAATTTTATAAATTTCAAATTTTATAAAATTTTATATTTTACATTTAAAATCTCAGTTTTTATTCAAATTGCTAATTTTTCATTATTTGCCATCACAAAATTTACGCCGGCATGTATGCTAGCAAAGGCATTTATTCTGTTTTGGGGCCAATGAGGTCCAAGCATGCCGCATATCAAAAGCGCAAATCACACTTACGTTAAAAACACTAAAATTCAGCTCTCATTGTTTCTAAACTGCAGCTATATGTTTGTTCTCTAGCCACTCCACTTTCGCCAACGACCATACCACGCTGAGTACATCGGTTCTCGTCCGATCACCGAAATTAAGCAGCGTCGGGCGCGGTTAGTACTTAGATGGGGGACCGCTTGGGAACACCGCGTGTTGTTGGCATTGTCCAATACTTTTTTTCTCATTTTTAATTTTTTTTTTGCTTTTTAAAATTTTATAAATTTCAAATTTTATAAAATTTTATATTTTACATTTAAAATCTCAGTTTTTATTCAAATTGCTAATTTTTCATTATTTGCCATCACAAAATTTACGCCGGCATGTATGCTAGCAGAGGCATTTATTCTGTTTTGGGGCCAATGAGGTCCAAGCATGCCGCATATCAAAAGCGCAAATCACACTTACGTTAAAAACACTAAAATTCAGCTCTCATTGTTTCTAAACTGCAGCTATATGTTTGTTCTCTAGCCACTCCACTTTCGCCAACGACCATACCACGCTGAGTACATCGGTTCTCGTCCGATCACCGAAATTAAGCAGCGTCGGGCGTGGTTAGTACTTAGATGGGGGACCGCTTGGGAACACCGCGTGTTGTTGGCATCGTCCAATACTTTTTTTCTCATTTTTAATTTTTTTTTGCTTTTTAAAATTTTATAAATTTCAAATTTTATAAAATTTTATATTTTACATTTAAAATCTGAGTTTTTATTCAAATTGCTAATTTTTCACTATTTGCCATCACAAAATTTACGCCGGCATGTATGCTAGCAGAGGCATTTATTCTGTTTTGGGGCCAATGAGGTCCAAGCATGCCGCATATCAAAAGCGCAAATCACACTTACGTTAAAAACACTAAAACTCAGCTCTCATTGTTTCTAAACTGCAGCTATATGTTTGTTCTCTAGCCACTCCACTTTCGCCAACGACCATACCACGCTGAGTACATCGGTTCTCGTCCGATCACCGAAATTAAGCAGCGTCGGGCGCGGTTAGTACTTAGATGGGGGACCGCTTGGGAACACCGCGTGTTGTTGGCATCGTCCAATACTTTTTTTCTCATTTTTAATTTTTTTTGCTTTTTAAAATTTTATAAATTTCAAATTTTATAAAATTTTATATTTTACATTTAAAATCTCAGTTTTTATTCAAATTGCTAATTTTTCATTATTTGCCATCACAAAATTTACGCCGGCATGTATGCTAGCAGAGGCATTTATTCTGTTTTGGGGCCAATGAGGTCCAAGCATGCCGCATATCAAAAGCGCAAATCACACTTACGTTAAAAACACTAAAATTCAGCTCTCATTGTTTCTAAACTGCAGCTATATGTTTGTTCTCTAGCCACTCCACTTTCGCCAACGACCATACCACGCTGAGTACATCGGTTCTCGTCCGATCACCGAAATTAAGCAGCGTCGGTCGGGCGCGGTTAGTACTTAGATGGGGGACCGCTTGGGAACACCGCGTGTTGTTGGCATCGTCCAATACTTTTTTTCTCATTTTTAATTTTTTTTTGCTTTTTAAAATTTTATAAATTTCAAATTTTATAAAATTTTATATTTTACATTTAAAATCTGAGTTTTTATTCAAATTGCTAATTTTTCACTATTTGCCATCACAAAATTTACGCCGGCATGTATGCTAGCAAAGGCATTTATTCTGTTTTGGGGCCAATGAGGTCCAAGCATGCCGCATATCAAAAGCGCAAATCACACTTACGTTAAAAACACTAAAATTCAGCTCTCATTGTTTCTAAACTGCAGCTATATGTTTGTTCTCTAGCCACTCCACTTTCGCCAACGACCATACCACGCTGAGTACATCGGTTCTCGTCCGATCACCGAAATTAAGCAGCGTCGGGCGCGGTTAGTACTTAGATGGGGGACCGCTTGGGAACACCGCGTGTTGTTGGCATCGTCCAATACTTTTTTTCTCATTTTTAATTTTTTTTTGCTTTTTAAAATTTTATAAATTTCAAATTTTATAAAATTTTATATTTTACATTTAAAATCTCAGTTTTTATTCAAATTGCTAATTTTTCATTATTTGCCATCACAAAATTTACGCCGGCATGTATGCTAGCAGAGGCATTTATTCTGTTTTGGGGCCAATGAGGTCCAAGCATGCCGCATATCAAAAGCGCAAATCACACTTACGTTAAAAACACTAAAATTCAGCTCTCATTGTTTCTAAACTGCAGCTATATGTTTGTTCTCTAGCCACTCCACTTTCGCCAACGACCATACCACGCTGAGTACATCGGTTCTCGTCCGATCACCGAAATTAAGCAGCGTCGGGCGCGGTTAGTACTTAGATGGGGGACCGCTTGGGAACACCGCGTGTTGTTGGCATCGTCCAATACTTTTTTTCTCATTTTTAATTTTTTTTTTGCTTTTTAAAATTTTATAAATTTCAAATTTTATAAAATTTTATATTTTACATTTAAAATCTGAGTTTTTATTCAAATTGCTAATTTTTCACTATTTGCCATCACAAAATTTACGCCGGCATGTATGCTAGCAGAGGCATTTATTCTGTTTTGGGGCCAATGAGGTCCAAGCATGCCGCATATCAAAAGCGCAAATCACACTTACGTTAAAAACACTAAAATTCAGCTCTCATTGTTTCTAAACTGCAGCTATATGTTTGTTCTCTAGCCACTCCACTTTCGCCAACGACCATACCACGCTGAGTACATCGGTTCTCGTCCGATCACCGAAATTAAGCAGCGTCGGGCGCGGTTAGTACTTAGATGGGGGACCGCTTGGGAACACCGCGTGTTGTTGGCATCGTCCAATACTTTTTTTCTCATTTTTAATTTTTTTTGCTTTTTAAAATTTTATAAATTTCAAATTTTATAAAATTTTATATTTTACATTTAAAATCTCAGTTTTTATTCAAATTGCTAATTTTTCATTATTTGCCATCACAAAATTTACGCCGGCATGTATGCTAGCAGAGGCATTTATTCTGTTTTGGGGCCAATGAGGTCCAAGCATGCCGCATATCAAAAGCGCAAATCACACTTACGTTAAAAACACTAAAATTCAGCTCTCATTGTTTCTAAACTGCAGCTATATGTTTGTTCTCTAGCCACTCCACTTTCGCCAACGACCATACCACGCTGAGTACATCGGTTCTCGTCCGATCACCGAAATTAAGCAGCGTCGGGCGTGGTTAGTACTTAGATGGGGGACCGCTTGGGAACACCGCGTGTTGTTGGCATCGTCCAATACTTTTTTTCTCATTTTTAATTTTTTTTTGCTTTTTAAAATTTTATAAATTTCAAATTTTATAAAATTTTATATTTTACATTTAAAATCTGAGTTTTTATTCAAATTGCTAATTTTTCACTATTTGCCATCACAAAATTTACGCCGGCATGTATGCTAGCAGAGGCATTTATTCTGTTTTGGGGCCAATGAGGTCCAAGCATGCCGCATATCAAAAGCGCAAATCACACTTACGTTAAAAACACTAAAACTCAGCTCTCATTGTTTCTAAACTGCAGCTATATGTTTGTTCTCTAGCCACTCCACTTTCGCCAACGACCATACCACGCTGAGTACATCGGTTCTCGTCCGATCACCGAAATTAAGCAGCGTCGGGCGCGGTTAGTACTTAGATGGGGGACCGCTTGGGAACACCGCGTGTTGTTGGCATCGTCCAATACTTTTTTTCTCATTTTTAATTTTTTTTTGCTTTTTAAAATTTTATAAATTTCAAATTTTATAAAATTTTATATTTTACATTTAAAATCTCAGTTTTTATTCAAATTGCTAATTTTTCATTATTTGCCATCACAAAATTTACGCCGGCATGTATGCTAGCAGAGGCATTTATTCTGTTTTGGGGCCAAT
Organism: Drosophila eohydei; assembly: GCA_035045825.1. Taxonomy (NCBI): domain Eukaryota; kingdom Metazoa; phylum Arthropoda; class Insecta; order Diptera; family Drosophilidae; genus Drosophila; species Drosophila eohydei. Next base: position 3,462,524 of record JAWNOT010000095.1, read on the forward strand.
GAGGTCCAAGCATGCCGCATATCAAAAGCGCAAATCACACTTACGTTAAAAACACTAAAATTCAGCTCTCATTGTTTCTAAACTGCAGCTATATGTTTGTTCTCTAGCCACTCCACTTTCGCCAACGACCATACCACGCTGAGTACATCGGTTCTCGTCCGATCACCGAAATTAAGCAGCGTCGGGCGCGGTTAGTACTTAGATGGGGGACCGCTTGGGAACACCGCGTGTTGTTGGCATCGTCCAATACTTTTTTTCTCATTTTTAATTTTTTTTTGCTTTTTAAAATTTTATAAATTTCAAATTTTATAAAATTTTATATTTTACATTTAAAATCTCAGTTTTTATTCAAATTGCTAATTTTTCATTATTTGCCATCACAAAATTTACGCCGGCATGTATGCTAGCAGAGGCATTTATTCTGTTTTGGGGCCAATGAGGTCCAAGCATGCCGCATATCAAAAGCGCAAATCACACTTACGTTAAAAACACTAAAATTCAGCTCTCATTGTTTCTAAACTGCAGCTATATGTTTGTTCTCTAGCCACTCCACTTTCGCCAACGACCATACCACGCTGAGTACATCGGTTCTCGTCCGATCACCGAAATTAAGCAGCGTCGGGCGTGGTTAGTACTTAGATGGGGGACCGCTTGGGAACACCGCGTGTTGTTGGCATCGTCCAATACTTTTTTTCTCATTTTTAATTTTTTTTTGCTTTTTAAAATTTTATAAATTTCAAATTTTATAAAATTTTATATTTTACATTTAAAATCTGAGTTTTTATTCAAATTGCTAATTTTTCACTATTTGCCATCACAAAATTTACGCCGGCATGTATGCTAGCAGAGGCATTTATTCTGTTTTGGGGCCAATGAGGTCCAAGCATGCCGCATATCAAAAGCGCAAATCACACTTACGTTAAAAACACTAAAACTCAGCTCTCATTGTTTCTAAACTGCAGCTATATGTTTGTTCTCTAGCCACTCCACTTTCGCCAACGACCATACCACGCTGAGTACATCGGTTCTCGTCCGATCACCGAAATTAAGCAGCGTCGGGCGCGGTTAGTACTTAGATGGGGGACCGCTTGGGAACACCGCGTGTTGTTGGCATTGTCCAATACTTTTTTTCTCATTTTTAATTTTTTTTTGCTTTTTAAAATTTTATAAATTTCAAATTTTATAAAATTTTATATTTTACATTTAAAATCTGAGTTTTTATTCAAATTGCTAATTTTTCACTATTTGCCATCACAAAATTTACGCCGGCATGTATGCTAGCAAAGGCATTTATTCTGTTTTGGGGCCAATGAGGTCCAAGCATGCCGCATATCAAAAGCGCAAATCACACTTACGTTAAAAACACTAAAATTCAGCTCTCATTGTTTCTAAACTGCAGCTATATGTTTGTTCTCTAGCCACTCCACTTTCGCCAACGACCATACCACGCTGAGTACATCGGTTCTCGTCCGATCACCGAAATTAAGCAGCGTCGGGCGCGGTTAGTACTTAGATGGGGGACCGCTTGGGAACACCGCGTGTTGTTGGCATCGTCCAATACTTTTTTTCTCATTTTTAATTTTTTTTTGCTTTTTAAAATTTTATAAATTTCAAATTTTATAAAATTTTATATTTTACATTTAAAATCTCAGTTTTTATTCAAATTGCTAATTTTTCATTATTTGCCATCACAAAATTTACGCCGGCATGTATGCTAGCAGAGGCATTTATTCTGTTTTGGGGCCAATGAGGTCCAAGCATGCCGCATATCAAAAGCGCAAATCACACTTACGTTAAAAACACTAAAATTCAGCTCTCATTGTTTCTAAACTGCAGCTATATGTTTGTTCTCTAGCCACTCCACTTTCGCCAACGACCATACCACGCTGAGTACATCGGTTCTCGTCCGATCACCGAAATTAAGCAGCGTCGGGCGTGGTTAGTACTTAGATGTGGGACCGCTTGGGAACACCGCGTGTTGTTGGCATCGTCCAATACTTTTTTTCTCATTTTTAATTTTTTTTTGCTTTTTAAAATTTTATAAATTTCAAATTTTATAAAATTTTATATTTTACATTTAAAATCTGAGTTTTTATTCAAATTGCTAATTTTTCATTATTTGCCATCACAAAATTTACGCCGGCATGTATGCTAGCAGAGGCATTTATTCTGTTTTGGGGCCAATGAGGTCCAAGCATGCCGCATATCAAAAGCGCAAATCACACTTACGTTAAAAACACTAAAATTCAGCTCTCATTGTTTCTAAACTGCAGCTATATGTTTGTTCTCTAGCCACTCCACTTTCGCCAACGACCATACCACGCTGAGTACATCGGTTCTCGTCCGATCACCGAAATTAAGCAGCGTCGGGCGTGGTTAGTACTTAGATGGGGGACCGCTTGGGAACACCGCGTGTTGTTGGCATCGTCCAATACTTTTTTTCTCATTTTTAATTTTTTTTTGCTTTTTAAAATTTTATAAATTTCAAATTTTATAAAATTTTATATTTTACATTTAAAATCTGAGTTTTTATTCAAATTGCTAATTTTTCACTATTTGCCATCACAAAATTTACGCCGGCATGTATGCTAGCAGAGGCATTTATTCTGTTTTGGGGCCAATGAGGTCCAAGCATGCCGCATATCAAAAGCGCAAATCACACTTACGTTAAAAACACTAAAACTCAGCTCTCATTGTTTCTAAACTGCAGCTATATGTTTGTTCTCTAGCCACTCCACTTTCGCCAACGACCATACCACGCTGAGTACATCGGTTCTCGTCCGATCACCGAAATTAAGCAGCGTCGGGCGCGGTTAGTACTTAGATGGGGGACCGCTTGGGAACACCGCGTGTTGTTGGCATCGTCCAATACTTTTTTTCTCATTTTTAATTTTTTTTTGCTTTTTAAAATTTTATAAATTTCAAATTTTATAAAATTTTATATTTTACATTTAAAATCTCAGTTTTTATTCAAATTGCTAATTTTTCATTATTTGCCATCACAAAATTTACGCCGGCATGTATGCTAGCAGAGGCATTTATTCTGTTTTGGGGCCAATGAGGTCCAAGCATGCCGCATATCAAAAGCGCAAATCACACTTACGTTAAAAACACTAAAATTCAGCTCTCATTGTTTCTAAACTGCAGCTATATGTTTGTTCTCTAGCCACTCCACTTTCGCCAACGACCATACCACGCTGAGTACATCGGTTCTCGTCCGATCACCGAAATTAAGCAGCGTCGGGCGTGGTTAGTACTTAGATGGGGGACCGCTTGGGAACACCGCGTGTTGTTGGCATCGTCCAATACTTTTTTTCTCATTTTTAATTTTTTTTTGCTTTTTAAAATTTTATAAATTTCAAATTTTATAAAATTTTATATTTTACATTTAAAATCTGAGTTTTTATTCAAATTGCTAATTTTTCACTATTTGCCATCACAAAATTTACGCCGGCATGTATGCTAGCAGAGGCATTTATTCTGTTTTGGGGCCAATGAGGTCCAAGCATGCCGCATATCAAAAGCGCAAATCACACTTACGTTAAAAACACTAAAACTCAGCTCTCATTGTTTCTAAACTGCAGCTATATGTTTGTTCTCTAGCCACTCCACTTTCGCCAACGACCATACCACGCTGAGTACATTGGTTCTCGTCCGATCACCGAAATTAAGCAGCGTCGGGCGCGGTTAGTACTTAGATGGGGGACCGCTTGGGAACACCGCGTGTTGTTGGCATCGTCCAATACTTTTTTTCTCATTTTTAATTTTTTTTTTGCTTTTTAAAATTTTATAAATTTCAAATTTTATAAAATTTTATATTTTACATTTAAAATCTCAGTTTTTATTCAAATTGCTAATTTTTCATTATTTGCCATCACAAAATTTACGCCGGCATGTATGCTAGCAGAGGCATTTATTCTGTTTTGGGGCCAATGAGGTCCAAGCATGCCGCATATCAAAAGCGCAAATCACACTTACGTTAAAAACACTAAAACTCAGCTCTCATTGTTTCTAAACTGCAGCTATATGTTTGTTCTCTAGCCACTCCACTTTCGCCAACGACCATACCACGCTGAGTACATCGGTTCTCGTCCGATCACCGAAATTAAGCAGCGTCGGGCGCGGTTAGTACTTAGATGGGGGACCGCTTGGGAAAACCGCGTGTTGTTGGCATCGTCCAATACTTTTTTTCTCATTTTTAATTTTTTTTTTGCTTTTTAAAATTTTATAAATTTCAAATTTTATAAAATTTTATATTTTACATTTAAAATCTGAGTTTTTATTCAAATTGCTAATTTTTCACTATTTGCCATCACAAAATTTACGCCGGCATGTATGCTAGCAGAGGCATTTATTCTGTTTTGGGGCCAATGAGGTCCAAGCATGCCGCATATCAAAAGCGCAAATCACACTTACGTTAAAAACACTAAAACTCAGCTCTCATTGTTTCTAAACTGCAGCTATATGTTTGTTCTCTAGCCACTCCACTTTCGCCAACGACCATACCACGCTGAGTACATCGGTTCTCGTCCGATCACCGAAATTAAGCAGCGTCGGGCGCGGTTAGTACTTAGATGGGGGACCGCTTGGGAACACCGCGTGTTGTTGGCATCGTCCAATACTTTTTTTCTCATTTTTAATTTTTTTTTTGCTTTTTAAAATTTTATAAATTTAAAATTTTATAAAATTTTATATTTTACATTTAAAATCTCAGTTTTTATTCAAATTGCTAATTTTTCATTATTTGCCATCACAAAATTTACGCCGGCATGTATGCTAGCAGAGGCATTTATTCTGTTTTGGGGCCAATGAGGTCCAAGCATGCCGCATATCAAAAGCGCAAATCACACTTACGTTAAAAACACTAAAATTCAGCTCTCATTGTTTCTAAACTGCAGCTATATGTTTGTTCTCTAGCCACTCCACTTTCGCCAACGACCATACCACGCTGAGTACATCGGTTCTCGTCCGATCACCGAAATTAAGCAGCGTCGGGCGCGGTTAGTACTTAGATGGGGGACCGCTTGGGAACACCGCGTGTTGTTGGCATCGTCCAATACTTTTTTTCTCATTTTTAATTTTTTTTTTGCTTTTTAAAATTTTATAAATTTAAAATTTTATAAAATTTTATATTTTACATTTAAAATCTCAGTTTTTATTCAAATTGCTAATTTTTCATTATTTGCCATCACAAAATTTACGCCGGCATGTATGCTAGCAGAGGCATTTATTCTGTTTTGGGGCCAATGAGGTCCAAGCATGCCGCATATCAAAAGCGCAAATCACACTTACGTTAAAAACACTAAAATTCAGCTCTCATTGTTTCTAAACTGCAGCTATATGTTTGTTCTCTAGCCACTCCACTTTCGCCAACGACCATACCACGCTGAGTACATCGGTTCTCGTCCGATCACCGAAATTAAGCAGCGTCGGGCGTGGTTAGTACTTAGATGGGGGACCGCTTGGGAACACCGCGTGTTGTTGGCATCGTCCAATACTTTTTTTCTCATTTTTAATTTTTTTTTGCTTTTTAAAATTTTATAAATTTCAAATTTTATAAAATTTTATATTTTACATTTAAAATCTGAGTTTTTATTCAAATTGCTAATTTTTCACTATTTGCCATCACAAAATTTACGCCGGCATGTATGCTAGCAGAGGCATTTATTCTGTTTTGGGGCCAATGAGGTCCAAGCATGCCGCATATCAAAAGCGCAAATCACACTTACGTTAAAAACACTAAAACTCAGCTCTCATTGTTTCTAAACTGCAGCTATATGTTTGTTCTCTAGCCACTCCACTTTCGCCAACGACCATACCACGCTGAGTACATCGGTTCTCGTCCGATCACCGAAATTAAGCAGCGTCGGGCGCGGTTAGTACTTAGATGGGGGACCGCTTGGGAACACCGCGTGTTGTTGGCATCGTCCGATACTTTTTTTCTCATTTTTAATTTTTTTTTTGCTTTTTAAAATTTTATAAATTTCAAATTTTATAAAATTTTATATTTTACATTTAAAATCTGAGTTTTTATTCAAATTGCTAATTTTTCACTATTTGCCATCACAAAATTTACGCCGGCATGTATGCTAGCAGAGGCATTTATTCTGTTTTGGGGCCAATGAGGTCCAAGCATGCCGCATATCAAAAGCGCAAATCACACTTACGTTAAAAACACTAAAACTCAGCTCTCATTGTTTCTAAACTGCAGCTATATGTTTGTTCTCTAGCCACTCCACTTTCGCCAACGACCATACCACGCTGAGTACATCGGTTCTCGTCCGATCACCGAAATTAAGCAGCGTCGGGCGCGGTTAGTACTTAGATGGGGGACCGCTTGGGAACACCGCGTGTTGTTGGCATCGTCCAATACTTTTTTTCTCATTTTTAATTTTTTTTTTGCTTTTTAAAATTTTATAAATTTCAAATTTTATAAAATTTTATATTATACATTTAAAATCTGAGTTTTTATTCAAATTGCTAATTTTTCACTATTTGCCATCACAAAATTTACGCCGGCATGTATGCTAGCAGAGGCATTTATTCTGTTTTGGGGCCAATGAGGTCCAAGCATGCCGCATATCAAAAGCGCAAATCACACTTACGTTAAAAACACTAAAATTCAGCTCTCATTGTTTCTAAACTGCAGCTATATGTTTGTTCTCTAGCCACTCCACTTTCGCCAACGACCATACCACGCTGAGTACATCGGTTCTCGTCCGATCACCGAAATTAAGCAGCGTCGGGCGCGGTTAGTACTTAGATGGGGGACCGCTTGGGAACACCGCGTGTTGTTGGCATCGTCCAATACTTTTTTCTCATTTTTAATTTTTTTTTGCTTTTTAAAATTTTATAAATTTCAAATTTTATAAAATTTTATATTTTACATTTAAAATCTGAGTTTTTATTCAAATTGCTAATTTTTCACTATTTGCCATCACAAAATTTACGCCGGCATGTATGCTAGCAGAGGCATTTATTCTGTTTTGGGGCCAATGAGGTCCAAGCATGCCGCATATCAAAAGCGCAAATCACACTTACGTTAAAAACACTAAAATTCAGCTCTCATTGTTTCTAAACTGCAGCTATATGTTTGTTCTCTAGCCACTCCACTTTCGCCAACGACCATACCACGCTGAGTACGTCGGTTCTCGTCCGATCACCGAAATTAAGCAGTGTCGGGCGCGGTTAGTACTTAGATGGGGGACCGCTTGGGAACACCGCGTGTTGTTGGCATCGTCCAATACTTTTTTTCTCATTTTTAATTTTTTTTTTGCTTTTTAAAATTTTACAAATTTCAAATTTTATAAAATTTTATATTTTACATTTAAAATCTCAGTTTTTATTCAAATTGCTAATTTTTCACTATTTGCCATCACAAAATTTACGCCGGCATGTATGCTAGCAGAGGCATTTATTCTGTTTTGGGGCCAATGAGGTCCAAGCATGCCGCATATCAAAAGCGCAAATCACACTTACGTTAAAAACACTAAAATTCAGCTCTCATTGTTTCTAAACTGCAGCTATATGTTTGTTCTCTAGCCACTCCACTTTCGCCAACGACCATACCACGCTGAGTACATCGGTTCTCGTCCGATCACCGAAATTAAGCAGCGTCGGGCGCGGTTAGTACTTAGATGGGGGACCGCTTGGGAACACCGCGTGTTGTTGGCATCGTCCAATACTTTTTTTCTCATTTTTAATTTTTTTTTTGCTTTTTAAAATTTTATAAATTTCAAATTTTATAAAATTTTATATTTTACATTTAAAATCTCAGTTTTTATTCAAATTGCTAATTTTTCACTATTTGCCATCACAAAATTTACGCCGGCATGTATGCTAGCAGAGGCATTTATTCTGTTTTGGGGCCAATGAGGTCCAAGCATGCCGCATATCAAAAGCGCAAATCACACTTACGTTAAAAACACTAAAATTCAGCTCTCATTGTTTCTAAACTGCAGCTATATGTTTGTTCTCTAGCCACTCCACTTTCGCCAACGACCATACCACGCTGAGTACATCGGTTCTCGTCCGATCACCGAAATTAAGCAGCGTCGGGCGCGGTTAGTACTTAGATGGGGGACCGCTTGGGAACACCGCGTGTTGTTGGCATCGTCCAATACTTTTTTTCTCATTTTTAATTTTTTTTTTTTTTTGATTTTTAAAATTTTATAAATTTCAAATTTTATAAAATTTTATATTTTACATTTAAAATCTGAGTTTTTATTCAAATTGCTAATTTTTCACTATTTGCCATCACAAAATTTACGCCGTCATGTATGCTAGCAGAGGCATTTATTCTGTTTTGGGGCCAATGAGGTCCAAGCATGCCGCATATCAAAAGCGCAAATCACACTTACGTTAAAAACACTAAAATTCAGCTCTCATTGTTTCTAAACTGCAGCTATATGTTTGTTCTCTAGCCACTCCACTTTCGCCAACGACCATACCACGCTGAGTACATCGGTTCTCGTCCGATCACCGAAATTAAGCAGCGTCGGTCGGGCGCGGTTAGTACTTAGATGGGGGACCGCTTGGGAACACCGCGTGTTGTTGGCATCGACCAATACTTTTTTTCTCATTTTTAATTTTTTTTTTGCTTTTTAAAATTTTATAAATTTCAAATTTTATAAAATTTTATATTTTACATTTAAAATCTCAGTTTTTATTCAAATTGCTAATTTTTCATTATTTGCCATCACAAAATTTACGCCGGCATGTATGCTAGCAGAGGCATTTATTCTGTTTTGGGGCCAATGAGGTCCAAGCATGCCGCATATCAAAAGCGCAAATCACACTTACGTTAAAAACACTAAAATTCAGCTCTCATTGTTTCTAAACTGCAGCTATATGTTTGTTCTCTAGCCACTCCACTTTCGCCAACGACCATACCACGCTGAGTACATCGGTTCTCGTCCGATCACCGAAATTAAGCAGCGTCGGGCGCGGTTAGTACTTAGATGGGGGACCGCTTGGGAACACCGCGTGTTGTTGGCATCGTCCAATACTTTTTTTTCTCATTTTTAATTTTTTTTTTTTTTTGATTTTTAAAATTTTATAAATTTCAAATTTTATAAAATTTTATATTTTACATTTAAAATCTGAGTTTTTATTCAAATTGCTAATTTTTCACTATTTGCCATCACAAAATTTACGCCGGCATGTATGCTAGCAGAGGCATTTATTCTGTTTTGGGGCCAATGAGGTCCAAGCATGCCGCATATCAAAAGCGCAAATCACACTTACGTTAAAAACACTAAAACTCAGCTCTCATTGTTTCTAAACTGCAGCTATATGTTTGTTCTCTAGCCACTCCACTTTCGCCAACGACCATACCACGCTGAGTACATCGGTTCTCGTCCGATCACCGAAATTAAGCAGCGTCGGGCGCGGTTAGTACTTAGATGGGGGACCGCTTGGGAACACCGCGTGTTGTTGGCATCGTCCGATACTTTTTTTCTCATTTTTAATTTTTTTTTGCTTTTTAAAATTTTATAAATTTCAAATTTTATAAAATTTTATATTTTACATTTAAAATCTGAGTTTTTATTCAAATTGCTAATTTTTCACTATTTGCCATCACAAAATTTACGCCGTCATGTATGCTAGCAGAGGCATTTATTCTGTTTTGGGGCCAATGAGGTCCAAGCATGCCGCATATCAAAAGCGCAAATCACACTTACGTTAAAAACACTAAAATTCAGCTCTCATTGTTTCTAAACTGCAGCTATATGTTTGTTCTCTAGCCACTCCACTTTCGCCAACGACCATACCACGCTGAGTACATCGGTTCTCGTCCGATCACCGAAATTAAGCAGCGTCGGGCGCGGTTAGTACTTAGATGGGGGACCGCTTGGGAACACCGCGTGTTGTTGGCATCGTCCAATACTTTTTTTCTCATTTTTAATTTTTTTTTTTTGATTTTTAAAATTTTATAAATTTCAAATTTTATAAAATTTTATATTTTACATTTAAAATCTGAGTTTTTATTCAAATTGCTAATTTTTCACTATTTGCCATCACAAAATTTACGCCGTCATGTATGCTAGCAGAGGCATTTATTCTGTTTTGGGGCCAATGAGGTCCAAGCATGCCGCATATCAAAAGCGCAAATCACACTTACGTTAAAAACACTAAAATTCAGCTCTCATTGTTTCTAAACTGCAGCTATATGTTTGTTCTCTAGCCACTCCACTTTCGCCAACGACCATACCACGCTGAGTACATCGGTTCTCGTCCGATCACCGAAATTAAGCAGCGTCGGGCGCGGTTAGTACTTAGATGGGTACCGCTTGGGAACACCGCGTGTTGTTGGCATCGTCCAATACTTTTTTTCTCATTTTTAATTTTTTTTTTGCTTTTTAAAATTTTATAAATTTCAAATTTTATAAAATTTTATATTTTACATTTAAAATCTCAGTTTTTATTCAAATTGCTAATTTTTCATTATTTGCCATCACAAAATTTACGCCGGCATGTATGCTAGCAGAGGCATTTATTCTGTTTTGGGGCCAATGAGGTCCAAGCATGCCGCATATCAAAAGCGCAAATCACACTTACGTTAAAAACACTAAAATTCAGCTCTCATTGTTTCTAAACTGCAGCTATATGTTTGTTCTCTAGCCACTCCACTTTCGCCAACGACCATACCACGCTGAGTACATCGGTTCTCGTCCGATCACCGAAATTAAGCAGCGTCGGGCGCGGTTAGTACTTAGATGGGGGACCGCTTGGGAACACCGCGTGTTGTTGGCATCGTCCAATACTTTTTTTCTCATTTTTAATTTTTTTTTGCTTTTTAAAATTTTATAAATTTCAAATTTTATAAAATTTTATATTTTACATTTAAAATCTCAGTTTTTATTCAAATTGCTAATTTTTCATTATTTGCCATCACAAAATTTACGCCGGCATGTATGCTAGCAGAGGCATTTATTCTGTTTTGGGGCCAATGAGGTCCAAGCATGCCGCATATCAAAAGCGCAAATCACACTTACGTTAAAAACACTAAAATTCAGCTCTCATTGTTTCTAAACTGCAGCTATATGTTTGTTCTCTAGCCACTCCACTTTCGCCAACGACCATACCACGCTGAGTACATCGGTTCTCGTCCGATCACCGAAATTAAGCAGCGTCGGGCGTGGTTAGTACTTAGATGGGGGACCGCTTGGGAACACCGCGTGTTGTTGGCATCGTCCAATACTTTTTTTCTCATTTTTAATTTTTTTTTGCTTTTTAAAATTTTATAAATTTCAAATTTTATAAAATTTTATATTTTACATTTAAAATCTGAGTTTTTATTCAAATTGCTAATTTTTCACTATTTGCCATCACAAAATTTACGCCGGCATGTATGCTAGCAGAGGCATTTATTCTGTTTTGGGGCCAATGAGGTCCAAGCATGCCGCATATCAAAAGCGCAAATCACACTTACGTTAAAAACACTAAAACTCAGCTCTCATTGTTTCTAAACTGCAGCTATATGTTTGTTCTCTAGCCACTCCACTTTCGCCAACGACCATACCACGCTGAGTACATCGGTTCTCGTCCGATCACCGAAATTAAGCAGCGTCGGGCGCGGTTAGTACTTAGATGGGGGACCGCTTGGGAACACCGCGTGTTGTTGGCATCGTCCAATACTTTTTTTCTCATTTTTAATTTTTTTTTTGCTTTTTAAAATTTTATAAATTTAAAATTTTATAAAATTTTATATTTTACATTTAAAATCTCAGTTTTTATTCAAATTGCTAATTTTTCATTATTTGCCATCACAAAATTTACGCCGGCATGTATGCTAGCAGAGGCATTTATTCTGTTTTGGGGCCAATGAGGTCCAAGCATGCCGCATATCAAAAGCGCAAATCACACTTACGTTAAAAACACTAAAATTCAGCTCTCATTGTTTCTAAACTGCAGCTATATGTTTGTTCTCTAGCCACTCCACTTTCGCCAACGACCATACCACGCTGAGTACATCGGTTCTCGTCCGATCACCGAAATTAAGCAGCGTCGGGCGCGGTTAGTACTTAGATGGGGGACCGCTTGGGAACACCGCGTGTTGTTGGCATCGTCCAATACTTTTTTTCTCATTTTTAATTTTTTTTTTGCTTTTTAAAATTTTATAAATTTAAAATTTTATAAAATTTTATATTTTACATTTAAAATCTCAGTTTTTATTCAAATTGCTAATTTTTCATTATTTGCCATCACAAAATTTACGCCGGCATGTATGCTAGCAGAGGCATTTATTCTGTTTTGGGGCCAATGAGGTCCAAGCATGCCGCATATCAAAAGCGCAAATCACACTTACGTTAAAAACACTAAAATTCAGCTCTCATTGTTTCTAAACTGCAGCTATATGTTTGTTCTCTAGCCACTCCACTTTCGCCAACGACCATACCACGCTGAGTACATCGGTTCTCGTCCGATCACCGAAATTAAGCAGCGTCGGGCGTGGTTAGTACTTAGATGGGGGACCGCTTGGGAACACCGCGTGTTGTTGGCATCGTCCAATACTTTTTTTCTCATTTTTAATTTTTTTTTGCTTTTTAAAATTTTATAAATTTCAAATTTTATAAAATTTTATATTTTACATTTAAAATCTGAGTTTTTATTCAAATTGCTAATTTTTCACTATTTGCCATCACAAAATTTACGCCGGCATGTATGCTAGCAGAGGCATTTATTCTGTTTTGGGGCCAATGAGGTCCAAGCATGCCGCATATCAAAAGCGCAAATCACACTTACGTTAAAAACACTAAAACTCAGCTCTCATTGTTTCTAAACTGCAGCTATATGTTTGTTCTCTAGCCACTCCACTTTCGCCAACGACCATACCACGCTGAGTACATCGGTTCTCGTCCGATCACCGAAATTAAGCAGCGTCGGTCGGGCGCGGTTAGTACTTAGATGGGGGACCGCTTGGGAACACCGCGTGTTGTTGGCATCGTCCAATACTTTTTTTCTCATTTTTAATTTTTTTTTTGCTTTTTAAAATTTTATAAATTTCAAATTTTATAAAATTTTATATTTTACATTTAAAATCTGAGTTTTTATTCAAATTGCTAATTTTTCACTATTTGCCATCACAAAATTTACGCCGGCATGTATGCTAGCAGAGGCATTTATTCTGTTTTGGGGCCAATGAGGTCCAAGCATGCCGCATATCAAAAGCGCAAATCACACTTACGTTAAAAACACTAAAATTCAGCTCTCATTGTTTCTAAACTGCAGCTATATGTTTGTTCTCTAGCCACTCCACTTTCGCCAACGACCATACCACGCTGAGTACATCGGTTCTCGTCCGATCACCGAAATTAAGCAGCGTCGGGCGCGGTTAGTACTTAGATGGGGGACCGCTTGGGAACACCGCGTGTTGTTGGCATCGTCCAATACTTTTTTTCTCATTTTTAATTTTTTTTTGCTTTTTAAAATTTTATAAATTTCAAATTTTATAAAATTTTATATTATACATTTAAAATCTGAGTTTTTATTCAAATTGCTAATTTTTCACTATTTGCCATCACAAAATTTACGCCGGCATGTATGCTAGCAGAGGCATTTATTCTGTTTTGGGGCCAATGAGGTCCAAGCATGCCGCATATCAAAAGCGCAAATCACACTTACGTTAAAAACACTAAAATTCAGCTCTCATTGTTTCTAAACTGCAGCTATATGTTTGTTCTCTAGCCACTCCACTTTCGCCAACGACCATACCACGCTGAGTACATCGGTTCTCGTCCGATCACCGAAATTAAGCAGCGTCGGGCGCGGTTAGTACTTAGATGGGGGACCGCTTGGGAACACCGCGTGTTGTTGGCATCGTCCAATACTTTTTTTCTCATTTTTAATTTTTTTTTGCTTTTTAAAATTTTATAAATTTCAAATTTTATAAAATTTTATATTTTACATTTAAAATCTGAGTTTTTATTCAAATTGCTAATTTTTCACTATTTGCCATCACAAAATTTACGCCGGCATGTATGCTAGCAGAGGCATTTATTCTGTTTTGGGGCCAATGAGGTCCAAGCATGCCGCATATCAAAAGCGCAAATCACACTTACGTTAAAAACACTAAAATTCAGCTCTCATTGTTTCTAAACTGCAGCTATATGTTTGTTCTCTAGCCACTCCACGTTCGCCAACGACCATACCACGCTGAGTACATCGGTTCTCGTCCGATCACCGAAATTAAGCAGCGTCGGGCGCGGTTAGTACTTAGATGGGGGACCGCTTGGGAACACCGCGTGTTGTTGGCATCGTCCAATACTTTTTTTCTCATTTTTAATTTTTTTTTGCTTTTTAAAATTTTATAAATTTCAAATTTTATAAAATTTTATATTTTACATTTAAAATCTGAGTTTTTATTCAAATTGCTAATTTTTCACTATTTGCCATCACAAAATTTACGCCGGCATGTATGCTAGCAGAGGCATTTATTCTGTTTTGGGGCCAATGAGGTCCAAGCATGCCGCATATCAAAAGCGCAAATCACACTTACGTTAAAAACACTAAAACTCAGCTCTCATTGTTTCTAAACTGCAGCTATATGTTTGTTCTCTAGCCACTCCACTTTCGCCAACGACCATACCACGCTGAGTACATCGGTTCTCGTCCGATCACCGAAATTAAGCAGCGTCGGGCGCGGTTAGTACTTAGATGGGGGACCGCTTGGGAACACCGCGTGTTGTTGGCATCGTCCAATACTTTTTTTCTCATTTTTAATTTTTTTTTTTGCTTTTTAAAATTTTATAAATTTCAAATTTTATAAAATTTTATATTTTACATTTAAAATCTGAGTTTTTATTCAAATTGCTAATTTTTCACTATTTGCCATCACAAAATTTACGCCGTCATGTATGCTAGCAGAGGCATTTATTCTGTTTTGGGGCCAATGAGGTCCAAGCATGCCGCATATCAAAAGCGCAAATCACACTTACGTTAAAAACACTAAAATTCAGCTCTCATTGTTTCTAAACTGCAGCTATATGTTTGTTCTCTAGCCACTCCACTTTCGCCAACGACCATACCACGCTGAGTACATCGGTTCTCGTCCGATCACCGAAATTAAGCAGCGTCGGGCGCGGTTAGTACTTAGATGGGGGACCGCTTGGGAACACCGCGTGTTGTTGGCATCGTCCAATACTTTTTTTCTCATTTTTAATTTTTTTTTTTTTGATTTTTAAAATTTTATAAATTTCAAATTTTATAAAATTTTATATTTTACATTTAAAATCTGAGTTTTTATTCAAATTGCTAATTTTTCACTATTTGCCATCACAAAATTTACGCCGTCATGTATGCTAGCAGAGGCATTTATTCTGTTTTGGGGCCAATGAGGTCCAAGCATGCCGCATATCAAAAGCGCAAATCACACTTACGTTAAAAACACTAAAATTCAGCTCTCATTGTTTCTAAACTGCAGCTATATGTTTGTTCTCTAGCCACTCCACTTTCGCCAACGACCATACCACGCTGAGTACATCGGTTCTCGTCCGATCACCGAAATTAAGCAGCGTCGGGCGCGGTTAGTACTTAGATGGGGGACCGCTTGGGAACACCGCGTGTTGTTGGCATCGTCCAATACTTTTTTCTCATTTTTAATTTTTTTTTTGCTTTTTAAAATTTTATAAATTTAAAATTTTATAAAATTTTATATTTTACATTTAAAATCTCAGTTTTTATTCAAATTGCTAATTTTTCATTATTTGCCATCACAAAATTTACGCCGGCATGTATGCTAGCAGAGGCATTTATTCTGTTTTGGGGCCAATGAGGTCCAAGCATGCCGCATATCAAAAGCGCAAATCACACTTACGTTAAAAACACTAAAATTCAGCTCTCATTGTTTCTAAACTGCAGCTATATGTTTGTTCTCTAGCCACTCCACTTTCGCCAACGACCATACCACGCTGAGTACATCGGTTCTCGTCCGATCACCGAAATTAAGCAGCGTCGGGCGCGGTTAGTACTTAGATGGGGGACCGCTTGGGAACACCGCGTGTTGTTGGCATCGTCCAATACTTTTTTTCTCATTTTTAATTTTTTTTTTTTTGATTTTTAAAATTTTATAAATTTCAAATTTTATAAAATTTTATATTTTACATTTAAAATCTCAGTTTTTATTCAAATTGCTAATTTTTCACTATTTGCCATCACAAAATTTACGCCGTCATGTATGCTAGCAGAGGCATTTATTCTGTTTTGGGGCCAATGAGGTCCAAGCATGCCGCATATCAAAAGCGCAAATCACACTTACGTTAAAAACACTAAAATTCAGCTCTCATTGTTTCTAAACTGCAGCTATATGTTTGTTCTCTAGCCACTCCACTTTCGCCAACGACCATACCACGCTGAGTACATCGGTTCTCGTCCGATCACCGAAATTAAGCAGCGTCGGGCGCGGTTAGTACTTAGATGGGGGACCGCTTGGGAACACCGCGTGTTGTTGGCATCGTCCAATACTTTTTTTCTCATTTTTAATTTTTTTTTGCTTTTTAAAATTTTATAAATTTCAAATTTTATAAAATTTTATATTTTACATTTAAAATCTCAGTTTTTATTCAAATTGCTAATTTTTCATTATTTGCCATCACAAAATTTACGCCGGCATGTATGCTAGCAGAGGCATTTATTCTGTTTTGGGGCCAATGAGGTCCAAGCATGCCGCATATCAAAAGCGCAAATCACACTTACGTTAAAAACACTAAAATTCAGCTCTCATTGTTTCTAAACTGCAGCTATATGTTTGTTCTCTAGCCACTCCACTTTCGCCAACGACCATACCACGCTGAGTACATCGGTTCTCGTCCGATCACCGAAATTAAGCAGCGTCGGGCGCGGTTAGTACTTAGATGGGGGACCGCTTGGGAACACCGCGTGTTGTTGGCATCGTCCAATACTTTTTTTTCTCATTTTTAATTTTTTTTTGCTTTTTAAAATTTTATAAATTTCAAATTTTATAAAATTTTATATTTTACATTTAAAATCTGAGTTTTTATTCAAATTGCTAATTTTTCACTATTTGCCATCACAAAATTTACGCCGTCATGTATGCTAGCAGAGGCATTTATTCTGTTTTGGGGCCAATGAGGTCCAAGCATGCCGCATATCAAAAGCGCAAATCACACTTACGTTAAAAACACTAAAATTCAGCTCTCATTGTTTCTAAACTGCAGCTATATGTTTGTTCTCTAGCCACTCCACTTTCGCCAACGACCATACCACGCTGAGTACATCGGTTCTCGTCCGATCACCGAAATTAAGCAGCGTCGGGCGCGGTTAGTACTTAGATGGGGGACCGCTTGGGAACACCGCGTGTTGTTGGCATCGTCCAATACTTTTTTTCTCATTTTTAATTTTTTTTTGCTTTTTAAAATTTTATAAATTTCAAATTTTATAAAATTTTATATTTTACATTTAAAATCTGAGTTTTTATTCAAATTGCTAATTTTTCACTATTTGCCATCACAAAATTTACGCCGGCATGTATGCTAGCAGAGGCATTTATTCTGTTTTGGGGCCAATGAGGTCCAAGCATGCCGCATATCAAAAGCGCAAATCACACTTACGTTAAAAACACTAAAATTCAGCTCTCATTGTTTCTAAACTGCAGCTATATGTTTGTTCTCTAGCCACTCCACTTTCGCCAACGACCATACCACGCTGAGTACATCGGTTCTCGTCCGATCACCGAAATTAAGCAGCGTCGGGCGCGGTTAGTACTTAGATGGGGGACCGCTTGGGAACACCGCGTGTTGTTGGCATCGTCCAATACTTTTTTTCTCATTTTTAATTTTTTTTTGCTTTTTAAAATTTTATAAATTTCAAATTTTATAAAATTTTATATTTTACATTTAAAATCTGATTTTTTATTCAAATTGCTAATTTTTCACTATTTGCCATCACAAAATTTACGCCGGCATGTATGCTAGCAAAGGCATTTATTCTGTTTTGGGGCCAATGAGGTCCAAGCATGCCGCATATCAAAAGCGCAAATCACACTTACGTTAAAAACACTAAAATTCAGCTCTCATTGTTTCTAAACTGCAGCTATATGTTTGTTCTCTAGCCACTCCACTTTCGCCAACGACCATACCACGCTGAGTACATCGGTTCTCGTCCGATCACCGAAATTAAGCAGCGTCGGGCGCGGTTAGTACTTAGATGGGGGACCGCTTGGGAACACCGCGTGTTGTTGGCATCGTCCAATACTTTTTTTCTCATTTTTAATTTTTTTTTGCTTTTTAAAATTTTATAAATTTCAAATTTTATAAAATTTTATATTTTACATTTAAAATCTGAGTTTTTATTCAAATTGCTAATTTTTCACTATTTGCCATCACAAAATTTACGCCGGCATGTATGCTAGCAGAGGCATTTATTCTGTTTTGGGGCCAATGAGGTCCAAGCATGCCGCATATCAAAAGCGCAAATCACACTTACGTTAAAAACACTAAAATTCAGCTCTCATTGTTTCTAAACTGCAGCTATATGTTTGTTCTCTAGCCACTCCACTTTCGCCAACGACCATACCACGCTGAGTACATCGGTTCTCGTCCGATCACCGAAATTAAGCAGCGTCGGGCGCGGTTAGTACTTAGATGGGGGACCGCTTGGGAACACCGCGTGTTGTTGGCATCGTCCAATACTTTTTTTCTCATTTTTAATTTTTTTTTTTTGATTTTTAAAATTTTATAAATTTCAAATTTTATAAAATTTTATATTTTACATTTAAAATCTGAGTTTTTATTCAAATTGCTAATTTTTCACTATTTGCCATCACAAAATTTACGCCGTCATGTATGCTAGCAGAGGCATTTATTCTGTTTTGGGGCCAATGAGGTCCAAGCATGCCGCATATCAAAAGCGCAAATCACACTTACGTTAAAAACACTAAAACTCAGCTCTCATTGTTTCTAAACTGCAGCTATATGTTTGTTCTCTAGCCACTCCACTTTCGCCAACGACCATACCACGCTGAGTACATCGGTTCTCGTCCGATCACCGAAATTAAGCAGCGTCGGGCGCGGTTAGTACTTAGATGGGGGACCGCTTGGGAACACCGCGTGTTGTTGGCATCGTCCAATACTTTTTTTCTCATTTTTAATTTTTTTTTTTGATTTTTAAAATTTTATAAATTTCAAATTTTATAAAATTTTATATTTTACATTTAAAATCTGAGTTTTTATTCAAATTGCTAATTTTTCACTATTTGCCATCACAAAATTTACGCCGTCATGTATGCTAGCAGAGGCATTTATTCTGTTTTGGGGCCAATGAGGTCCAAGCATGCCGCATATCAAAAGCGCAAATCACACTTACGTTAAAAACACTAAAATTCAGCTCTCATTGTTTCTAAACTGCAGCTATATGTTTGTTCTCTAGCCACTCCACTTTCGCCAACGACCATACCACGCTGAGTACATCGGTTCTCGTCCGATCACCGAAATTAAGCAGCGTCGGGCGCGGTTAGTACTTAGATGGGGGACCGCTTGGGAACACCGCGTGTTGTTGGCATCGTCCAATACTTTTTTTCTCATTTTTAATTTTTTTTTTGCTTTTTAAAATTTTATAAATTTCAAATTTTATAAAATTTTATATTTTACATTTAAAATCTCAGTTTTTATTCAAATTGCTAATTTTTCATTATTTGCCATCACAAAATTTACGCCGGCATGTATGCTAGCAGAGGCATTTATTCTGTTTTGGGGCCAATGAGGTCCAAGCATGCCGCATATCAAAAGCGCAAATCACACTTACGTTAAAAACACTAAAATTCAGCTCTCATTGTTTCTAAACTGCAGCTATATGTTTGTTCTCTAGCCACTCCACTTTCGCCAACGACCATACCACGCTGAGTACATCGGTTCTCGTCCGATCACCGAAATTAAGCAGCGTCGGGCGCGGTTAGTACTTAGATGGGGGACCGCTTGGGAACACCGCGTGTTGTTGGCATCGTCCAATACTTTTTTTCTCATTTTTAATTTTTTTTTTTTTGATTTTTAAAATTTTATAAATTTCAAATTTTATAAAATTTTATATTTTACATTTAAAATCTGAGTTTTTATTCAAATTGCTAATTTTTCACTATTTGCCATCACAAAATTTACGCCGTCATGTATGCTAGCAGAGGCATTTATTCTGTTTTGGGGCCAATGAGGTCCAAGCATGCCGCATATCAAAAGCGCAAATCACACTTACGTTAAAAACACTAAAATTCAGCTCTCATTGTTTCTAAACTGCAGCTATATGTTTGTTCTCTAGCCACTCCACTTTCGCCAACGACCATACCACGCTGAGTACATCGGTTCTCGTCCGATCACCGAAATTAAGCAGCGTCGGGCGCGGTTAGTACTTAGATGGGGGACCGCTTGGGAACACCGCGTGTTGTTGGCATCGTCCAATACTTTTTTTCTCATTTTTAATTTTTTTTTGCTTTTTAAAATTTTATAAATTTCAAATTTTATAAAATTTTATATTTTACATTTAAAATCTCAGTTTTTATTCAAATTGCTAATTTTTCACTATTTACGCCGGCATGTATGCTAGCAGAGGCATTTATTCTGTTTTGGGGCCAATGAGGTCCAAGCATGCCGCATATCAAAAGCGCAAATCACACTTACGTTAAAAACACTAAAATTCAGCTCTCATTGTTTCTAAACTGCAGCTATATGTTTGTTCTCTAGCCACTCCACTTTCGCCAACGACCATACCACGCTGAGTACATCGGTTCTCGTCCGATCACCGAAATTAAGCAGCGTCGGGCGTGGTTAGTACTTAGATGGGGGACCGCTTGGGAACACCGCGTGTTGTTGGCATCGTCCAATACTTTTTTTCTCATTTTTAATTTTTTTTTGCTTTTTAAAATTTTATAAATTTCAAATTTTATAAAATTTTATATTTTACATTTAAAATCTGAGTTTTTATTCAAATTGCTAATTTTTCACTATTTGCCATCACAAAATTTACGCCGGCATGTATGCTAGCAGAGGCATTTATTCTGTTTTGGGGCCAATGAGGTCCAAGCATGCCGCATATCAAAAGCGCAAATCACACTTACGTTAAAAACACTAAAATTCAGCTCTCATTGTTTCTAAACTGCAGCTATATGTTTGTTCTCTAGCCACTCCACTTTCGCCAACGACCATACCACGCTGAGTACATCGGTTCTCGTCCGATCACCGAAATTAAGCAGCGTCGGGCGTGGTTAGTACTTAGATGGGGGACCGCTTGGGAACACCGCGTGTTGTTGGCATCGTCCAATACTTTTTTTCTCATTTTTAATTTTTTTTTGCTTTTTAAAATTTTATAAATTTCAAATTTTATAAAATTTTATATTTTACATTTAAAATCTGAGTTTTTATTCAAATTGCTAATTTTTCACTATTTGCCATCACAAAATTTACGCCGGCATGTATGCTAGCAGAGGCATTTATTCTGTTTTGGGGCCAATGAGGTCCAAGCATGCCGCATATCAAAAGCGCAAATCACACTTACGTTAAAAACACTAAAATTCAGCTCTCATTGTTTCTAAACTGCAGCTATATGTTTGTTCTCTAGCCACTCCACTTTCGCCAACGACCATACCACGCTGAGTACATCGGTTCTCGTCCGATCACCGAAATTAAGCAGCGTCGGGCGTGGTTAGTACTTAGATGGGGGACCGCTTGGGAACACCGCGTGTTGTTGGCATCGTCCAATACTTTTTTTCTCATTTTTAATTTTTTTTTGCTTTTTAAAATTTTATAAATTTCAAATTTTATAAAATTTTATATTTTACATTTAAAATCTGAGTTTTTATTCAAATTGCTAATTTTTCACTATTTGCCATCACAAAATTTACGCCGGCATGTATGCTAGCAGAGGCATTTATTCTGTTTTGGGGCCAATGAGGTCCAAGCATGCCGCATATCAAAAGCGCAAATCACACTTACGTTAAAAACACTAAAATTCAGCTCTCATTGTTTCTAAACTGCAGCTATATGTTTGTTCTCTAGCCACTCCACTTTCGCCAACGACCATACCACGCTGAGTACATCGGTTCTCGTCCGATCACCGAAATTAAGCAGCGTCGGGCGCGGTTAGTACTTAGATGGGGGACCGCTTGGGAACACCGCGTGTTGTTGGCATCGTCCAAACCTTTTTTCTCATTTTTAATTTTTTTTTTGCTTTTTAAAATTTTATAAATTTCAAATTTTATAAAATTTTATATTTTACATTTAAAATCTCAGTTTTTATTCAAATTGCTAATTTTTCACTATTTGCCATCACAAAATTTACGCCGGCATGTATGCTAGCAGAGGCATTTATTCTGTTTTGGGGCCAATGAGGTCCAAGCATGCCGCATATCAAAAGCGCAAATCACACTTACGTTAAAAACACTAAAATTCAGCTCTCATTGTTTCTAAACTGCAGCTATATGTTTGTTCTCTAGCCACTCCACTTTCGCCAACGACCATACCACGCTGAGTACATCGGTTCTCGTCCGATCACCGAAATTAAGCAGCGTCGGGCGCGGTTAGTACTTAGATGGGGGACCGCTTGGGAACACCGCGTGTTGTTGGCATCGTCCAATACTTTTTTTCTCATTTTTAATTTTTTTTTGCTTTTTAAAATTTTATAAATTTCAAATTTTATATTTTACATTTAAAATCTCAGTTTTTAATCAAATTGCTAATTTTTCACTATTTGCCATCACAAAATTTACGCCGGCATGTATGCTAGCAGAGGCATTTATTCTGTTTTGGGGCCAATGAGGTCCAAGCATGCCGCATATCAAAAGCGCAAATCACACTTACGTTAAAAACACTAAAATTCAGCTCTCATTGTTTCTAAACTGCAGCTATATGTTTGTTCTCTAGCCACTCCACTTTCGCCAACGACCATACCACGCTGAGTACATCGGTTCTCGTCCGATCACCGAAATTAAGCAGCGTCGGGCGCGGTTAGTACTTAGATGGGGGACTGCTTGGGAACACCGCGTGTTGTTGGCATCGTCCAATAATTTTTTTCTCATTTTTAATTTTTTTTTGCTTTTTAAAATTTTATAAATTTCAAATTTTATAAAATTTTATATTTTACATTTAAAATCTCAGTTTTTATTCAAATTGCTAATTTTTCACTATTTACGCCGGCATGTATGCTAGCAGAGGCATTTATTCTGTTTTGGGGCCAATGAGGTCCAAGCATGCCGCATATCAAAAGCGCAAATCACACTTACGTTAAAAACACTAAAATTCAGCTCTCATTGTTTCTAAACTGCAGCTATATGTTTGTTCTCTAGCCACTCCACTTTCGCCAACGACCATACCACGCTGAGTACATCGGTTCTCGTCCGATCACCGAAATTAAGCAGCGTCGGGCGTGGTTAGTACTTAGATGGGGGACCGCTTGGGAACACCGCGTGTTGTTGGCATCGTCCAATACTTTTTTTCTCATTTTTAATTTTTTTTTGCTTTTTAAAATTTTATAAATTTCAAATTTTATAAAATTTTATATTTTACATTTAAAATCTGAGTTTTTATTCAAATTGCTAATTTTTCACTATTTGCCATCACAAAATTTACGCCGGCATGTATGCTAGCAGAGGCATTTATTCTGTTTTGGGGCCAATGAGGTCCAAGCATGCCGCATATCAAAAGCGCAAATCACACTTACGTTAAAAACACTAAAATTCAGCTCTCATTGTTTCTAAACTGCAGCTATATGTTTGTTCTCTAGCCACTCCACTTTCGCCAACGACCATACCACGCTGAGTACATCGGTTCTCGTCCGATCACCGAAATTAAGCAGCGTCGGGCGCGGTTAGTACTTAGATGGGGGACCGCTTGGGAACACCGCGTGTTGTTGGCATCGTCCAAACCTTTTTTCTCATTTTTAATTTTTTTTTTGCTTTTTAAAATTTTATAAATTTCAAATTTTATAAAATTTTATATTTTACATTTAAAATCTCAGTTTTTATTCAAATTGCTAATTTTTCACTATTTGCCATCACAAAATTTACGCCGGCATGTATGCTAGCAGAGGCATTTATTCTGTTTTGGGGCCAATGAGGTCCAAGCATGCCGCATATCAAAAGCGCAAATCACACTTACGTTAAAAACACTAAAATTCAGCTCTCATTGTTTCTAAACTGCAGCTATATGTTTGTTCTCTAGCCACTCCACTTTCGCCAACGACCATACCACGCTGAGTACATCGGTTCTCGTCCGATCACCGAAATTAAGCAGCGTCGGGCGCGGTTAGTACTTAGATGGGGGACCGCTTGGGAACACCGCGTGTTGTTGGCATCGTCCAATACTTTTTTTCTCATTTTTAATTTTTTTTTTGCTTTTTAAAATTTTATAAATTTCAAATTTTATATTTTACATTTAAAATCTCAGTTTTTAATCAAATTGCTAATTTTTCACTATTTGCCATCACAAAATTTACGCCGGCATGTATGCTAGCAGAGGCA
Source organism: Drosophila eohydei (assembly GCA_035045825.1). NCBI lineage: Eukaryota > Metazoa > Arthropoda > Insecta > Diptera > Drosophilidae > Drosophila > Drosophila eohydei. Next base: position 3,486,981 of record JAWNOT010000095.1, read on the forward strand.
TTTATTCTGTTTTGGGGCCAATGAGGTCCAAGCATGCCGCATATCAAAAGCGCAAATCACACTTACGTTAAAAACACTAAAATTCAGCTCTCATTGTTTCTAAACTGCAGCTATATGTTTGTTCTCTAGCCACTCCACTTTCGCCAACGACCATACCACGCTGAGTACATCGGTTCTCGTCCGATCACCGAAATTAAGCAGCGTCGGGCGCGGTTAGTACTTAGATGGGGGACCGCTTGGGAACACCGCGTGTTGTTGGCATCGTCCAAACCTTTTTTCTCATTTTTAATTTTTTTTTTGCTTTTTAAAATTTTATAAATTTCAAATTTTATAAAATTTTATATTTTACATTTAAAATCTCAGTTTTTATTCAAATTGCTAATTTTTCACTATTTGCCATCACAAAATTTACGCCGGCATGTATGCTAGCAGAGGCATTTATTCTGTTTTGGGGCCAATGAGGTCCAAGCATGCCGCATATCAAAAGCGCAAATCACACTTACGTTAAAAACACTAAAATTCAGCTCTCATTGTTTCTAAACTGCAGCTATATGTTTGTTCTCTAGCCACTCCACTTTCGCCAACGACCATACCACGCTGAGTACATCGGTTCTCGTCCGATCACCGAAATTAAGCAGCGTCGGGCGCGGTTAGTACTTAGATGGGGGACCGCTTGGGAACACCGCGTGTTGTTGGCATCGTCCAAACCTTTTTTCTCATTTTTAATTTTTTTTTTGCTTTTTAAAATTTTATAAATTTCAAATTTTATAAAATTTTATATTTTACATTTAAAATCTCAGTTTTTATTCAAATTGCTAATTTTTCACTATTTGCCATCACAAAATTTACGCCGGCATGTATGCTAGCAGAGGCATTTATTCTGTTTTGGGGCCAATGAGGTCCAAGCATGCCGCATATCAAAAGCGCAAATCACACTTACGTTAAAAACACTAAAATTCAGCTCTCATTGTTTCTAAACTGCAGCTATATGTTTGTTCTCTAGCCACTCCACTTTCGCCAACGACCATACCACGCTGAGTACATCGGTTCTCGTCCGATCACCGAAATTAAGCAGCGTCGGGCGCGGTTAGTACTTAGATGGGGGACCGCTTGGGAACACCGCGTGTTGTTGGCATCGTCCAATACTTTTTTTCTCATTTTTAATTTTTTTTTTGCTTTTTAAAATTTTATAAATTTCAAATTTTATATTTTACATTTAAAATCTCAGTTTTTAATCAAATTGCTAATTTTTCACTATTTGCCATCACAAAATTTACGCCGGCATGTATGCTAGCAAAGGCATTTATTCTGTTTTGGGGCCAATGAGGTCCAAGCATGCCGCATATCAAAAGCGCAAATCACACTTACGTTAAAAACACTAAAATTCAGCTCTCATTGTTTCTAAACTGCAGCTATATGTTTGTTCTCTAGCCACTCCACTTTCGCCAACGACCATACCACGCTGAGTACATCGGTTCTCGTCCGATCACCGAAATTAAGCAGCGTCGGGCGCGGTTAGTACTTAGATGGGGGACCGCTTGGGAACACCGCGTGTTGTTGGCATCGTCCAAACCTTTTTTCTCATTTTTAATTTTTTTTTTGCTTTTTAAAATTTTATAAATTTCAAATTTTATAAAATTTTATATTTTACATTTAAAATCTGAGTTTTTATTCAAATTGCTAATTTTTCACTATTTGCCATCACAAAATTTACGCCGGCATGTATGCTAGCAGAGGCATTTATTCTGTTTTGGGGCCAATGAGGTCCAAGCATGCCGCATATCAAAAGCGCAAATCACACTTACGTTAAAAACACTAAAATTCAGCTCTCATTGTTTCTAAACTGCAGCTATATGTTTGTTCTCTAGCCACCCCACTTTCGCCAACGACCATACCACGCTGAGTACATCGGTTCTCGTCCGATCACCGAAATTAAGCAGCGTCGGGCGCGGTTAGTACTTAGATGGGGGACCGCTTGGGAACACCGCGTGTTGTTGGCATCGTCCAATACTTTTTTTCTCATTTTTAATTTTTTTTTTGCTTTTTAAAATTTTATAAATTTCAAATTTTATAAAATTTTATATTTTACATTTAAAATCTCAGTTTTTATTCAAATTGCTAATTTTTCACTATTTGCCATCACAAAATTTACGCCGGCATGTATGCTAGCAGAGGCATTTATTCTGTTTTGGGGCCAATGAGGTCCAAGCATGCCGCATATCAAAAGCGCAAATCACACTTACGTTAAAAACACTAAAATTCAGCTCTCATTGTTTCTAAACTGCAGCTATATGTTTGTTCTCTAGCCACTCCACTTTCGCCAACGACCATACCACGCTGAGTACATCGGTTCTCGTCCGATCACCGAAATTAAGCAGCGTCGGGCGCGGTTAGTACTTAGATGGGGGACCGCTTGGGAACACCGCGTGTTGTTGGCATCGTCCAAACCTTTTTTCTCATTTTTAATTTTTTTTTTGCTTTTTAAAATTTTATAAATTTCAAATTTTATAAAATTTTATATTTTACATTTAAAATCTGATTTTTTATTCAAATTGCTAATTTTTCACTATTTGCCATCACAAAATTTACGCCGGCATGTATGCTAGCAGAGGCATTTATTCTGTTTTGGGGCCAATGAGGTCCAAGCATGCCGCATATCAAAAGCGCAAATCACACTTACGTTAAAAACACTAAAATTCAGCTCTCATTGTTTCTAAACTGCAGCTATATGTTTGTTCTCTAGCCACCCCACTTTCGCCAACGACCATACCACGCTGAGTACATCGGTTCTCGTCCGATCACCGAAATTAAGCAGCGTCGGGCGCGGTTAGTACTTAGATGGGGGACCGCTTGGGAACACCGCGTGTTGTTGGCATCGTCCAATACTTTTTTTCTCATTTTTAATTTTTTTTTTGCTTTTTAAAATTTTATAAATTTCAAATTTTATAAAATTTTATATTTTACATTTAAAATCTCAGTTTTTATTCAAATTGCTAATTTTTCACTATTTGCCATCACAAAATTTACGCCGGCATGTATGCTAGCAGAGGCATTTATTCTGTTTTGGGGCCAATGAGGTCCAAGCATGCCGCATATCAAAAGCGCAAATCACACTTACGTTAAAAACACTAAAATTCAGCTCTCATTGTTTCTAAACTGCAGCTATATGTTTGTTCTCTAGCCACTCCACTTTCGCCAACGACCATACCACGCTGAGTACATCGGTTCTCGTCCGATCACCGAAATTAAGCAGCGTCGGGCGCGGTTAGTACTTAGATGGGGGACCGCTTGGGAACACCACGTGTTGTGTTGGCATCGTCCAATACTTTTTTTCTCATTTTTAATTTTTTTTTTGCTTTTTAAAATTTTATAAATTTCAAATTTTATATTTTACATTTAAAATCTCAGTTTTTAATCAAATTGCTAATTTTTCACTATTTGCCATCACAAAATTTACGCCGGCATGTATGCTAGCAGAGGCATTTATTCTGTTTTGGGGCCAATGAGGTCCAAGCATGCCGCATATCAAAAGCGCAAATCACACTTACGTTAAAAACACTAAAATTCAGCTCTCATTGTTTCTAAACTGCAGCTATATGTTTGTTCTCTAGCCACTCCACTTTCGCCAACGACCATACCACGCTGAGTACATCGGTTCTCGTCCGATCACCGAAATTAAGCAGCGTCGGGCGCGGTTAGTACTTAGATGGGGGACCGCTTGGGAACACCGCGTGTTATTGGCATCGTCCAATACTTTTTTTCTCATTTTTAATTTTTTTTTTGCTTTTTAAAATTTTATAAATTTCAAATTTTATAAAATTTTATATTTTACATTTAAAATCTCAGTTTTTATTCAAATTGCTAATTTTTCACTATTTGCCATCACAAAATTTACGCCGGCATGTATGCTAGCAGAGGCATTTATTCTGTTTTGGGGCCAATGAGGTCCAAGCATGCCGCATATCAAAAGCGCAAATCACACTTACGTTAAAAACACTAAAATTCAGCTCTCATTGTTTCTAAACTGCAGCTATATGTTTGTTCTCTAGCCACTCCACTTTCGCCAACGACCATACCACGCTGAGTACATCGGTTCTCGTCCGATCACCGAAATTAAGCAGCGTCGGGCGCGGTTAGTACGCGGAACACCGCGTGTTGTTGGCATCGTCCAATACTTTTTTTCTCATTTTTAATTTTTTTTTTGCTTTTTAAAATTTTATAAATTTCAAATTTTATAAAATTTTATATTTTACATTTAAAATCTCAGTTTTTATTCAAATTGCTAATTTTTCACTATTTGCCATCACAAAATTTACGCCGGCATGTATGCTAGCAGAGGCATTTATTCTGTTTTGGGGCCAATGAGGTCCAAGCATGCCGCATATCAAAAGCGCAAATCACACTTACGTTAAAAACACTAAAATTCAGCTCTCATTGTTTCTAAACTGCAGCTATATGTTTGTTCTCTAGCCACTCCACTTTCGCCAACGACCATACCACGCTGAGTACATCGGTTCTCGTCCGATCACCGAAATTAAGCAGCGTCGGGCGCGGTTAGTACTTAGATGGGGGACCGCTTGGGAACACCGCGTGTTGTTGGCATCGTCCAATACTTTTTTTCTCATTTTTAATTTTTTTTTTGCTTTTTAAAATTTTATAAATTTCAAATTTTATAAAATTTTATATTTTACATTTAAAATCTCAGTTTTTATTCAAATTGCTAATTTTTCACTATTTGCCATCACAAAATTTACGCCGGCATGTATGCTAGCAGAGGCATTTATTCTGTTTTGGGGCCAATGAGGTCCAAGCATGCCGCATATCAAAAGCGCAAATCACACTTACGTTAAAAACACTAAAATTCAGCTCTCATTGTTTCTAAACTGCAGCTATATGTTTGTTCTCTAGCCACTCCACTTTCGCCAACGACCATACCACGCTGAGTACATCGGTTCTCGTCCGATCACCGAAATTAAGCAGCGTCGGGCGCGGTTAGTACTTAGATGGGGGACCGCTTGGGAACACCGCGTGTTGTTGGCATCGTCCAATACTTTTTTTCTCATTTTTAACTTTTTTTTGCTATTTAAAATTTTATAAATTTCAAATTTTATATTTTACATTTAAAATCTCAGTTTTTATTCAAATTGCTAATTTTTCACTATTTGCCATCACAAAATTTACGCCGGCATGTATGCTAGCAGAGGCATTTATTCTGTTTTGGGGCCAATGAGGTCCAAGCATGCCGCATATCAAAAGCGCAAATCACACTTACGTTAAAAACACTAAAATTCAGCTCTCATTGTTTCTAAACTGCAGCTATATGTTTGTTCTCTAGCCACTCCACTTTCGCCAACGACCATACCACGCTGAGTACATCGGTTCTCGTCCGATCACCGAAATTAAGCAGCGTCGGGCGCGGTTAGTACTTAGATGGGGGACCGCTTGGGAACACCGCGTGTTGTTGGCATCGTCCGATACTTCTTTTCTCATTTTTAATTTTTTTTTTGCTTTTTAAAATTTTATAAATTTAAAATTTTATAAAATTTTATATTTTACATTTAAAATCTCAGTTTTTATTCAAATTGCTAATTTTTCACTATTTGCCATCACAAAATTTACGCCGGCATGTATGCTAGCAGAGGCATTTATTCTGTTTTGGGGCCAATGAGGTCCAATCATGCCGCATATCAAAAGCGCAAATCACACTTACGTTAAAAACACTAAAATTCAGCTCTCATTGTTTCTAAACTGCAGCTATATGTTTGTTCTCTAGCCACTCCACTTTCGCCAACGACCATACCACGCTGAGTACATCGGTTCTCGTCCGATCACCGAAATTAAGCAGCGTCGGGCGCGGTTAGTACTTAGATGGGGGACCGCTTGGGAACACCGCGTGTTGTTGGCATCGTCCAATACTTTTTTTCTCATTTTTAATTTTTTTTTTTTTGATTTTTAAAATTTTATAAATTTCAAATTTTATAAAATTTTATATTTTACATTTAAAATCTCAGTTTTTATTCAAATTGCTAATTTTTCACTATTTGCCATCACAAAATTTACGCCGGCATGTATGCTAGCAGAGGCATTTATTCTGTTTTGGGGCCAATGAGGTCCAAGCATGCCGCATATCAAAAGCACAAATCACACTTACGTTAAAAACACTAAAACTCAGCTCTCATTGTTTCTAAACTGCAGCTATATGTTTGTTCTCTAGCCACTCCACTTTCGCCAACGACCATACCACGCTGAGTACATCGGTTCTCGTCCGATCACCGAAATTAAGCAGCGTCGGGCGCGGTTAGTACTTAGATGGGGGACCGCTTGGGAACACCGCGTGTTGTTGGCATCGTCCGATACTTTTTTTCTCATTTTTAATTTTTTTTTTGCTTTTTAAAATTTTATAAATTTCAAATTTTATAAAATTTTATATTTTACATTTAAAATCTCAGTTTTTATTCAAATTGCTAATTTTTCACTATTTGCCATCACAAAATTTACGCCGGCATGTATGCTAGCAGAGGCATTTATTCTGTTTTGGGGCCAATGAGGTCCAAGCATGCCGCATATCAAAAGCGCAAATCACACTTACGTTAAAAACACTAAAATTCAGCTTTCATTGTTTCTAAACTGCAGCTATATGTTTGTTCGCCAACGACAATACCACGCTGAGTATATCGGTTCATTATGCATTATTTAACTTATCTGTAACCAAAATTTAGTGCACTCATTTGTACCCAATAATTATTGATATATTTTTAAATTTTAAATTTTTAATTAATCAAATCCGTTTCCTTTTCAAGCATGTGAACCTGATGACAAAACTTGAATTTAAGACATTGAGTTTTTTCATTTTGGATAAGCTTCCACCTATGTGCTGTAACGCCATATCGCACGCCTCTCAGCGACGAGTGACGCCAGATTGGGATTGTGATTGGCTGAACTTGTTGAGGTGGGCTCAATGTGGTCTCGCTTTAATATTGACAAAAAATAGCTATGTACGAATCACATTATTATGTGCAAGGAGGTGTGAAATACAATTCTGTGGCAGCTATTGTTGACTGCTGCCCTTTCAATTTAGCTCGTTTACTTTCACTTGTCCGTTTTCATTATTGTAGTGGAGAGCGCAGACCTGAGCTAAAAATTGGGACGTTGCGGGAAGCTGCTTGACCCCAGTGCGAATGAAATGCCAGTCGCGTACATAAAGCAAATCCAAGTAATTGAATTTTGGAGCTGGTCAGAGCTTAAAAATTCATTACTAAACTGCCAGACAATCGAGTCCCCTTCCCTGCGAGAGCCAGATGCGGGCTCCATTACGATCAGCATCGGCAACAAAGACCCAATGCACATCAAATCAATATTTGTCGTTCCGCTAGGCAATAAATTTCAAATGAAACAAGGAACGACTTCAATTTTATTGCTTTTAGTTTTGCCTTTGACATCGGCTAACGGTAAATTAGAGCCAACAAATCGGCCCTTTGCCCGTTTCGCTTCATTCGAAAGCGTATGGCGAAAGCGAGACTTTTTAGTCAGATTCAAATCCAAATGCAGAATCGAATGATATGACTGATAAGAAAATAAGACCGTAGTCGTAATTTATTCCAAATTATTCTGAATAAAAAATATATTCCAAATGGTCTTTTGAATAGTTTAGAACATTCTCAACTGAAACGCAGCCTAATCATTATGATTAAAAAGCCAAAATAACCATGTTCAAAAACAATTCTTACATTTTTATTATAGAACTTTGAGATAAGCATTGATGTGCACAGATAATGAAACAGAACTCAACTAAACCGAATGAATAGATTCATAACAGTTACAGATTTTGAGCTGATTAACAAATAACTTACAACTTAGTCAAACAAATATTATCGTATTGACATTGCCTTATATTAGAAATAAAAATATTTACAACATCTAATCTAGCAAATTTTAATCCTGAAACTGAACACTGCGAAGAGCTACGCAGAGACTGTGCTTGGGCTGCAGTATGGTATTACCCATGAGAACTGAATAACTTTTGTTATAGCTGCACTTTCTCAAATTTCAGTCAATTCTCAAGTATTTAAAATACAAAATCTGCGTTAAATGCTAGACACGGGAATTCACTTAAAATTTCATTTCTCTAGCGGACATGGCTAGATCAACAATTTTGTGGAGTGTGGCACACCTGCTTCTGGCTGTTACATATATTATACCCTGAATGCCCTAGAGCTGTAAAACTATCGATGGTTGCAACATTCAATAGTTTCGAAATATATTCAAAATATTTTCAAGTTCAAAAACAAACTAAATAAATGCATAAATAAATAAATAAAAATAAAAATAAAAATTTGAATAAACAATGCAGTTGTTTACAATAATGAGATCCTTCATGGACTATAACAAAACAAAAAAAGTTTAAATAAAATTAAAATTAAATGTATGGCTTTTAGTTTTCTGCCAAGATCCAAGAGTTATGATGAAGCATGTCCACATGCTTAGCTTTTAAGTCAGCTCGTCGTTCCGTGATAATCTGTCCAGCTTTGCTGAACAATCTCTCTGACTCAGTGGATGAAACAGGAATACACAAAAATTTCGAAATGACGTCTTTTATTCTACTTTCGTTATGCTGTAAATGCGGGAAAATATAACATTTTTGAAGACATTTTTTTTAAACTACATACCTGCCAATATTTGAGGGGATCAACATCTGGCAAGGAGTGATTTTTTCCAATATCCACCAACACCAACGAAAATTTACCTACAAATAAACACTTATTTTTATACTTAATCGCTTCTTATATATAAATGTATTTCTTACCAAAAAGAGCTGCCAAGTTGCAAAATTGCGCCAAAGTAATTGATGTGTAACGCCCGATATCATCGCTATCGATAGTAAACAAAAACAATCGATATGGACGCAGAAATATAAAAATAGTTTTACAGCACTAGAATGCCCCGCTTTACAGCTGCCTTTTTTTGTACGCTCTTTTGATTAAGAAAGCTAAGTTCATAACGATCGTTGGATTTTGGCAAACATTTTCCAAGCGTCGCAAATCTCATCCCTCTGTTTTGGAAATTTTATCGTAGGAGTACATTCCGTCTTGCTCCTATTTGAGCAAGGGATTTGTCTATTAATGCTTTCCTGGAAGATATCAAGCTGAGCTAAGAATTCTTATCCGTCCATTTCTTTGCAGGCAAATCATTTTGAAGCTCTTCTAGAATCTTAATATGTGAAACGAATAAAAGTATGGCTTATCGATTAAGACTGTGTATGATTAAATTTCTGTGTTTCCAGCAGTTTAGGTCGAGTTGAAATGCTTCTGGGATTCCTCCACTGCGAAAGGAAGCGAGCGAGCTACAGCCACGTGCTAAACTTTGTGCATCTGATACGGAACAGATTCCAAAAAAAAAAAAAAACACTTCAAAGATGCGAATTGTGTGATTAATACAGAATAATTTATATGTAATTTATATGTCATGTATTCATGTATTCTGTGTTAAGTATATAGAATATATTCTGTTCACAATCAATCAAATGATATGATCAATTATTTGGCATTACAACGGAAATATAAAGTTAGATTTGTTAGATAAAAATAATATGTTTAATGCTTGATACCAAAGGTGTATAATTATAGTACCCGCGAATGTATCAATTGTAAGCTATAAAAAACGCAAACCGAAAGACAAAAATATCATTGCGAAGCTGATTCGTAAGTGAAACGCAAACACTCAAGCGATGTGGCTCCACATAGAGTTTCTATTTGTGTCGTTTTTGGTGATTATATTCGCCATTTGTTCGAGTGCTCTAAACTATATTTTCGTTGCTGAAAATGAGGACTTCTTTGAGGACTGCGCAAACTCAAAGAGCAATGTTCTCAATTTGGACGGAATCGTTAACAAATCAGAGCTAAGCCTTACGATGCATGATGAGGTGATATTAGTTTCGGGAAATGTTACTTTCATCTGGGCCATTCAACCTGGTGATCGTGTTCAAGTATTTTGTTCTATTATACCATTAGTCTGAATATATTAATTAATACTCTTGTACCTTAGGCTACTTTCAAATCGAACAAGTATGATCGTGGAAGCTGGCAACTGACGCCATACGTCATGAAAATCCAAGACATCAGGTCAATTCTGTTTGACAAGGATCAACATTTTTACAAATTTTGGACAAGGCATATCATTAATGGGGAAGAGATCAAAGAGAAATTTTTTTACCCAGGAGTATGTATATCAAAACTTTCTATTTATATAATTAATGCTAATTACTGTCTTTATACAGACTAAAATAATCCACGAGCCGTTTGACATAAATGTGACAATGGAATTTACTGGAGTGCCCTTATCTGGTCGATACAAGATTATTACTTTACTGAAGGCCTATGACTCGAACAATTTGCCACGAGACACCAGCATCTGCTTCGAAGTAATAGGAGAATTGGACAGGCTGTAGATGCAGGAAATCAATGTACTATATTCCATATTCAAGATGTTATTCAAAAAATATAAGTAACAGTATACGTGTATGAGCTACAATATTTTATGTTTCATTGATCGTCGTTCCTTTCATTTAAAACTTACATATGTTTTCTCTATAGCCTTGGTTACACACGTTTTAGGAGACAGACATCGAGGATTGAGATTGGATGTCTGCGTTTTGTCTAGATACAATTGATATAACTACAGCACATCTTAATCCTACTTAACAGTATTTCTGTCAGCAGCTTGAGTGGATGGATTGCTGAGATACTTCTATCATTCTGCGAGGCAAAGCGAAAGAGACCTAATCATGATGTAAATTATGCCGTGTCTATTTCGACAAGATATAGATACCATATATAACATATTTATAAATCTGAGTTGCGTGATAAAAACTTTACACGATTTATATGTGACTTAGTATCATTGAATATATTATATTATATATTGTTATATTACATATATTATATATAATGAATACTATAACGGATATGTAAGTATTTGTTAGATTTTGTAGATAATATTTTGTAGAATATGCGCTTGATGCTCGTTTTTTTACCCTGATCCCATTGAAAATGGGAAATAAGGGTATAATGGTTTTGTGCAAATGTATGTAACAGGCAGAAGGAGGCGTGGCAGACCCCATAAAGTATATATTTTCTTGATCAGGACGACAAGCCGAGTCGATTGAGCCCTGTCCGTCTGTCTGTCTGTCGGTCTGTCCGTATGTGTGAACGCGTGGATCTCAGCATCTATAAGAGCTAGAGACTTGAAATTTTTGTTGTAGGTCCGTGTATAGCACGCGAATTTTGTTTTGAGTTCTTTGTTTTTGAAATTAAAAAACATGGCTCAACCTCTTCAGTTAAGTCTCAGATTAGAACTGATCTTTATTCGATTTTTCTTCTTAATGCTAGTCTATTCTGGCGACATAGCCGTTTCTTTATAATTTCAGTTTCAACATGTTGTTAGACTATTCTGGCGTCAGCTTAGTGGATATGTATTTCTTTGTAATTTTAATTTCATAATGTTGCTGGTTTTTTCATCATCCTAAACATGCAACATTTAGGTATGGACTTTGTCTTTTAGTGATGAGAAATCTCTTAAAACTATGCTTATATCGATTACCTTAAATGCATATATAACTTCTCCCTCATTTAAATAAGAATTCTCCTGAATTCTGTATTGTTATTAACTTTCTTATTAGCGGTAATATATAAGGTAGGTATTACTTATAATTATTGTTTTGAATTATGAATATTGACTTGTTTACATTCATAGATTAATTGTTATAGGTTTTATTTATTTTTTTTTTTTTTCAGTTAGGTATTTGATGAGTTATCATTCTTGTCTTCTGTATATTTGTAAACACGTTTTATATTTGCTGGGTTAATATTCTTAAGTTTAGCTTTTTTAAACTTTGGTACTTCTTTGTGTCTTACTGCTTTATAGTTTTTAATAAACCCCTCTTCTCTTTTTTCTTCATAATTTTCTCTGTTTTGGTTGTTTTTATCAAGCATCTTGATTTTAGTGGTTACTATATTATTCCTAATGATTTTAAAATCCATTTTATTATTATGCGCTTCAAAAGGTGTGCATTTAATAGTAGAGTGGTACCTGTCGTTATAATTTCTTACTGCCCTTTGCATAATTTGTTTTACTGATATGTTTTCTGTTTTAGTATTATATATTATCCTAAATTTTTCTGCCAATGAGTTATGCAGTCTTTCTACATCTGCATTGCCTGTATGGCTGTTCGGTTTTGTTAAATGTAATTCAATATTTTCTCGGCTTAATAGTTCTTTAATTCTTATTGAATTAAATTCATTGTCAGCTACAATCTTATTTGGTTTGCCTATTTTAGTAAAATGATTTTCGATCTGCTCTACAATGGTTATATGGTTCCTATCGTTTAGTGGGTAAACGGCTGCGAATTTTGAAAATTTATCTATAATAGTTAAAAAATATGTGTTTTTTATTACGTATGTGTCTATATGTATTATTTGGTTTTTATCCGAGGGAGTTTCTGTTTTAACAAATTTGTTTTTAACTGGGTTTCTGTCATATTTGACTTCTTTGCAAAAGTCGCATTGGTTGATCACTCTCTGTATTAATTCTAATAACTTAGGGTAAAATATTTTATTTTTTATTTTGTTATACGTCTCTTGAATACCTGAATGCATACTCTCTTGTACATGGTAAATAGATATTTGTTTTACAGCGTCCGTTTCAGTTTCTATATGTGTGCATGTGTGCTCTATGTGTGCATTTAGTGAATTCTATTTGTTTGTTGTTAGAGTATAATTGAACTAATTTTTCTTGTACTATATTATATTCCTGATCCGGTAGATCTGAATATATGCCTACTTTTCCTTTGTTTAAGTATTTCGTAAAAATTTCTTCCATTGTTGGGAAGTCGTGTTTTGCTATGAAAATTATTCTTTTTCCATGAATCGATTTACACTCTTCTGTTTTGGAATTTGTTATTATTATTTGTGTTTTATATTTATTTACTATTTCTTCCCTTATTAGAAAATGATCCTGTAAATTTTCTTCTGCTGAATGTATAGTTGCTGCTATCGAATATTTATCTTCTGTGTCTTCAATATTTGTTATAATGTTTATGTCTGATATATTGTCATTGTTATCTTGCTGTGGGTCAAAATCATTACCTTTTATTCTGCTTAAGAAATCGGCTACTCTGTTTTCTCTTCCTCTTAAGTAATCTATGTCAAACTGATATTCTCCTAGTTTTAGTAACCATCTTTGATGCCTTGGCGAAATATCTTTCCCTTTATGTTTTGAATATAAGAATTTTATCGCTTGGTGATCTGTTAATAATTTGAATTTTCTTCCGTAGAGATATGGTCTAAAATAGTTTACACTCCATAGTATTGCTAAAAATTCTTTATCTGTCGCTGAATAATTTTTCTCATGATTGTTCAATGTCCTTGACGCAAAACAAATTGGATGCCCTTCTTGAGAAAGAACCGATCCTATGGCATAATTTGAAGCGTCAGTTGTAAGCGTGAATGCTTTTTCAAAGTTAGGAAATCTTAATATAGGGTGTGAACAAATAAGCTGCTTTAACTTTTCAAATGCTTCGATGAAAGTTGGATCTTTTGTATTTATTTTAGTATTTTTCTTTAAATATTTTGTTATGGGTTGTGCTACTTTTGCGTAATCTTTAATAAATTTTCTGTAGAAACCTGTTATGCCTAAAAACCTTTATATCTCCTTTTCTGTTTTTGGTAAAGGTAACTTTTCTATTATGGCTATTTTGTTTGGATTTGGTTTAATGCCTTCTTTGGTTAAGATATGACCTAAAAATTCTGTCTCCTTCTTCATGAAGTTACCCTTATCGATTTGAATCTTCAAATTCTTATCCTCTAATACTTTAAATATTTCGTTGATGGCTTCAACATGCTCTTGCAACGATGTGCTAAAAATAAGTATGTCGTCCAAATACACGACACATTTTTTGTTAATAAACTCTCTTAAGATTTCATTCATTAGTCTTTGGAAAGTGGCAGGGGCATTTTTCAACCCAAATGGCATTCTAATAAATTCATATAAGCCATGCGGCGTAACAAAGGCAGTTTTTTTTCTGTCTTCCTCTTTTACTAAAATTTGATGGTAGCCTTTTGCTAGATCTATTGTTGTGAAGTACTGGGCTCTTCCGAGTTTATCAAGAATTGAATTTATATTGGGAATCGGAAATTTATCGTCGATGGTTATTTCATTAAGTTTTCTATAATCTATTACAATGCGGAATTTTTTTTGTTTTGAATTGTCTAACTTTTTTGGTATTACTAAAAGTGGACTCGAATATCTTGAATTGCTTTTTCTAATAATTCCCTGTTCTTCCATTTCTTTTATCTGTTTTCTGACTTCTTCCTCATGCTGTGGTGGGTATCTATATAGCTTTGAATTAAGTTGTTCATCTGTAGTTGTCCGTATTTCATGTTCTATTTCGGTTGTACTAGTTAGTTTATCTCCTTCTTTGAAAAAAAGTTTACTATATCGTTTTATAATTTTCTTAACTTCAATTACTTCTTGTGTATTTAAATGATCTAATGCCAAGCTATCATATTTATCTATAGTACTTTCTAATGCACAGATTTCTTCATATTGATATGGCTTATTTATTATACGGTTTTCTTTGTGATTTAATGTTAAACTGTTTCTTTCAATATTAATAACTGCACTTAAAAATTGTAGAAGGTCTATACCTATAATAAAGTTATATTTTCTTCCCTTTAGTGGGGCTAACTTCCAGCGGACTCTAGCGTTGTTTGGTAAATTAAATTCTCTAGGTGCTGTTGTATGAATTTCATACTCTATTATGTCCTTACTATTAATTGTGCTATATGATATGGGTTTATTCAGCTTAATCTTTGTGTGCCCATTAATTTGGTTGTTAACTAGACTTAAACTTGCTCCTGTATCTATTAATGCTATATATCTATGTTTATCGATGTTTAGTTCTAATAATGGTAGGCATTCCGAGGCTGCTTCATAAAAAAAACTGTATTATTAACCTCTGCCTGGTCGTAGTCATTTCTTGTTTCTGGGTAACTGTTTGTATCTTGCTTTGTTTCTAGGTTTTCTATTTCCATGGGTTCTGAATTCCTTGGCCTATACTGTTTTGACTGTTGTGAATTTGTTTGCTGATGATTTTGGTTAGGGTGACTCTGTCCTGAATTGTGTTGAGTATAATCTTGTCTGTACTGACCTGAGTTGTTTTGTTGGTATTTTTGTTGATTTTTGTTGTGACCACTTTGTGGTTGATAATAAGATCGCTTGTTATTGTTATAATTTTGTTGATAATATTGTTGCTTCTTGTCATAATTTTGTTGTTGGATATTTTCGTTTTTGTAGTTATGATTTTTCTTGCTAGACTCAGCCTCAGCGTTATACCTATTGGGTTTACTTTTCTTATATTGAAATCTAATACAACTATTTTCGTATCTACGTAACATCATTTTTTTTAGAATCTCATTTAAATTTCTTTCTTCGTATATTTTATCAAGTAAAGTGCCTTGAGTCATTTCTTTAGCTGCATTTACTAGTAAACTTTCTACGTTACTTAAATCTATGAAATTATCGTTTTGATGGTAAACTTTTAATTCGTCTGTTTTATACTTAATATTTTGTAGTTCTGCTACCAGTTCGCTTACTGTGTCTACTTTTAACTCATAAATTTTACGGTAAATTTGATGGGGTTCCGTGTCCGGTCGATACCTTAGCTTTAGGGTTGACTTGATTAGGTCCCAGTTGTCTGGTTCCGGTATATTGATAACTACATCCTTCGCCTGTCCTTGAATTGTCTTGTTGAAGATTGTCCTAGTGACCTCTCGTCTTAGTTCAGTGTCCTCCACTCCTTGGAGAAGGTACTCCACGCTGCTGAAGAACGAGTTAATCGATATATCACCTGTTCCCGTGAACGTTGCCAAATAATTGATGTTTTGAAACAACCGTTCCTTCTGAGCCGTATTGCTGTTTCCCTGGAGCGTGACGTAAGCTTGATGTAGCTCCTCTAGTTGCCGCTCCTTGTTGATCAACTGCTCATATAATTGCTGCGATGACATTTGTGGGTTAGCTTGTGCCATCCTGCTTTTGTCGTAATATACTGCTCTCTTTTGTTTTCTGGTTGCCAGCGTTGAGATGTACTTTTTTTTTTTTTTTTTTTTTTTTTTTTTAAAGTTGTCAACTTATTTGTAGTTTGACCTCTTTTTTCGATTTATAAAACTTGTCAACTTATTTTTAGTTTGACTTTTTATTTTATAATGATCGATTTATAAATTTGTCGACTTATTTTTAGTTCGAATTTATCACAGAATCCTTTTTTTTTTTAAAAAAAGGATCCTACCGGCTGCGCCAATTTTGTTTTGAGTTCTTTGTTTTTGAAATTAAAAAACATGGCTCAACCTCTTCAGTTAAGTCTCAGATTAGAACTGATCTTTATTCGATTTTTCTTCTTAATGCTAGTCTATTCTGGCGACATAGCCGTTTCTTTATAATTTCAGTTTCAACATGTTGTTAGACTATTCTGGCGTCAGCTTAGTGGATATGTATTTCTTTGTAATTTTAATTTCATAATGTTGCTGGTTTTTTCATCATCCTAAACATGCAACATTTAGGTATGGACTTTGTCTTTTAGTGATGAGAAATCTCTTAAAACTATGCTTATATCGATTACCTTAAATGCATATATAACTCGCGCAGGTCTAGTTTGTTTCAAATATTCGATAACTATTCGCATTTAATTGTTATCGAATAAAAACATTATTGAAATGCAGTAAATAAATTATATCTCGAACGTCTTAAGAGCTAGAGCCTCCAAATTTTGTATTTAGTTTTATGTATATTTTGCACAATTTTTATTTTTGTTGGATCGGTATCCAAAATCCAACAAAAATAAATTCCAAATTCCCCCAAATTCTTAGAATTTAAGTTTAGTTGGAACTAGGGCCATTATGTGAAGGCCCAAGCCGATAGGATATGTAGATATGTAGATGAAAATTTCAAAACATTTGGCCAATTTGCAAAAGCACATGTCAGCAGCGCCACGCGCACGCATTTTTCCTATGCGTGTGCACACATACATTCAAATGCGTGTATTCTTTTCTGTTCCAAGAATTGAAATTGCGATTGAATTGTGCTGAATTATTAGCTGCTACTTATGTTCAAATTTATTTTTTTTATTTTTATTTTATTCTTTTTTTAATTAGAAGTGGTGGTGTTGGTGGAGTTGGTGCACGTTGCGCAAATAGTCCGGGTTCGAAACCTGGTTTCGCAATGTCGATTTTTAATTTGTTTCTTTTTTTTCGAATACTCGTTTGTATCGAAAATTTAAAAAAAAGAGGACTGGGATCAGGGTATCTCCTAGTCGGGCAGCCCGACTAGAGCTTTCCTACTTGTTAGCTTATAATTTTGTATAACTGTATGTGAAATCCAACTAACGTATAAGGTCTAGGAACCAATTAAAAAATAAATGAAAAAGTGAAGCAAGTGATGTGACTCCGACTGGAGTTTCTGTAAGTTGTGGTTTAAGAACCAAGTGAAATAATCAATTATGATCGAGAAAATGGATAAGGGAAAAATAATAATAAACTCGCACCGCGTATGATATACAGAAATGTATACTTCCATTTGTATGTGTATGGGGGTAGTGTCGTTATGGTATGGCTTCTGGTGGCGTTGGATATTAAAAATAATAAATATAATAAAAACTTTAAAAAATTAATTTGGCTTTAAGTGTTGAGATATTTGATTTATCAAGTTATTATTTCCAACAAGATAATGAATGATACAAACTTCAAATCGAATCGAGTATTGTTGATCTGGAAACATAATAGCTCAAAATTAAAACTTACAAAGGTTTTCAAAGAATAGTGGACAAAAATTAATAAATATTATATAAAGATCGAAGACAAGCCGAATCAAAGCGGATATACAAATATTACAATAAAGTCTATCCTACAAAGTTTAAAAAATATAAATTAAATTGTTAGTTCTTAATATTTTTAAAAAATTAGTTTTACTCCAGTAAGATTTTAATGGAGCCAAAAACGTCGTTTTACGGTTCTAGGTGTAGCTCGCAAATAATCAAGGTATTGAGAAAGTTTCTGTAAAATAAATTTTTTTATTAAATAAGACTATTAAAATTCTGATTCATCTCTTGCTAAATATTTGTTTTATTCGCTTAGGTTGGTAGGTGGTGTTTCCTTAAAGCTTGCCTTATATTACTATGACGGCCTTCACGCGCCATCATATTGCTTGGCATATTTCCGAATTGCACGGCTTTTGGTGTTTGATGAGTCTCATATGGGGTAAGACATTGGAGCTTCGGTAAAATATTTCTTGCCCCACGAACGCAAGCAACCTCAATGAAAAAGCCAGCCTCCGCAGAAAGAGCCAGATGTAAGCTGTTGCTACTATTTAAATATTCCAATCGTTACACGAAATTAAAAGAGTGAAATTTGTGATTAGTTTTTATTAACAATAATGAGTCCAACATTTCCTTTACCTATTTTATTTGTATCTTGGTGTTTATTTGCAAATTTATGTCTGGTGTTATCTTCAGTAAGTAAAGTTGTAGTGTTAACTAGCGTATTATTGGGCTTGTTAGTTTTTGTCCGAGGTCAAGTCTTGTGAGGGATGTTTGTTACAATAATGTCCTTGGCGGTGAGGAGGATTGGTGTCTCACGTTTCTTGCAATTTTCGCGAAATTGGCGTGTTGTGGGCTTGACCGCGCTTGGCACTCTTCGGGTCCTGATGACAAAAAAAAAGGTCGTCCGTTGATGTTGATGTCCATGTCCAATTTGTCCGTATGCACCTGTTGCATTGAGGTATTGTTCTATCAATAATTAATTTATTTTTTCGTCTGATTTCAAATACCTATAGGAAATTTACACATTCGTTTACGAATAACAGGCGGATTACTCGTTCCTTTTAAATTGACCCGTCCGGAATTTGCAAAACAGATGTTGCATATTGAATATTTCATGAGGGTACTAGATATTCCAATGTGCTTCAAACGAGGAATTTTCCATCTGATCTTTTGTATAAATACGATGCCAATGTTCACTTCCATGTTTTCACACGAATATGGTAACGTCCTAATAATCTACCCATGATCAATATCTCTTATTTGTTATACTCGTTGATATGTAATAGTATAGTTGTATGATCTCATTGCGGGCGCATTTGAAAACCACAAATTAGTACTGTAAAACAGTACCGAAACCCTTACCTGATGGAAGCCTATCACTTAAAAATTGTATCTTCTAGGTTTTCACGAAAGTCCATTAGATTCGGCTGCTCACATAACTCGCCATCGTCGTCTATAGATCTCATCAGTTAAGCTATTGCGTTATCGATTAGTTATGATAATGTGTTATGATGGGTCCATTGTATGTGTGTACTATGATCTCAACATAAATTAACGCCATATACATACGAAAAGTTGAAGCTAATAGACAAGTCCGCATTAAGGCAAGAATACCCTGCATATTTTACTCTAATATAAATTAACCGACCGATAATTATACTCATTGCGATTATTCAATGTCCTTCCTGCAATCCATTTTGACGCTGTTGAAGCCAGAGATCTGAAATTTAGAACCCACCCTCGCTTAATAAGGGCGCATCAAAGGAAATTTTGAGCACTCGCGTTAACAATTCAAAGATTTGATATATATCTTATGTATAAGCCCACTAAGGTCTTATGGTATATCATGGTTTGTAGACGCGAAGCCGTAAGGTAGATCCTGTTCCGACAAGCCAGGTCCACAGGTTAGTCATTTGCCAAGCGCCAAGTATTTGGTCGTCGAGGCTAGAAATAGTTGTTCCTTCGAATTAGATAGGGCACCGCCCTCTTCTTAACGTGGTTGCATGATTGGACTTCCCGGGGCCAGGCGTTCCATGCATTTGAAGTATGTTAGTGGCGGTAGTGCAATATCATCCGGGGGCAACGGTCGGTGTGATGACTTGCGCCTGAATAATATAATGTATGTAATAATATGTTCTTTGCGGAATTGGTGCTAACTGGCGTGTGGAGTGACAGTCGATTTATTTGGAGAAACCTAGGATCAAAACTATCTAGTTATTTATATCCTACGCAGGGAGCTCAATATACTCTATCCCGCTCCTGATGATTGTCAATCCACTATGAGCTGTGCTGAAAGGGTGACGCGAAGCCTGTCAACATAGTCTGCTTTGAGAAAATGCTCAACCTCAGGCCGACTCCTTGCGCAGGCCATTTATTTTCCATATGATTATATTGCGATTTATTTGCATTGCTACACTATAAGTGACCCGAGCAACTTACTCATGGCAGCAAATTGATCTATAATATTTGCATCATGGAATCCATTCGATCCAATCCAAGTTTCATCTGAATATTATTATCACTTAAGTAGCTTCTCAGTTTAAGGAAACTCCCTATTCGACTACTAATCCGTGCACGGCATAAAAGGCAAAAGTGCAACGACGGCCTAATAAAAAAGGAAAACATTAAAACACCAACCCGATGGAGGTGTGTACCCTGAGAAAATGTTCAAAGTTGATCTGAAATCAAAGATTTTATAAAATATTTAAGAATTCTAAGGTAAATTTAGGTATTAAACACATGCAAAGAATAACCGGGTATGTACAAAGGAAGGTACAGAATAAATATGACGCAGTAATACCAAGAATCAATATAGCCGGGGATCAATTTGAATTGCTCTACGATTGATTATACATCGACCTGAAATCGTTTGGCTTCATCCATAATGGTTGAAATTTGAGCATTGAGTAAATCAAGTACATTAGAATACGCTAGATAATATAAGTTTAGTAACGGTCCGGAAAGACTACTACCCCAACGAAAAAAAATTAATTTCGACTTGAAGAGCAGCAACTGAAAAGTAGATCCAGTAGAGATGGAAAGAGTATTAGGATTGCGATTCTGGCACTGTAGGTCCGATCTGCTTGGAATTTTTAAATGTTAAAATTCAGAGATTAAAATGGATGGTGTGATTTGTAACCCTGTAAGATATTTATCATAGATCTGTAAGTTAGAAGTTTTAGGATTAGTTTAAGGATTGGTTAACTGCAACTAGATGATAGCAGTATTTAATACATTTGTAGCAGTGTAAGATCCTATGTTTAACGGAGGCTTAATTATGATTTGCTTCTATATATCTTTGATGTTGTAATACACAATAAAAAGTTTAGGCTTGGCATCGGCTGAGTAAGGCATTATTCACATTTCCTTTAGGGCTTCCATAGGAAACAACTCGGATGACGATTCTGAAACCTTCAATTGCCCAATATTCCATTTATAATTTTATTACTAGCCAGCTTAGGATTTTTTTATAGGACAAAAATAACTGCATGGTTTTAATTTTTTATGACTAAATTGTCCTTGCATCATTCTGAAATTTACGTTCTGAATGTTCCCGTTTACGTTCGGAATGTTATGATGGATGCTGGTGATAAGGAATTTTACTTCTAGGGGAAGCTGATGGCAGAGGTTTATTAATAGTGTCATTAGGTTTCTTCATATCTTCGTCTATGGTCTATGAAATATAGAAATATTACTTAAATTTTGATATGTCTAAAATCTTGTTTATGAAGAATTTAAAAATGTCCTTGAATATTGTTAGTATCCATTTTCAGTACTCGTATCCTAATGAAGAATTTCAGAAATGCAAAATAGTAATGCTCCAAGTGAAAATATCTGTAAGTTTTGAAGTGTTGAGGATTAACTGCAGATTGACGATAGGTGATCCTTGCAGTACATTTATGGAATACACAGTGAAAAAAAAGCCGCATGAAAGCCATTGCATTGTTTTACTATTTTTTATGTTATATCTTCAGGCGAATTTTACTTCAAGGGATAGGTTTGTTTATTCAAATCTCCTCTATGATCTAAGGAAATGTTACTTCAATTTTGGGATTAGTAAGATCTTGTCGATGAAGCATTCAGAAATTTCTTTGAATATTAGAGGAAGTACACATTTTCGGTACTGGTCTCTTAACGAACAATTTCACCAAATGCAGAATAGTTATGGAAGACAATGGACCACGTTTTTGTTCATATTTTCATCTATGATCAAGGGAAATGTTACTTAAATTTTGAGATGAGTAAGATCTTGTTAAAAATGTCTGAATAATAGAGGGAATACACATTTTCGATAACGGTATCCTGATGAAGAATTACAATTGCAGTTGCTCAATTGCTTTATAAGTCAAAAAATTGTCGCATGAAATTTGGTATATGATACATATGATGAATGCCGATGCATTATGAACATGACTTCCACATTAAGTTAATACTAACAGGCTTGTTCATATCTTTGTCTATGGTGTACGATCTACATTTTCAGTACTGACATCCTGATAATTGTAGAATGCTGATGGTATCTTTTGAAAGTATTTAAATTATAGCAGTGGATCCATAGATTTTTTTGACCTTATTTCATCCTGCACCAGTTATTGTGAATTCTTATTCAAAAGATTAAAATTCATTCGCATACATGTTGGTTACCTTCCAAGAAATACATTACATTTTTTAGTTTTTGGTATAAATATGATTGGCTTGTTACTACGGAAGTTTCAGCAGACAATTGATTTCCATTTGTTATCACAATTTTGTTGGCGTTAATAATTATTTTAAGCGTGTTGACTTTTCCAAGACTTTCTTTCAGCGAACGATTAGCTTTTAGGAACAGGAGGACTAGCTTTAGCCTACTATGATTCAGTCAAAAAATAAAAATTAAGTAGCCTTAGGTTCACTTCATGAAATAAAAATAAAAAGAAACAAAGCAACCTCAAATTAAAACACACGAAAAACTTAACAAAATAACGAGGTAGGCCTAAAAGAGACACCGAAATCGGAAAAAAAAAATAATTTACTTAGTACTGGTTTGTTTGTTTTGTTACAAGGTTCAATTTGATGAAATTTAATATTCGTTTTTTGAATTTTTCGGAGCAAACAAAGGCAACCGCACAGTTCGAACTCTAGGCTTCAACTGTTTTATTTGGCTTTCCAAACTTCTAATACGAAATAAGTCGCACAAATGAATGTTTTTTGAGATAAAATTAAATATCATGGAATGTATAAACCCTTCAATTCAAACATTTTTAAGCCTCGTTTATTGAAAATCTGCAACGCACAATTTGTAGAAGTGCTAATTTCTTGCAATTTCGAATTATCGGAACTCCACTGTGTTTTATAATTTAAATATGTATATTGAATAGTGGTGGAGTGTTATTCCATTATCACTGCATTACGGGCTGCCCAGGGGGAAATGATTCATTGAATAACTTTGGCACTAATTGTCTTCCTGATATAAAGCTTAGAATGAACACAATGTTAACGATTTTTAGGAGAAATGGTTGGAGCTATACAAAATCCGAAATATGGAAGCTATTAAGTAATTTAACAAGTGAAATTATCAATTATAATCGGTAATGAAATGCGAAAAATAATGATCAACTTATTCTTCATATGGTGTATAGAATCATATACTTAGATACATTGACTACTTTCCATTAAAACCAATTATAATGAAAAGCGAGGTGTGGTAAATAATTTATTTACTAAGCAGTGTGTATAATAAGGCAAGGGAGCGTGCAGCTTATAATGAAGGAAAATAAATTGGTATTATTATTTATTATTGCACGTTTAGATGAACAAAAATGATCGTAAAATCAACCAATTTTCAATTTCATTATCCCATGTTCAGGCATGAACATACTGTAGTATATTTAATAACATATTAATAAGACCAGAAGCAATGTAGAGTTTTCTACATATAAATTCGTCATATGCCTAACATATGATAGTGTATACTAAATACGCATATAGTGACATTTGTCCCTACGCATAAACATAGGGAGAGCGCAAAGATAAGCAAATGGAATATGATCAGCCACTTAAGTGTGGTCTGACCAGCAGCGTGGGAGATGCCGCGTACGCACTTTGCCTAAGTTCTATGCCGCTTGCCTAATGTTTTATGCCATATGCATATAAGTATGTACAAGCTATATATATGAAGCTACATAGCGGGAGAGCATAGTATGTTTCCCGCTTGGAGCTCCACTCATTACATAATGTACTTAGGCTAAGAGATGAAATACACATGAGCCAGGGTATAAGAACTCTTGCTCAGACGAATAAAGATCAGTACACAACTGAACACCACCACAGTTATTTGTATTCACACCCATCAATATTCTGTCGACTGACTAAACATGTTCACAGCAAAATTCTACATTCTAAATTGGGTGAAAAGAAAAATAAACATGTATTAAGAGACGCAAAAAGCATAGATAACAGTAAAGCTCAGTTATTTTGGACAATTATATCAAAACAGAATTGCCAAACGTAGTATGTAAACAGTTTCATGACAGCTTAAAAGAACAAGTAAGAAAGCTCTAGTCGGGGTGCCCGACTAGGAGATACCCTGATCCCAGTCCTCTGAGTTTTTTAATATTTTCCGTAGTTTGTATCGAGTATTCAAAAAAAAAAGAAAATAAATAAAAACTGACCAGGATTCGAACCCGGATTGTCTGCGTAATGTGCGCCAACTCTACCAACACCGCCACTTCATAATTGAAAAATAAATAAAACAACAAAAAATATTTCGTCTGCACTGGTCTCAAACCCGGACCGCGCTGCACACGAGCGCCGCCTCTACCAACACAGCCACTGCTCTGCTTACGCGAGCAGCTGCAAATTTGAACATAAGTAGCAGCTAATAATTCAGCACAATTCAATCGCAATTTCAATTCTTGGAACAGAAAAGAATACACGCATTTGAATGTATGTGTGCACACGCATAGGAAAAATGCGTGCGCGTGGCGCTGCTGACATGTGCTTGTGCAAATTGGCCAAACGTTTTGTTTAATAACTTCTGTTTTACTTAATGGATTTTAATGAAATTTTCAGCATATGATCTACATATCCTATTGGCTTGGTTGAGATGCAAACGCCTTAACATAATGGCCCTAGTTCCAACTAAACTTAAATTCTAAGAATTCCAAAATCCAACAAAAATAAAAATTGCGCAAAATATACATAAAACTAAATACAAAATTTGGAGGCTCTAGGTCTTTAGACGTTCGAGATATAATTTATTTACTGCATTTCAATAATGTTTTTATTCGATAACAATTAAATACGAATAGTTATCGAATATTTGAAACAAACTAGACCTGCGCGTGCTATACACGGACCTACAAAAAAAATTTCAAGTCTTTAGCTCTTATAGATGCTGAGATCCACGCGTTCACACATACGGATATACGGACAGACGGACAGACGGACGGACGGACAGACGGACAGACAGACAGACGGACGGGGCTCAATCGACTCGGCTTGTCGTCCTGATCAAGAAAATATATACTTTATGGGGTCTGCCACGCCTCCTTCTGCCTGTTACATACATTTGCACAAAACCATTATACCCTGATTTCCTATTTTCAATGGGATCAGGGTATAAAAAGTAATTTTAGTTTTTTTGCTTAGCTAGCAATCAGCTTTTTGTCAATCAGAAGTTCCATATATAGAACTCAACTTTTTGTCAGTCAGTCATTTCATATATAGCAATCAGCTTTTTGTCAGTCAGTCACTTTACATACACTTTATATATAGCAATCAGCTGGTTGTCAGTCAGTACCTTTATATATAGCAATCAGCTTTTTGTCAGGCAGTCATTTCATATATAGCATTCAGCTTTTTGTCAGTCAGACATTTCATTTATGGCAATCAGCTTTCTGTCAGTCAGACACATATATAGCAATCAGCTTTTTGTCAGTCAGTCGTTTTATATATAGAAATCAGCTTTTGGTCAGTCAGTCTCTTCATATATAGCAATCAGCTTTTTGTCAGTCAGTCATTTCTATTATAGCAATCAGCCTTTTGTCAGGCAGTCTTTTCATATATAGCAATCAGCTTTTTGTCAGTCAGTCACTTCATATATAGCAATCAGCTTTTTGTCAGTTAGTCACTTATACAGCAATCAGCTATATAGCATTCAGCTTTTTGTCATTCTGTCATATCATATATAGCAATCAGCTTTTTGTCAGGCAATAACTTATATAGCAATCAGCTTTTTGTCAGTCAGTCGCTAGATATATAGCAATCAGCTTTTGGTCTGGCAGTCTTTTCATATATAGCAATCAGCTTTTTGTCAGTCAGTCACTTCATATATAGCAATCAGCTTTTTGCCAGTCAGTCACTTATATAGCCATCAGCATTTGGTCAGACAGTCACTTCATATATAACAATCAGTATTTGTCCGGCAGTAACTTCATATATAGCAATCGCTTTTTGTCAGTCAGTCACTTTATATATAGCAATGAGCTTTTGTCAGTCAGTCACTTCATATATAGCAATCAGCTTTTTGTTAGTTAGTCACTTATATAGCAATCAGCTTTTTGTTAGTCAGTCATTTCATATATAACAATCAGTTTTTTGTCAGGCAGTAACTTTATATATAGCAATCAGCTTTTTGTCAATCACTTTATATATAGCAATCAGCTTTCTGTCAGTCAGTCACTTCATATATAGCAATAAGCTTTTTGTCAGTTAGTCACTTATATAGCAATCAGCTTTTTGTCAGTCACTTCATATATAGCAATCAGCTTTTTGTCAGTCAGTCATTTCATATATAGCAATCAGCTTTTTGTCAGCCATTCATTTCATATATAGCAATCAGCTTTCTGTCAGTCAGTCACTTCATATATAGCAATCAGCTTTTTGTCAGTTAGTCACTTATATAGCAATGAGCTTTTTGTCAGTCAATTCATCTATAGCATTCAGCTTTTTGTCATTCAGTCATTTCATTTATAGCACACAGCTTTTGTAAGTCACTCACTTTATATATAGCAGTCAGCTTTTGTCAGTCAGTCACTTTATATATAGCAATCAGCTTTCTGTCAGTCAGTCACTTCATATATAGCAATCAGCTTTTTGTCAGTCACTTCATAATATAGCAATCAGCTTTTTGTCAGCCAGTCATTTCATATAAAGCAGTCAGCTTTTTGTCAGTCAGCCACTTCATAAATAGCAATCAGCTTTTTGTCAGCCATTCATTTCATATATAGCAATCAGCGTTTTGTCAGAAAGTAACTTTATATATAGCATTCAGCTTTTTGTCAGTCAGTCACTTCATATATAGTAATCAGCTTTTCGTCAGTAAGTAACTTTATATATAGCAATCTGCGTTTTGTCAGTCAGTCCGTTTATATATCGCAATCAGTTTTTTGTCAGTGAGTCACTTTATATATAGCAATCAGCATTTTGTCAGTGAGTCACTTATATAGCATTCAGCTTTTTGTCAGTCAGTCACTTTATATATAGCAATCAGCTTTTTGTCAGTCAGTCAGTAACTTTATTAACAGCATTCTGCTGTGTGTCAGTCAGTCATTTCATATATAGCAATCAGCTTTTTGTCAGCCAGTCATTTCATATATAGCAATCAGCTTTTTGTCAGTCAGTACCTTCATATATAGCAATCAGCTTTTTGTCAGTCAGTAACTTATATAGCAATCAGCTTTTTGTCAGTCAGTCATTTCATATATAACAATCAGCTTTTTGTCAGTCAGTCACTTTATATATAGTAATCAGCTTTTTGTCAGTCAGTAACTTATATAGCAATCAGCTTTTTGTCAGTCAGTTATTTCATATATAGCAATCAGCTTTTTGTCAGCCAGTCATTTCATATATAGCACTCAGCTTTTTGTCAGTCAGTACCTTCATATATAGCAATCAGCTTTTTGTCAGTCAGTAAGTTATATAGCAATCAGCTTTTTGTCAGTCAGTCATTTCATATATAGCAATCAGCTTTTTGTCAGCCAGTCATTTCATATATAGCAATCAGCTTTTTGTCAGCCAGTCATTTCATATATAGCAATCAGCTTTTTGTCAGTCATTCATTTTATATATAGCAATCAGCTTTTTGTCAGTCAGTCACTTTATATATAGCATTCAGCTTTTTGTCAGTCAGTCACTTCATATATAGTAATCAGCTTTTCGTCAGTAAGTAACTTTATATATAGCAATCTGCGTTTTGTCAGTCAGTCCGTTTATATATAGCAATCAGCCAGTCATTTCATATAAAGCAGTCAGCTTTTTGTCAGTCAGCCATTTCATAAATAGCAATCAGCTTTTTGTCAGCCATTCATTTCATATATAGCAATCAGCGTTTTGTCAGAAAGTAACTTTATATATAGCATTCAGCTTTTTGTCAGTCAGTCACTTCATATATAGTAATCAGCTTTTCGTCAGTAAGTAACTTTATATATAGCAATCTGCGTTTTGTCAGTCAGTCCGTTTATATATCGCAATCAAATTTTTGTCAGTGAGTCACTTTATATATAGCAATCAGCATTTTGTCAGTGAGTCACTTATATAGCATTCAGCTTTTTGTCAGTCAGTCACTTTATATATAGCAATCAGCTTTTTGTCAGTCAGTCAGTCACTTTATTAACAGCATTCTGCTTTGTGTCAGTCAGTCATTTCATATATAGCAATCAGCTTTTTGTCAGCCAGTCATTTCATATATAGCAATCAGCTTTTTGTCAGTCAGTACCTTCATATATAGCAATCAGCTTTTTGTCAGTCAGTAACTTATATAGCAATCAGCTTTTTGTCAGTCAGTCATTTCATATATAACAATCAGCTTTTTGTCAGTCAGTCACTTTATATATAGCAATCAGCTTTTTGTCAGTCAGTAACTTATATAGCAATCAGCTTTTTGTCAGTCAGTTATTTCATATATAGCAATCAGCTTTTTGTCAGCCAGTCATTTCATATATAGCACTCAGCTTTTTGTCAGTCAGTACCTTCATATATAGCAATCAGCTTTTTGTCAGTCAGTAAGTTATATAGCAATCAGCTTTTTGTCAGTCAGTCATTTCATATATAGCAATCAGCTTTTTGTCAGCCAGTCATTTCATATATAGCAATCAGCTTTTTGTCAGCCAGTCATTTCATATATAGCAATCAGCTTTTTGTCAGTCATTCATTTTATATATAGCAATCAGCTTTTTGTCAGTCAGTCACTTTATATATAGCATTCAGCTTTTTGTCAGTCAGTCACTTCATATATAGTAATCAGCTTTTCGTCAGTAAGTAACTTTATATATAGCAATCTGCGTTTTGTCAGTCAGTCCGTTTATATATAGCAATCAGTTTTTTGTCAGTGAGTCACTTTATATATAGCAATCAGCATTTTGTCAGTGAGTCACTTATATAGCATTCAGCTTTTTGTCAGTCAGTCACTTTATATATAGTAATCAGCTTTTTGTCAGGCAGGCCTTTCATATATAGCAATCAACTTTTTGTCAGTGAGTCATTTCATATAGCAATCAGCTTTTTGTCAGTCAGTCATTTCATATATAGCAATCAGCTTTTGGTCAGTCAGTCTCTTCATATATAGCAATCAGCTTTTTGTCAGTCAGTCAGTCACTTTATTAACAGCATTCTGCTTTGTGTCAGTCAGTCATTTCATATATAGCAATCAGCTTTTTGTCAGCCAGTCATTTCATATATAGCAATCAGCTTTTTGTCAGTCAGTACCTTCATATATAGCAATCAGCTTTTTGTCAGTCAGTCCGTTTATATATAGCAATCAGTTTTTTGTCAGTGAGTCACTTTATATATAGCAATCAGCATTTTGTCAGTGAGTCACTTATATAGCATTCAGCTTTTTGTCGGTCAGTCATTTCATATATAGCAATCAGCTGTTTGTCAGGCAGTAACTTCATATATATCAATCAGCTTTTTGTCAGTCAGTCACTTCAGATATAGCAATTAGCTTCTTGCCAGCCAGTCATTTCATATATAACAATCAGTTTTTTGTGAGGCAGTAACTTCATATATAGCAATCAGCTTTTTGTCAGTCAGTCACTTCATATATAGTAATCAGCTTTTTGTCAGTAAGTAATTTTATATATAGCATTTAGCTTTTAGTCATTTAGTCATTTCATATATAGCAATCAGCGTTTTGTCAGTCACTACGTTGATATTTAGCAATCAGCTTTTTATTTTGCTCTATAGCAGCATGTATAGCAATCAGTTTTTGTCGGTGAGTCACTTTGTATATAGCAATCAGCATTTTATCAGTGAGTCACTTATATAGCAATCAGCTTTTTGTCAGTCAGTCACTTCATATATAGCAATCAGCTTTTTGTCAGGCAGTCATATCATATATAGCAATCAGCTTTTTGTCAGTCAGACATTTCATATATAGCAATCAGTTTTTTGTCAGTCAGTCATTTCATATATAGCAATCAGCTTTTTGTCAGTCAGTCACTTATATAGCATTCAGCTTTTTGTCAGTCAGTCATATCATATATAGCAATCAGCTTTTTGTCAGTCAGACATTTCATATATAGCAATCAGTTTTTTGTCAGTCAGTCACTTCATATATAGCAATCAGCTTTTTGTCAGGCAGTCATATCATATATAGCAATCAGCTTTTTGTCAGTCAGACATTTCATATATAGCAATCAGTTTTTTGTCAGTGAGTCACTTTATAGATAGCAATCAGCATTTTGTCAGTGAGTCACTTATATAGCATTCAGCTTTTTGTCAGTCAGTCATTTCATATATAGCAATCAGCTTTTTGTCAGTCAGTCACTTTATATATAGCAATCAGCTTTTTGTCAGTCAGTTACTTCATATATAGCAATCAGGTTTTTGTCAGTTAGTCACTTATATAGCAATCAGCTTTTTGTCAGTGAGTCACTTTATAGATAGCAATCAGCATTTTGTCAGTGAGTCACTTATATAGCATTCAGCTTTTAGTCATTCAGTCATTTCATATATAGCAATCAGCTTTTTGTCAGTCAGTCATTTCATATATCGCAATCAGCTTTTTGTCAGTCAGACATTTCATATATAGCAATCAGTTTTTTGTCAGTGAGTCACTTTATAGATAGCAATCAGCATTTTGTCAGTGAGTCACTTATATAGCATTCAGCTTTTTGTCAGTCAGTCATTTCATATATAGCAATCAGCTTTTTGTCAGTCAGTCACTTTATATATAGCAATCAGCTTTTTGTCAGTCAGTTACTTCATATATAGCAATCAGTTTATTGTCAGGCAGTCATTTCATATATAGCAATTAACTTTTTGTCAGTCAGTCGTTTCATATATAGCAGTCAGCTTTTTGTCAGTCAGTCATTTCATATATAGCATTCAGTTTTTTGTCAGTCAGCCATTTCATATATAGCAATCAGCTTTTTGTCAGGCAGTATCTTCATATATAGCAATCAGCTTTTTGTCAGTCAGTCACATATATAGCAATCAGCTTTTTGTCAGTCACTTCTTATATAGCAATCAGCTTTTTGTCAGTCAGTCACTTCATATATAGCAATCAGCTTTTAGTTAGACAGTCATTTTATATACAGCATTCACCTTTTTGTCAGTCAGTCATTTCATTTATGGCAATCAGCTTTTTGTCAGTCAAACACTTATATAGCAATCAGCATTTTGTCAGTGAGTCACTTATATAGCAATCAGCTTTTTGTCAGTCAGTCACTTCATATATAGCATTCAGCTTTTTGTCAGGCAGTCATTTCATATATAGCAATCAGTTATTTGTGTGGCAGTAACTCCATATATAGCATTCAGATTTTTGTCAGTCACTTTATATATAGCAATCAGCTTTTTGTCTTCCAGTAACTCCATATATAGCATTCAGTTTTTTGTCAGTCACTTTATATATAGCAATCATTTTTTTGTCAGCCAGTCATTTCATATATAGCAATCAGTTTTTTGTCGGTCAGTCGCTGCATATATAGCAAATAGCATTTTTTCAGTAAGTCACTTTATATATAGCATTCAGCTTTTCGTCATTCAGTCATTTCTTATATAGCAATCAGTTATTTGTCAGGCAGTAACTCGATATATCGCATTCAGCTTTTTGTCAGTCACATTATATATAGCAATCAGCTTTTTGGCAGTCAGTCACTTTATATATAGCATTCACCTTTTTGTCTGTCATTCACTTCATTTATAGAAATTAGCTTTTTGTCAGTCAGATATTTCATATATAGTAATCAGCTTTTTGTCAATCAGAAACTCCATATATAGCAATCAACCTTGCTCGGTCAGTATCTTCATATGTAGCAATCAGTTTTTTGTCAGTCAGTCCATTTATATATAGCAATCAGCTTTTTGTCAGTCAGTCGCTTTACATATAGCAATCAGCCTTTTGTCAGTCAGACACTTATATAGCAATCAGCTTTTTGTCAATCAGTCATTTCATATATAGCAATTAGCTTTTTGTCAGTCAGTCACTTATATAGCAACCAGCTTTGTGTCAGTCAGTCACTTTATATACAGTAATCAGCTTTTTGTCAGGCAGACATTTTATATATAGCATTCTGTTTTTTGCCAGGCAGTAACTCCATATATAGCAATCAGCTTTTTGTGAGTCAGTCACTTTATATATAGCAATCAGCTTTTTGTCAGTCAGTCACTTTATATCTAGCATTCACCTTTTTGTCAGTCAGTCATTTCATATATGGCAATCAACTTTTTGTCAGTCAGACATATAGCAATCAGCTTTTTGTCAGTCAGTCACTTCAGATGTAGCAATCAGTTTCTTGTCAGTCAGTAACTCCATATATAGCAATCAGCTTTTTGTCAGTTAGTCACTTTATATATAGCAATCAGATTTTTGTCAGCAGTCATTTCATATATAGCAATCAGTTATTTGTCAGGCAGTAACTCCATATGTAGCAATCAGCTTTTTGTCATCCACTTTATATATAGCATTTACCTTTTCGTCAGTCAGTTACTTCATTTATAGCAATTAGCTTTTTGTCAGTCAGTCATTTTATATATAGAAATCAGCTTTTTGTCAATCAGAAACTCCATATATAGCAATCAGCTTTTTGTCAGGCAGTCATTTCATATATAGCAATTAGCTTTTTGTCAGTCGGTCACTTCATATATAGCATTCAGCTTTTTGTCAGCCAGTCATTTCATATGTAGCAATCTGCTTTTTGTCAGTCAGTCACTTCATCTATAGCATTCAGCTTTTTGTCAGGCAGTCATTTCATATATAGCAATTAGCTTTTTGTCAGTCAGTCACTTCATATATAGCATTCAGCTTTTTTGTCAGGCAGTCATTTCATATATAGCAATCAGTTATTTGTCAGGTAGTAACTCCATATATAGCATTCAGCTTTTTGTCAGGCAGTCATTTCATATATAGCAATCAGCTTTTTGTCAGTCAGTCACTTCATATATAGCTTTCTGTCAGGCAGCCATTTCATGTATAGCAATCAGTTATTTGTCAATCAGTAACTCCATATATAGCAATCCGCTTTTTGTCAGTCAGTCACTTCATATATAGCATTCAGCTCTTTGTCAGGCAGTCATTTCATATATAGCAATCAGTTATTTGTCAGGTAGTAACTCCATATATAGCAATCAGCTTTTTGTCAGTCAGTCACTTCATATATAGCATTCAGCTTTTTGTCAGGCAGTCATTTCATATATAGCAATCAGTTATTTGTCAATGAGTAACTCCATATATAGCAATCAGCTTTTTGTCAGTCAGTCACTTCATATATAGCATTCAGCTCTTTGTCAGGCAGTCATTTCATATATATAGCGATATTGAGCGATATATAGGAATATATAGCGATATAGAGCGATATATAGGGATATATAGCAATATATAGCGATATATAGCGATAAAAAGCGATGGATACCGATATATAGCGCTATATAGTGATATAAAGCGATATTGAGCGATATATAGCGATATATTGCGATATATTGCGATACATAGCGATATAAAGCGATATATAGGGATAAACAGCGGTATAGAGCGATATAAATATCTATAAAAGCTATAAATAGCTATATATATATCGCTATATATCGCTATATATCGCTATATATCGCTATATATCTCTATATATCCCTATATATCGCTCTATATCGATATATATCCCTATATATTGCTCAATATCGCTTTATATCGCTATATATCGCTATATATCGCTATATATCGCTATATATCGCTATATATCGCTATATATCGCTATATATTGCTATATATCGCTCTATATCGCTATATATCCCTATATATCGCTCAATATCGTTTTATATCGCTATATATCGCTATATATCGCTATATATCGCTATATATCGCTATATATCACTATATATCGCTATATATCGCTATATATCGCTATATATCGCTATATATCGCTATATATCCCTCTATATCGCTCAATATCGCTTTATATCGCTATATATCGCTATATATCGCTATATATCGTTATATATCGATATATATCGCTTTATATCGCTATATATCGCTATATATCGCTATATATCGCTATATATCGCTATATATCGCTATATATCGCTATATATCGCTATATATCGCTATATATCGCTATATATCGCTTTATATCGCTATATATCGCTATATATCGCTATATATCGCTATATATCGCTATATATCGCTATATATCGCTATATATCGCTTTATATCGCTATATATCGCTCTATATCGCTATATATCCCAATATATCGCTAAATATCGCTTTATATCGCTATATATCGCTATATATCGCTATATATCGCTATATATCGCTATATATCGCTATATATCGCTATATATCGCTATATATCGCTATATATCGCTATATATCGATATATATCGCTATATATCGCTATATATCGCTATATATCGCTATATATCGCTATATATCGCTAAATATCGCTTTATATCGCTTTATATCGCTATATATCGCTATATATCGCTCAATATCGCTTTATATCGCTATATATCGCTATATATCGCTATATATCGCTATATATCGCTATATATCGCTATATATCGCTATATATCGCTATATATCGCTATATATCGCTATATATCGCTATATATCGCTATATATCGCTATATATCGCTCAATATCGCTTTATATCGCTATATATCGCTATATATCGCTATATATCGCTTTATATCGCTATATATCGCTATATATCGCTTTATATCGCTATATATCGCTATATATCGCTATATATCGCTATATATCGCTATATATCGCTATATATCGCTATATATCGCTATATATCGCTATATATCGCTATATATCGCTCTATATCGCTATATATCGATATATATCGCTTTATATCGCTATATATCGCTATATATCGCTATATATCGCTATATATCGCTATATATCGCTATATATCGCTATATATCGCTCTATATCGCTTTATATCGCTATATATCGCTATATATCGCTCAATATCGCTTTATATCGCTATATATCGCTATATATCGCTTTATATCGCTTTATATCGCTATATATCGCTATATATCGCTATATATCGCTATATATCGCTATATATCGCTATATATCGCTATATATCGCTATATATCGCTATATATCGCTATATATCGCTATATATCGCTATATATCGCTTTATATCGCTATATATCGCTATATATCGCTATATATCGCTATATATCGCTATATATCGCTATATATCGCTATATATCGCTCAATATCGCTTTATATCGCTATATATCGCTATATATCGCTATATATCGCTATATATCGCTATATCGCTATATATCTTTCTATATCACTCAATATCGCTTTATATCGCTATATACCGCTATATATCGCTATATATTGCTTATCGCTCTATATCGAAATATATCCCTATATATCGCTCAATATCGTTTTATATCGCTATATATCGCTATATATCGCTATATATCGCTATATATCGCTATATATCGCTATATATCGCTATATATCGCTATATATCGCTCAATATCGCTTTATATCGCTATATATCGCTATATATCGCTTTATATCGCTATATATCGCTATATATCGCTATATATCGCTTTATATCGCTATATATCGCTATATATCGCTATATATCGCTATATATCGCTATATATCTTTCTATATCGCTCTATATCGCTTTATATCGCTATATATCGCTATATATCGCTCTATATCGCTTTATATCGCTATATATCGCTATATATCGCTTTATATCGCTATATATCGCTATATATCGCTATATATCGCTATATATCGCTATATATCGCTATATATCGCTATATATCGCTATATATCGCTATATATCGCTATATATCGCTATATATCGCTATATATCGCTATATATCGCTATATATCGCTTTATATCGCTATATATCGCTATATATCGCTATATATCGCTATATATCGCTATATATCTTTCTATATCGCTCAATATCGCTTTATATCGCTATATATCGCTATATATCGCTATATATCGCTTTATATCGCTATATATCGCTATATATCGCTATATATCGCTCTATATCGCTTTATATCGCTATATATCGCTATATATCGCTTTATATCGCTATATATCGCTATATATCGCTATATATCGCTATATATCGCTATATATCGCTATATATCGCTATATATCGCTATATATCGCTATATATCGCTATATATCGCTATATATCGCTATATATCGCTATATATCGCTATATATCGCTCTATATCGCTATATATCGATATATATATCGCTTTATATCGCTATATATCGCTATATATCGCTATATATCGCTATATATCGCTATATATCGCTATATATCGCTATATATCGCTATATATCGCTATATATCGCTATATATCGCTCAATATCGCTTTATATCGCTATATATCGCTATATATCGCTATATATCGCTTTATATCGCTTTATATCGCTATATATCGCTTTATATCGCTATATATCGCTATATATCGCTATATATCGCTATATATCGCTATATATCGCTATATATCGCTATATATCTTTCTATATCGCTCAATATCGCTTTATATCGCTATATATCGCTATATATCGCTATATATCGCTCTATATCGCTTTATATCGCTATATATCGCTATATATCGCTATATATCGCTATATATCGCTATATATCGCTATATATCGCTATATATCGCTATATATCGCTATATATCGCTATATATCGCTATATATCGCTATATATCGCTATATATCGCTATATATCGCTATATATCGCTATATCGCTATATATCTTTCTATATCGCTCAATATCGCTTTATATCGCTATATATCGCTATATATCGCTATATATCGCTATATATCGCTATATATCGCTTTATATCGCTATATATCGCTATATATCGCTATATATCGCTATATATCGATATATATATCGCTATATATCGCTATATATCGCTATATATCGCTATATATCGCTATATATCGCTATATATCGCTATATATCGCTATATATCGCTATATATCGCTATATATCGCTATATATCGCTATATATCGCTATATATCGCTATATATCGCTATATATCGCTATATATCGCTATATATCGCTATATATCGCTATATATCGCTATATATCGCTATATATCGCTATATATCGCTATATATCGCTATATATCGCTATATATCGCTATATATCGCTATATATCGCTATATATCGCTATATATCGCTATATATCGCTATATATCGCTATATATCGCTATATATCGCTCAATATCGCTTTATATCGCTATATATCGATATATATCGCTATATATCGCTATATATCGCTATATATCGCTATATATCGCTTTATATCGCTATATATCGCTATATATCGCTTTATATCGCTATATATCGCTATATATCGCTCAATATCGCTTTATATCGCTATATATCGCTATATATCGCTATATATCGCTATATATCGCTATATATCGCTATATATCGCTATATATCGCTCAATATCGCTTTATATCGCTATATATCGCTATATATCGCTATATATCGCTCTATATCGCTTTATATCGCTATATATCGCTATATATCGCTTTATATCGCTTTATATCGCTATATATCGCTTTATATCGCTATATATCGCTATATATCGCTATATATCGCTATATATCGCTATATATCGCTATATATCGCTCTATATCGCTTTATATCGCTTTATATCGCTATATATCGCTATATATCGCTATATATCGCTATATATCGCTATATATCGCTCAATATCGCTTTATATCGCTATATATCGCTATATATCGCTATATATCGCTATATATCGCTATATATCGCTATATATCGCTATATATCGCTATATATCGCTCTATATCGCTATATATCGCTATATATCGCTCTATATCGCTTTATATCGCTATATATCGCTATATATCGCTATATATCGTTATATCGCTATATATCTTTCTATATCACTCAATATCGCTTTATATCGCTATATATCGCTATATATCGCTATATATTGCATATCGCTCTATATCGCTATATATCGCTATATATCGCTCTATATCGCTTTATATCGCTATATATCGCTATATATCGCTATATATCGCTATATATCGCTATATATCGCTATATATCGCTATATATCGCTATATATCGCTATATATCGCTATATATCGCTATATATCGCTATATATCGCTATATATCGCTATATATCGCTCAATATCGCTTTATATCGCTATA
The DNA here is from genome assembly GCA_035045825.1 of Drosophila eohydei. NCBI lineage: Eukaryota > Metazoa > Arthropoda > Insecta > Diptera > Drosophilidae > Drosophila > Drosophila eohydei. The sequence continues at coordinate 3,525,502 of JAWNOT010000095.1, forward strand.
TATCGCTATATATCGCTATATATCGCTATATATCGCTATATATCGCTATATATCGCTTTATATCGCTATATATCGCTATATATCGCTATATATCGCTCTATATCGCTCTATATCGCTTTATATCGCTATATATCGCTATATATCGGTATATATCGCTTTATATCGCTTTATATCGCTATATATCGCTTTATATCGCTTTATATCGCTATATATCGCTATATATCGCTATATATCGCTCTATATCGCTTTATATCGCTATATATCGCTCAATATCGCTTTATATCGCTATATATCGCTATATATCGCTTTATATCGCTTTATATCGCTATATATCGCTATATATCGCTATATATCGCTATATATCGCTCAATATCTTTTCATATCGCTATATATCGCTATATATCGCTTTATATCGCTTTATATCGCTATATATCGCTATATATCGCTTTATATCGCTATATATCGCTATATATCGCTATATATCGCTATATATCGCTCAATATCGCTTTATATCGCTATATATCGCTATATATCGCTATATATCGCTATATATCGCTCTATATCGCTATATATCCCTCTATATCGCTTTATATCGCTTTCGATATATATCCCTAAATATCGCTCTATATCGCTATATATCGCTTTATATCGCTATATATCGCTATATATCGCTATATATCGCTTTATATCGCTTTATATCGCTATATATCGCTTTATATCGCTATATATCGCTATATATCGCTATATATCGCTATATATCGCTATATATCGCTATATATCGCTCTATATCGCTATATATCGCTATATATCGCTCAATATCGCTTTATATCGCTTTATATCGCTTTATATCGCTATATATCGCTATATATCGCTATATATCGCTTTATATCGCTATATATCGCTATATATCGCTATATATCGCTATATATCGCTATATATCGCTATATATCGCTATATATCGCTATATATCGCTATATATCGCTTTATATCGCTTTATATCGCTATATATCGCTATATATCGCTATATATCGCTATATATCGCTATATATCGCTATATATCGCTATATATCGCTATATATCGCTATATATCGCTATATATCGCTCAATATCGCTTTATATCGCTATATATCGCTATATATCGCTTTATATCGCTTTATATCGCTATATATCGCTATATATCGCTATATATCGCTATATATCGCTCTATATCGCTTTATATCGCTATATATCGCTCTATATCGCTTTATATCGCTTTATATCGCTATATATCGCTATATATCGCTTTATATCGCTATATATCGCTATATATCGCTATATATCGCTATATATCGCTCTATATCGCTTTATATCGCTATATATCGCTATATATCGCTATATATCGCTATATATCGCTATATATCGCTATATATCGCTATATATCGCTCTATATCGCTATATATCGCTATATATCGCTTTATATCGCTATATATCGCTATATATCGCTATATATCGCTATATATCGCTATATATCGCTATATATCGCTTTATATCGCTATATATCGCTATATATCGCTATATATCGCTTTATATCGCTATATATCGCTATATATCGGTATATATCGCTTTATATCGCTTTATATCGCTATATATCGCTTTATATCGCTTTATATCGCTATATATCGCTATATATCGCTATATATCGCTATATATCGCTCTATATCGCTATATATCGCTATATATCGCTATATATCGCTTATATCGCTATATATCGCTATATATCGCTCAATATCGCTATATATCGCTTTATATCGCTATATATCGCTATATATCGCTATATATCGCTATATATCGCTATATATCGCTATATATCGCTATATATCGCTATATATCGCTATATATCGCTATATATCGCTATATATCGCTATATATCGCTATATATCGCTATATATCGCTATATATCGCTATATATCGCTATATATCGCTATATATCGCTATATATCGCTATATATCGCTATATATCGCTATATATCGCTATATATCGCTATATATCGCTATATATCGCTATATATCGCTATATATCGCTATATATCGCTATATATCGCTCTATATCGCTTTATATCGCTATATATCGCTATATATCGCTATATATCGCTTTATATCGCTATATATCGCTATATATCGCTCAATATCGCTTTATATCGCTATATCGCTATATATCGCTATATATCGCTATATATCGCTATATATCGCTCTATATCGCTTTATATCGCTATATATCGCTATATATCGCTTTATATCGCTTTATATCGCTATATATCGCTATATATCGCTATATATCGCTATATATCGCTATATATCGCTATATATCGCTATATATCGCTATATATCGCTATATATCGCTATATATCGCTCTATATCGCTATATATCGCTATATATCGCTCTATATCGCTTTATATCGCTTTATATCGCTATATATCGCTATATATCGCTATATATCGCTTTATATCGCTATATATCGCTTTATATCGCTTTATATCGCTATATATCGCTATATATCGCTTTATATCGCTATATATCGCTATATATCGCTATATATCGCTATATATCGCTATATATCGCTATATATCGCTATATATCTCTCTATATCGCTCAATATCGCTTTATATCGCTATATATCGCTATATATCGCTATATATTGCTTATCGCTCTATATCGCTATATATCGCTATATATCGCTCAATATCGCTTTATATCGCTATATATCGCTATATATCGCTATATATCGATATATATATATCGCTATATATCGCTATATATCGCCATATATCGCTATATATCGCTATATATCGCTATATATCGCTACATATCGCTATATATCGCTATATATCGCTATATATCGCTATATATCGCTATATATCGCTATATATATCGCTCAATATCGCTTTATATCGCTATATATCGCTATATATCGCTATATATCGCTATATATCGCTATATATCGCTTTATATCGCTATATATCGCTATATATCGCTATATATCGCTTATATATCGCTATATATCGCTATATATCGCTATATATCGCTTTATATCGCTATATATCGCTATATATCGCTATATATCGCTATATATCGCTATATATCGCTATATATCGCTATATATCGCTATATATCGCTATATATCGCTATATATCGCTTTATATCGCTATATATCGCTATATATCGCTATATATCGCTATATATCGCTATATATCGCTATATATCGCTATATATCGCTTTATATCGCTATATATCGCTATATATCGCTATATATCGCATATATCGCTATATATCGCTATATATCGCTATATATCGCTTTATATCGCTATATATCGCTATATATCGCTATATATCGCTATATATCGCTATATATCGCTATATATCGCTATATATCGCTATATATCGCTATATATCGCTTTATATCGCTATATATCGCTATATATCGCTATATATCGCTATATATCGCTATATATCGCTATATATCGCTATATATCGCTTTATATCGCTTTATATCGCTATATATCGCTATATATCGCTATATATCGCTATATATATCGCTATATATCGCTTTATATCGCTATATATCGCTATATATCGCTTTATATCGCTATATATCGCTATATATCGCTCTATATCGCTTTATATCGCTATCGCTATATATCCCTATATATCGCTCTATATCGCTATATATCGCTATATATCGGTATATATCGCTTTATATCGCTTTATATCGCTATATATCGCTTTATATCGCTATATATCGCTATATATCGCTATATATCGCTATATATCGCTTTATATCGCTATATATCGCTATATATCGCTATATATCGCTTTATATCGCTATATATCGCTCTATATCGCTTTATATCGCTTTATATCGCTATATATCGCTATATATCGCTTTATATCGCTATATATCGCTATATATCGCTATATATCGCTATATATCGCTATATATCGCTATATATCGCTATATATCGCTATATATCGCTATATATCGCTTTATATCGCTATATATCGCTATATATCGCTATATATCGCTATATATCGCTATATATCGCTTTATATCGCTATATATCGCTATATATCGGTATATATCGCTTTATATCGCTTTATATCGCTATATATCGCTATATATCGCTATATATCGCTTTATATCGCTATATATCGCTATATATCGCTTTATATCGCTATATATCGCTATATATCGCTATATATCGCTATATATCGCTATATATCGCTATATATCGCTATATATCGCTATATATCGCTATATATCGCTATATATCGCTATATATCGCTATATATCGCTATATATCGCTTTATATCGCTTTATATCGCTTTATATCGCTATATATCGCTATATATCGCTTTATATCGCTATATATCGCTATATATCGCTTTATATCGCTATATATCGCTATATATCGCTATATATCGCTATATATCGCTATATATCGCTATATATCCCTAAATATCGCTCTATATCTATATTTATCCCTATATCTCGCTCAATATCGCTTTATATCGCTTTATATCGCTTTATATCGCTATATATCGCTATATATCGCTTTATATCGCTATATATCGCTATATATCGCTATATATCGCTATATATCGCTATATATCGCTATATATCGCTATATATCGCTTTATATCGCTATATATCGCTATATATCGCTATATATCGCTATATATCGCTATATATCGCTATATATCGCTATATATCGCTATATATCGCTATATATCGCTATATATCGCTCTATATCGCTATATATCCTTATATATCGCTCAATATCGCTTTATATCGCTATATATCGCTATATATCGCTATATATCGCTATATATCGCTATATCGCTATATATCTTTCTATATCGCTCAATATCGCTTTATATCGCTATATATCGCTATATATCGCTATATATCGCTTTATATCGCTATATATCGCTATATATCGCTATATATCGCTATATATCGCTTTATATCGCTATATATCGCTATATATCGCTATATATCGCTATATATCGCTATATATCGCTATATATCGCTATATATCGCTATATATCGCTATATATCGCTATATATCGCTATATATCGCTATATATCGCTTTATATCGCTATATATCGCTCTATATCGCTATATATCGCTATATATCGCTATATATCGCTATATATCGCTATATATCGCTATATATCGCTATATATCGCTCAATATCGCTTTATATCGCTATATATCGCTATATATCGCTATATATCGCTATATATCGCTATATATCGCTATATATCTTTCTATATCGCTCAATATCGCTTTATATCGCTATATATCGCTATATATCGCTATATATCGCTTATATCGCTATATATCGCTATATATCGCTATATATCGCTATATATCGCTTTATATCGCTTTATATCGCTATATATCGCTATATATCGCTATATATCGCTATATATCGCTATATATCGCTATATATCGCTATATATCGCTATATATCGCTATATATCGCTTTATATCGCTATATATCGCTATATATCGCTATATATCGCTATATATCGCTATATATCGCTATATATCGCTATATATCGCTATATATCGCTATATATCGCTATATATCGCTATATATCGCTATATATCGCTATATATCGCTATATATCGATATATATCGCTATATATCGCTATATATCGCTATATATCGCTTTATATCGCTATATATCGCTATATATCGGTATATATCGCTTTATATCGCTTTATATCGCAATATATCGCTTTATATCGCTATATATCGCTATATATCGCTATATATCGCTATATATCGCTATATATCGCTATACCAGTATATATCCCTCTATATCGCTATATATCGCTATATATCGCTATATATCGCTATATATCGCTATATATCGCTATATATCGCTATATATCGCTATATATCGCTATATATCGCTTTATATCGCTATATATCGCTATATATCGCTATATATCGCTATATATCGCTATATATCGCTAGACTGACAAAAGCTGATTGCTA